>VWZW01004119.1:4973980-5038808 GCA_013397115.1 Edolisoma coerulescens
GCCGCCCGCTCGGCGCGGGGCGGGCGGGGAGCGGCCCCGGAGGCCGGGGAGGGTTCCCGGGGGGATTTTGGCAGCGGCCGGGCGGCAGTCACGTCCCTCGGCCCGGCGGTGCCGCCCCGTGGGCTGGCGGGGTGCTGTTGCCTCTCGGTAGCGGTGTCTCTCGGTACCGGCTCGCTGTCGAGTCTCGGGCGGCGTCCGCATATGAGAGATGGTACCGGGGAGCAGCCGAACTTGGATGTCATCCTCACAAAATTGAAGTTTCCATCACCAGATCGCTGTGCCTGATGTTCCCGGGCGGCAGCGCTAAGGCATCGGGAGGGATGGGGCTGGCCCCGGGGACCCTCCGGCAGCCGGGGCGGGGCGGGGGTCGTGCCGGCGCCGGAGCCGCGCGCCTGCCCTCGGCCCCCCGGGCAGCGCTCAGCTCCCCTCGCCCCCAAACACCTTACAATATGCGAACTCCAGCGGAGGGGTTTTTTTTTTTGCACATGTCCGTGAGCACCGCTTTTGGTTCGGAACCCCGGCACGCTGAACGGGCTCGCAGGACGTGGGGAGCTGCATTTCACGTTTTCATTCTCTGCTCCATCCATCCACGGAGCTTAATTTTCCGTCGATACACTCGTATAGGGTGACAAACGCCAGCAGTGGAAGCTGCTGGGCTCAGATGTGCTTTAGCAAGCCCGAGTCCGGGTACCCAGTCCTGCAAGCACACCCAGGCTGCACGTTCAGCTCTGAGGAGTCCGTCCAGTGTCAGTGAACCCATTCATTTAAATAAATTTAAAGATGTATGCTTGCTGCTCAAAAATGTATGCACTATGGCACATTTTCATGTAATGCTGGTAAAATAATACGTTTGATCCTTCTGGAATAAATTAATTGCCTAAGTTACATGATCTGAAATAGATGAGTAACTTCCCTCAGTGCTTAGATTCCATGCAAATAGTAGAATTTATGGAAAAGTGAAGATCATTTTAAATGGGCTCAGAGGTTCATAGAGCTCATAAATTTCAAGGACATTGTTTTGCTTTAGAGGGGTACTGCTATTAGATGTAATAAAAAGTACTTGAACTTAACCAATCTCTATTTCTTTATATTCAATTCAGAGATGTTGAATTGGCAATTGTTGGAGGTGGAAGTCTTTTCAAAGCAGGATTAATATTGTACGAAAAAAATTACCAGTTTGACTGCTTTTTTAGGTTCTAATGAGGAACAGCAGCAAGATGTCAATTTAAAGCACACTAAATATTAAGAGTTTATCCTAAATATAGAAATATTATTGCCTGAGTGCTCTGGAGTTCTCAGGCTCTCTCAGTGGTGGACGTGGCAGCCACTGGTTTGTCTGTGGGCCTGGCTGAGTGAAGTGTAGATGTGAAGTCCTGTATATTTGGATTGGGTTTTTCAGACCAAATTTGCTTATCTTGATTAAAGTGGATATTGAATCAGCTTTGGTTGCCTGTTGTCTTAGGTGCCAGGGGCATCATGCAGGATGTAACAGGATGGCATGCAAAATGTTGCTTTTAGTGGATAGCAAGTCTTTCTGTGGGTTCAAATGTCCATAACTAGGATGGAGGCCTGAATCCTGCAGTGAGCTCTGTGCAGAACGAGGCCAGGGTTGTGGATGCAGCCCTGCAGCAGCAGGGATCCATGGGACACGCTCGGCCCTGGCCAGGGCTTGACCAGAGGCTGTGTCTGACTTCAGGTTTGTGCTGGAAGCCATTCTTAGTGCAGCAGTGTGGTGTGGCTGTGGTCCTAACAGAAGAATATCATCATTTCAAAGCTTTTTGTTGGCTTTTTGTGGCTGCAGTTGCAGAGTTGGTGCTGTGGTGAGCATGGGGAGAAGAAGAAAAGGGGTTCAAATGTTCAATCTGCTTTTCCATGTCCCACAGCACTCTCATGGGCTTGCTCATATGGAAAATGCATCCTTCTTAGAGCCTTCAATAAATCCTTCTCTGTCTGTGTACTCAATGTTTCACATTTCATGTTGCTGGTGATATTGTGTGAACTTGTAGTACCACTACATGTGATACCTGGAGTTTATTGATCTATTTTTAACAAGAAGGTGTCTTTTCTGAGAAGGGTTTCCTGAGGCAGCAGGGCCAGCAAATCTTCTCTGGTAGAGAAGTAGAAAGCCCTAGAAAGAACAAGGAATTGCACCAAGATCTTTAAAGTGTAAATCTCTTTCCCAATTCCAAAGTCTGGTTTTACAGATTTCCCTGAAAGCAGTCATACCAAAGGTGAAGTATTTCTGGTAAATATATAGGCTTGTGACCCAATCTGGGATTTCAAATTACAGCAGGCTAATGCTGGGACTCTCCACTTTAAATAAAAGCTTGGATTGACTGGCTGAAGCATCCACAGCCATCACCTTATTAATAATTGGATACAACTTCATATCCAATGCTTCCTCTCATAGTACCTTTAAAACAAGGCTCCCCTGGGACAAGGTATCCAATAACAACTTCCATTAACAGGGCTATTGATGTTTTGGCATTCAGTTTGATAAATCAGCCAGATTTGTTCTCATCTCGCTGCTAAATGATGAGTCATATTTATTGCAAAAGTTAACAGTTTTACATTCAGGTGATATATCTGTAGAAAGGAAAATAGCTGGAAATTACTTGTGTTTCTGGAATGCTCTGTCCAAGTGCTCAGGCTCTGTCACTTGTGTGCTGTGTCAGGAGTGAATGTGGCTCCCTCCGTTCCCCTTAGAGGACAAAAGTGAGTGTTTTTCATCTTGTAGCTCTTAAGAACTGTCCTGGGGTCTTGGACAATGATGTTTAGTGATCTTTTTTAGAAGGCACAACCATTTGGTAGTCAGTGGACACAACATATTTGAAAAATATAATGTACCTGAATGACTTTCTGGTTGATGAATGTTGCTGTCTTTGCAGATGAAAAACTAAGATAATTCCTCTAGGTATTACCTTTGTGAGGCTTCAGTCTGTTTACAAAAAGCCAGATGATCTACACCACCTGGTGTTACTCGCTGTTCTTTGTGTGTGCGGAAGACAAACCTTTGAAATTTATAATCATTTTCTCCTGAGCCTCTTTTACTCTCCCAACCTGATGCCTTTTTAAAATTGATTTTAAAACAGAAAAAAAAAGAGTGTTTTTTTTTTCTTTTTTTTTTTTCCTGTACATAATTTTAGAATCTACTACATTATTCTTCTTAAAACAGGTAAGGACACATGAAATCAGACATTGTGTTGTACTAAATAGGGACGTTATTTGGTAAGCATTTAATTTACATGTTTAGTAGGACAACTGGCTACTGTTTGCTTGACTGTCATGATTTAAGGAGTTGAATCTTTCTGTCTCAGGACCAGTTTCTGCAGTCACCAGATGAGTGGCACATTCTAAAAGTACATCTGAACAACAGAGAATTATCTATGTTTTATTTTTTCATTGACTAAAGCCAAAATAATTTCTATTTTTGTGTCTTTCTTCATTGCTTTGCTTCTTTTCCCCAAAACCAGACTCTGATCTTGTAGTGGGAAAGACATTGATGGATAGCTGTGTCTATCCAGAGCAATATTCACCTTAATGAGGTTTTGTCAAGGTGAAAGGGCTCTCCCTTGCCCCACTCAGGTCATT
This sequence comes from Edolisoma coerulescens, assembly GCA_013397115.1. NCBI lineage: Eukaryota > Metazoa > Chordata > Aves > Passeriformes > Campephagidae > Edolisoma > Edolisoma coerulescens. The sequence goes on from VWZW01004119.1 coordinate 4,977,572, forward strand.
TCGAGCTTGCTGGGTCAGGGAGGAACTTGAACTCTTAATCAAATACACACAACAGTTCCAGTACTTGAAAGATTTAGTCAGGTGGTCAAGTCCATGTCTCCCACTCCTGTTTGTGTTCAGAGCTGGCTTCAGGCTGAAATAAGAAATCCAGTTCTAGTACGTAATCCAGAGTGACTTTGCGTTTTCCCTGCTTACCAGCCTAGTGGAACTTTGACCTTGCTTTGCTGTGATGCTCTACCGAATTTACTGGATTGCAAGGTTCAACACAATGTCACAAACAGTACGTAAGAAAAGCCAATAGAAGTGGTGAAATCAGGTTATGTTACTATGCCCAGAATATTTCATAAAGAGCTATCATTTGAATCTTAACTTCTAAATTCTATTTCTTACACTATATAGAGGCCATACTGTATCTGTGCTGAATCCAGCAAGGGGGATTACAGGCTTGCAATATCTGTTGACTGTGTGACCAGCTGCACAAGAAGCTTATAAGAAAATGTATTACCTGTGGTGGTTTGTAATATTGTCCAGGATTTGGATTCTAGAGGAAGGCACAGGATGTCATCTTTCAAATAGTACATGTGGCCTTTACTCATTTTCTCTTTGCCTGGTGACTGTTTTGATGTCGTTCAGCCGTGTACCCGGCTGTGGTGATTGGCACAAAAAGCCTGAAGCTTGTCTTCCACCTTCACTGCAGTTCTTGTCTTCTGCTCTGAGCTCCGTGGGGCAGGGGCGAGCAGGATCTTGTTCTTGGTGAGATGCTCCTGATGTTAATTGAGGAGCATCATTGTCTGTGAGATCTGGTGACTGCTCTGAGTGTGTACACGATCTTGGGGAGCCTGAGGCACACACGTTTTTCAGTGTCTGCATAGCACATGAGGGTATTTCTCTGTGCATCTCAAATTCAGAAGTGATGAGTGTCAGATGAGAGTCAGAAACTCACTTTCCCAATGCAGAAAACTTTACCAAGACCCTTCCAGTGCTTTATCCACCCTCTGCCTTGGGGCACAGCCACAAAGAGGTCTCTGCCAGTGGACATAGGGCGAGGTGATCATGCTGATGCCCTTTTGCTCTTGGTGCCCTCCCCTCATGGTTCCCATGCCTTTTTGCAGTGTGCCTTGCTTGCAGAACAGCATGTGGGAACCTGGGCAGCATCACATAGCACCTGACTTCAGCATTTAGAGCCCTCTGCTTGCAGGTGGATTAAAGGGATTACTTAATGCAGTAAATCAAAAACTGCATGTGAAACAGGGCAATCTTTTTGGCTCTTGTGTGTTAGAAAGAATTGCAGGCACGCTGTAGGTTACTTAGTAGCCGCAGATATTTGAACATACATATTGTATTAGCTATTTTAAAAAATGCTGTCAGTGGTATTTTTCCAGCATCTTCCAACTGAAAGTATTGCTTCAGGCAAGCTATTTTGATAATTAACAAGAGGGAGGAACTTTTTAAGCAAACAGAGATGTTGTTTGATGTTATTCTCAAATTTGAAAGCCATCATTTTAGCACTTTTTAATAACTTGGGGGCATTTGGAGATTACATGCATGTGTTAGTGACACACAAATGTGACACAGATTCTCTTCCCATGGTGGTAGTAAAGAGTGTAATAAGTGATCCCTAGAGGGGTATCATAGTTTTCCTTGTTGTTGTGTTTTGTTGTGGGGTTTTTTAAAACTAACAGAGCTTTGATATTTGTCTGGCCTATGGAAGGACTTGTAGGTGTACAACTTTGTATTTCACATATTTTACTTCCTTTAACATTGCATCCGAAAGCACACATTGTCTCACCTGCTGCCACACCTGCCTGTGTCCTGCCAGCAGGTACCTGTAACTTGTTGGCACCGTCTTTGTAAGTCTTACAGGACCTGTGTCATATTTCAAGTCGATGCATTAGCCACAAAATCTCGAATGTCTCAAACTCTGTCCCTTTCCACTTTAATCATCCACTTCTTTTACGCTTCACTCAGCTGCATCGAATGATGTTCATGAATATATGATAGTAAAAAGAACAATACTGGTGGTGACTGATGATGATAAATTACTGTATTTATCCATTAGGAAGGACACTGGATGACCTACAGATCTGAGGCTGAAGCTAAAAGACCTTTTCTAATCTTTCTTAGCACTGCTGGCAACAGCCACATAACTTATTATGTGTTATTTATGTAGAGAATCTGTAAATAGTTTTGACCAATTCTAAGATAAAATAGATAAGATAAAAGCCCTCTGGCGTTTGGAGGATATTGCCTAAGAAAATCAATTAGGGAGTATTAAACAATGTGATAATTTAAGGAAAATAATGATTCTTTAAAAGCTTTTGGGGGCATATTTTAGACTGCCTGGGGCAATATTTGCAATTTACATTCCTTTGGGGAGGAAAGAAAAGCATTTTGTAGCTTTCCAAATAACAAACCGGGCCAATATTGAAGTTTTATTTTTGAGAATGTGGAGAGAATTCCAAATGCCAACGGGAAAACTGTGAAACTTGCTTGAAGTGCTGGGCAAGTGCAAGAACGTAAATCAAACACTGCCAGTGCGAGTGATCGTTCAGCCCCGCGTTTGTTCTCTCTGCTCCTGGCGGTGCAGAGACTGCTGACCTCCTTTCCCCCTTTCCCATCCTAAGGCTTCAGAGCCAGTTAAATCAAAGCATTTAAGATATATTGGGGGAGTTTTTCAGAGCAAGGGTTTGAGCATAAGTGCACTTAATTAGGAGTGATGGTGTGCTGCAGTTTTGAGTCTTAAGGAAGAGCTGTTTAAATCAGTGGTCTAATAACAATTCTAAATAAACACATAATTTCTCTAAAAGTTGGGTGACCTGAGTCAGTGCAGTTCAAGAAGAGTCCCTTGGCCTGCAGTACGTTTCAGTTGGGAAAGCCCATGGTAGCATTTTAGTTTGGATCAAAAATGTACCAGTGAACAAGTCCTGACTGACCCTGATGAATTTTGTCTTGCACCCCAGAGCAGTTTCAGACTGCGAGCTGGATTCCCTTAGGATGAAATAAAAGAAGCTGATGTGCTCCATGAGCACCTGTGGGGTGCACCAGCTCTCAGTGGGTGTGGGGTTCCTGGGATCAGGCTGGAGCTGGTCCATGTAACCCCCAGAAACACAAAAGTTGTGCAAATCAGGTCCTTAACACGTGGCTTCCCTGTCCAGTTCTGCTGCTCTCTCTTTGCTACACAGCTTTAACAAACATAGAAGGTGATGAATACATGCATATATTTAAAAGCAGCTGGATGATTTTGGTTTGTTTTTTTCACTTAGCTTAGGCCTGATACAAATACATTGCATGACTTTGTCTTTTTCATTGCAACACTGGATCTGTTCCTTACATGTTTGTAGGTATTTGTTTGCCATTTTTCAAACATACCAGTGTCTGTTGCCTCGCCAGTCAAGACAGAAATACACTGACATGAATGAGTGAGTTGCAGGTGGTGGAGAGGTCTCAGTTTCACGGAGATGCTTATGAGGACCACTCACAATCTGAAATAGACAGGAGGAAACAAAATGAGTCTAAGTCTTGCTGGAGGTTTACAGATCATATGATCTTCTGTAAATGAGATTTTTTTTTCCTAGTTCTACATAGGTGGATGTATCTGAAAGAGTTGCACTAACTTGAAAGAGGATGGAGATTAGGAAATTGGAGGTTAAAAGCCCTTGTTCTGTTCTTGGCTGTTTGCAAAATTTGTGTGTGACTTAGGTGGGTCCTTGAAGGCTGCAATTTCGGAAATAACATCTGAGTTTGAGGCGTGTCGTTGTTTTGGGAATTTGAAATGTCAGAGTTGGCTGTGATGGACCTCCAGTGCACATTTGGGGAAATCTGACTGCCTTTTAAAAATGTTACTGAGCAACGCCATAGAGAGGTAGCTCACGTTGTGGTCTGTTAGTAAGACAGTGGTTTGTGGTCATCATGAGTCTGACTCACTGATATTTGTGTACTTCTGTGAGAAAACCAGTAAGATTTAGGAGTATCCTCACAATCCAGAGGAGTTTCAGGAAGCTGGTGTTACGGGTAGTTGGCAAAGGGTCTGGATTTCTGCCCTCAAGGCAGAACCTGAGATGATATGAAATATGGTGATCACAGTGGTTGTCATGTAGGGTGCAGTTGCTGCTACCAAAGTGTTGCACTTCCATGTCTGTGTTTGCTGTGCCAGTGGAGCAGCCCCACAGGTGTCTGGGGTAGCACATGTGCTGCTCCTGCTTTGTCAATACTCACCCTCAAGACCATCTGTGATGCCTAGAAGTTCCAAGTGGAAGATTTTATATTTATTTCAATGCAGATTGCTTCTGTGAATGGAGTCTCACATTAGAAAATTTGTGTAGTCCCGAAAAAAAAAAGACTGTATTAGAAAATCAGTTTGATTTTCTTGTACTATCCGTTCTCCATCCATTATTCCAGGAAAATGGTAAATAAAGAGAATACTTATGAATGTTGGGTATGATCCAGTAGCGCTTCCAATGATTATCTCTGAAGTAGTTAATAGTGCTAAAGGCAGCATTTTATCTGCATAATTCCATGATTTTGGGTAGAATTAGTCTTCCCTGTTTATCTGACCCCAGCAGATATGGACTGTAAATTCCTCCTCTGTTTTTGGTGCCAGCACAATCCTGTGTGACTCAGTTGAGCAGGAAGGACCCTTAACCACTCACCTAATTCTCAGTGATCTGTGGATGCTGAGGACCCAGCACTGAGTGTTGCTTTCATGCCACTGTGAGTCTTTCCATCATTTCTAGGAACTTGGCACTTGCACTGGTAATAAGGAGAAGAGGAGCAGCGCACAAAAATTGTCAGTAAATTGCAAAATACCTGAGAAAAACAGGGTGGGTTTTTTTTTCCTGTCTGTGTTGTGCTTAGTGTGCTCAAGTAGAGTATGGAGTAATGAGCCATAGTCACATTTACATGGAAACCACTTCCCCTAATGAGGGGAATGGCGTTATCTGTTTTACTGTAGTGGATTTCCATTAAAAGCAGGACTTCAGCACATCCACCATCTAAAATGTGGGCTGGGACGAGCTTGGTGGAAACAAGGTACATTAATAGGAGGGATGGGATGGATGAGATGGAAATCTCTGGCTGTGACCAGTTAAGGGAGAAAACAGACACAGTGTAAGAAATCCCTTCCAGGTGCTGGTCTGTGTTGCAATCGAGTGCCTGATCTTGCACAAATCATGACGAGAAACAATAGGTACATAAAATGAAAAGAAAAGCAAAAAGGAAAGTGAAATAAGGAGCATATTTTTTAAGTTAGGCAATTTAACCCTTGGAATAGAAATGCTGAGGTAAGTTTTGAACTCTGTGCCTTTCGATGTCTTTAAATGAAAAATGGTTTCCAGAAAGATGCCCAAGCAAAACTTTTTGGCCCTTGGAAAAAGGCAGTATCCCAGGGAAATGTAATGGGCTGCAGTCTACAGGAGATGGAGCGATGGGGATGCCGTGGTGAATCAGTGAATTACTGGTAGTTTTACTGTTGTTGATAGTCGATACAAATGAACTCCTACGAGGGAAAAAAAACCACCTTTATTACAACCATCTCTCTTTTTGTCCCTTTCTGCTGCTTGACAATGATAGAAAGTTCCTTCTTTCCTTTTTATGTGCTACAGTAAATCTTTGTTGTAATAGGAAAGGAATAATACCTTATCTTATATCTGAGTTAAAGAGAACTTTTCCTGAAGAGCTGCAGACTGAAGTATGGGATTCTACTGATTTCCATGCAGCACTTGACAAAACTTAATATATATTTACCTGGGGGTCTGAAAGCTGCAGCTGTGACTGTGGAAAGGATTTCAAAGGCTGCATTTTGGCTGGGTGTGGTCAGCATTCATCCATGACCTGGCGTTAACTCTCATGCCAGGACCTTGATCTGGCTGTCAGAACTATGCAAACTTTTTTCTTTTTTTTTTTTTTTCTTTTTTTCTCCCTGCAAGAGCAAGAATTTTAATTATACAGCATCTCCCTTGCTGTAAATTTTTTGAAGAAAGTAGTTATTTTCTTTTTAAATTTTTTTTCCTTTCTTTTGTATTGCATGGACTATCGCAGTGAAAGCAACTTGATGTGTGTCTTCCTTGTGAATGTGCAATAGGGTGGTTTGCTTAAAGCAGGCACAAAACCACATGAACACTTGTTTGGTGGCTTCAGCAGGTCCATGTTGGGCTGTGCAGGTGAGTGATGTCCACCCAGCTCTAGAGGAGTGACTCCATCTGCTTGGTGGATCGCTTGTTCTGTACCTCGGGGAGGTGTTTTCCTCCTGCCAAGTCTTGTTTTACATCTGGTGTATTGGGACTTGCTCTTGAGACCTGGCCAAACCTAAAACATTGTTTTCCTGCATTGTATCTTTCTCCCTAACACTGCACATGATAGGTAGACCAAGTCTGTATTTAAAAGTATTTGTAGAAGCAATGTTTAGTCACTGAAAATGAGTTAACTGGTTCTACAAAGGCTCTTGGATTTATCTGACGGATTACTGGGAGGCTTTTGCCCTTAAGGAGTTTCTTGAGGTTCTTGGTATGGATAAAGCTGTGCTTTGAGATTAAATTATTCAGGTGTTTTTCAAAGTAATTAAGGCTTCCAGCATTTAATGTTTTATGTATGCAGGTTAAAAATGAAGGTTGATTAAATCACGACAAAGGGAAGTTTATTCACAAACGACAGACAGTAATGTCTCTTTTGTGACTGGTGGAATGCTGTTGAACCCACTTCATTACCCTGAATATTGAACCATTATATTAGTGCCATTTTTTTAAGTGATGGCATTGTTAAAAAGCAGGCAGTAGAATTTGATGCAGTACAGCCCTTGCTGTGCTAAGTAGTGCAGAATACTTCTTTTTTCTGTCAAGTATCTGATTTATAGACAATTTTTCAGCTTGTGTTTTTGAAATAGCCAGGTGAGCTATACAAAACTCAGCAAGACCAGGAGGCAGGCCAAAGTAATGATTTTCTTGTTGGAAAGTAATAGACGTGCCAGTATAGCATGTAATAACAGCAGGTTTTACAGAGTGCTGCAGAACAGTAGGAGTGTGAAACACATACGTTACATAAATTATCTGTGCATGCATTTCTGCAGAGTTCTGGGCCACAGTAACTCATTCATACTTTTCTTTTTTTTTTTTTTTTTTCCATTCTTTTTTCCAGTCACTGAGAGCTTCAACGCATGAACTCCTTCAACCCTTTAAAAATCTTACCCATCTTATCTCCTCTGGATTGAGTACCTTATCCTTTGATACCTATATTTGCTGTTCAGGAATCAGTGAGTGGTCTTTGAAATCTAACAGCAAATCAGACCTCAGTGTTGCAGGTTCCAGTGCTGTCTCTTGTTATCGTCTTTCCTATCAGGAAAAAGAAAACAAAGAAACACCTAAGACACAAAATTAGAGTATCTTCCATGTGCTGTGTCAGTGTGAGATAGCTCATCTGTCCAAGTATTTCTTAATTATTCTGAGTCTGCTTTTTTAAGGGCTACTTCCATGAAAACACTGAGGTTTTTTACTCTTCTGAGAGTGTTCCTTGGTCATTGTGAAGATCTGGAGGCATATTTTGAAGTGCACCAGCAGAGGTGGTGTGTTGCCTTCAGTTCAGTGCAGTAAAGCTGCAGCATTGTTTTGTGCTGAGAAAATTCAGGGTGGTTTCAGTTCCTCTGATACCTCATTATTCTGATTTATAGTTGTCCATAATGTTTGTCCATAATTTTTGGATGTTTTATATGAGCACACAGAAAGGCACAGCTGCATTGTCCTGCATGTCTCGTGTTTCCATTCCTGTACTCATCAGCCCATATCGTGCATTGTAACAGCTCCTGCCTCTGTCTACGAGCCCTCCAGTTTCTCTCTTTCACAGCATCCAGGAAGGTCTGGGGCTTCTCCTAATAATTTCTGTAAATAATAAAGAAACCAAAGTTGCTCAAAATTATCTGTGCAAAGCTTAGAATAGGCAATGTAGGGTAGAAAAACCCTGATTGTTGGAGAGAGCCATTTCAAGAGTGTAAATCCTTTAAATTTCATGGACATTTGAGACAAATCCTTGAAATAAACTAGTGAGCACTATGAGATATCTGAAGGGACTCTTCATCAGTTTCCAGGTCCTGGAGAAAGCATAGGTGTAGGTGTTTCTTAATCAGCAAAGGTTTCACATTTTTGTTCCACTGAGATGGAAACTTCCAGGTGATATTAATAGATTTTTTCCACATGGGAAAAGATTCTCCTTTTGTTTTTGTCCTGCCTTGAATGAAGTTGGTTTTGTTTTTTATTTTAATCAGGATTTTTATTTTAATCCCAGCAGAGAAAGGGAATGTTCCTATGGAGATAATATTTTCATGTTATGAAGGTGTTTTCAATAGTAATCTCCTGCAAGTCGACCTTGATGAACCAGTGACACTTCAGTGCCCTTTCTGGTTTTTTTTTTCTTTTTGTTTTGTGCTCTAGTTCATTGTTTCTTTGTCTCTGTGACTCTTTTTGCTGCCAGAAAAATTCCTTTCCCGTTATCATATGAGCCCTTCATGCATTTTACAGATTAAGTTTTTAGTAATACTAATGAAAAATACGTCTGCTTTCTGATCATGCTGCAGTCTTCTGAGACTTGGAGGCGTCTGTGCCTTACCTTGAAGTGTTTGAAAACAGCTCTCAGTTATCAAGATTTAACATCATTTGGGAAAAATCAGAAGTTAGTTGGCTTTTAAGACATTGCCCAAAGGCAACGCATTCAGCATGCAGCCTTCTCTGATGTTGGTGAAGCATGAAATTTGAGAGTCTCCAGGAGTTCACCCCAAGTATAAAACTTCTAAGTAAAAACAGGATTTGGAGGGTGCCAGGAGGTTAATCTGGGTGAGGGTGAGTTGTTTTCACCAAGAAAAGCCTGTTCCTTTATGGATCTCTGAACCAGGGCTCTTGGTACAGAGGCCCTCAGCTCTGAATCTGTCAGAGTCGCTGAAATATCCCATGTTCTCTGGTGTGCAGGGTTGTGGGACCTTTCATTATTTCTCTTCAAAGCAGCTACTGGTTTTTTGAGGGCTCAGTTCTTCAGCTACATGGCACCAAAGACTTTGTTTCTGTGGTTTTGTACTTTAGCAGTTGCAGTTCAATTCTAAGTGTTTCGGAAAGTTTTATTTATTTAAGTTATATATATAAGTTTATTGTGACAGGGCTTCAGTCGTCATCCAAGATTGAATTGCAGTTGGAACATTGAGGGAAACAAAAGCATTTTTCTGAAATCTGAATAGATAGGATAAGTATCAAGTGGATGAAAATTAATACTGTTATCTCCATTTTCCATTTTCCTGTTTCAGTTTTTCTAAAATAGCCGTGAATTGGTGTGATTTGACAAACTTATCAGAAGTTTGCATTGGCTGTCTCTGGAATGGGGAGAGTGTCTTTCCATGCAGAGGAGAAGGGAGTAAAGAGGATTTCATTCTCTTGAAGTGATTTCATTTTAAAAAAAAAAGTACATAAACAGAATTTTTGCAAACAATCTCATCAAACTGGAAAAAGAGGCAGCAAGTTTGTGTATTAGGAAAGGAAGTAGCTGAGGGTCTCCATGTGGTTTGGCTGGAAACATTTAACTAGAACTTAAGGATTATTTTCATGGTGACCTTTCTTGCCCAAGGACTTCTGGTGAATATTAAAAGTTCTATGCATGTAAGGAATTAATTTAATTGAATACTTTTAGCATACCATATAGAGATAACTTTGATCTGCTGCAGTCGGTGTTATAATTATTTGAATATACTGACTTGTAGAGTTCATTCTGAGTCCACTGCTGGTATCTTGAACCCCAGAATAAGTCCCTGCTGTTTGGGCCATGCCAAGTGTTGAGATGTTGTGGTCCTACTTTGCTTTAAGGCCCCAAAACCTTGGGGGTCAGACCCTGAGCATGGGCCAGTGAAGGTGGAGGCTGCAAAAAGCCTCTGGAAACAGTAATTGGGAAATAAACCAGTTGGTATTTCTGAAAAGGATTGTGAGTGCATTCATCCCATTTCAAATCTCTGACACTGACTTTTTCTCCTCCTTTTTGGGTCCATGCCCAAAGAATCTTTCAGAAACTTGCAAAGAGTCTAATTCTGGAAGAAACATAATGGTTTATTCCCTGTTTCATTATTTTGCCAGTGACCAAGAGTAGCCTTTTTGTGCCTGGATTTATGATTTATGGACATGTATAAAAGCTGTTGTCTGTGCTTCTCCCATGGATTATTCATCTTTTTCTTTCAAAATACTCTCACGTCCCTGGAAGTTATCCTAGTGCTTGCAGTCGAATCTGGAAGTTTAGAGGCATCAAATCACTTGTGATACTAAACCAAACTGTAGTTGAATGTAATGATACCTGCTTCCCAGGAGGGTTTACATTTCAGGTAGTGAACATTTGTGATGCAGTTTGAAATGATACAATGGCAGGTGCTTTGAAAATGTTCCCCAGAACACTAGAAGGGCTCATAAACACGTAGCTGTTACTGTTGAGAGTTACTTAAGTTTTCATCTTGCGATATGTGTTGTGTAAATTCAGTTGGAGATTTTATCGATATTTTCTTGGATATTAATGAAGCTACCGGTAGCCCTGCTGCTCAGAGAGCAGCTGTGTTCTAATTCACCATGCTATGGCTTTGAAGAAACCAGCCTTACAGGAGTTTCTCCATTCTTACAAGACGTGGAACTCGTGAAGCTGGATCTGGTCCATATTAACCTTTGCTTCCAAGCAGTACAGCTTAGGGCAAATAACCCTTTCCTCTAAGCAACACCCCTTGTCCTCTGCAGTGTAAACCAGTCTTGGGAGGAGTAACAGAACAGTGACTAAAAAACTTTAATCCAGCCATCCCCAATCCCTGAGCATTTAAGCTAAACCACCCAATCCCATTTTCCTTTTCAGAAATGTTACATGATAAAGTCACCAGTTGTCTGGATGTAATCTGCCTCTCGCTCCTGTGCTGCTCATCAGCATCAAGGGCTCCTGCAGTGGATTGGATTGTGATACACCCACGAAATATATATAAAGAAGATATTGCAACAGTTTGTGGTAGTTTTATATTATTGTAATTACAGATTTTAGACAAGGTGTTGGTGGTTTAAAAGCTAGGGAGAGGGGTACGGTATGGGTGGGCCACCCACTGTGCACCATGGCACAGACCAGTGCACACAGAAAGTGTGCCAGGTCCTGTGAGCTTGGGGTTGGACCAGCACCCCGTGTTGTGATCCCACCTCTGACACCAATTAATGTTAAGATCTGCTGGAATAATGTTAGGATCCCACTCCTGAAATAATGTTAGGGTCCAAATTAAAGTGCAAACGAGACCATAGGCTAAAGTCACTGGTACAGATTTTATTTAACAGCCAGGAGCGAGAGAGAGAGAGATTGAGGAAGAGAGAGAGATTAAGAGAGAGAGAGGGGGGTAGAAATAGTAAGAGATGGGGGAGAGAAAGAGAAAGAGAGAGAGACAGATTATAGTCACCACCATGTGTCCCTGGGGTCCAGCTGGCCCTTCTTCTCCTTCTGGTCTTCTTGGTGGTGGGGGTCCCCAAGTGTTCTTCTAGAGGCACCACTTTTATAGAGCCCAAGTCCCGGGTATGCAGAGGTGTTCTCACAACTCAGGGTGGCATGTGTGTGTAAGCAGTGTCTTCCTTTCCCAAGTTTGCCATGGTGGGAGTTTTTGTCCAAAATGGGTTACCCAGATCTCCTTCACCAGGCCTGGCATCTTCCTGTTGCTGGGTGTGTGCTTTTCCCACAGTCTGCACAGTGGAATCGTGTCCAGTGTGCCAGTTCCATACCATTCACGGTGATTTGCCACCCTTCAGAGCAGTAGGGGCTGATGTGCGTGTGGTTTCAGCTCTCCTGGCCACTGGCAAACCTGGGAAGAAGATCACAGACTGAGCTTGCAAAAACTTTGCTCTGGAGTGTGACTGATCAACATTCAGAAATGCCAAATGCTCATAACATCCAGCCTGGGGTACTTGGGGTTCTGAAAACCACTTTAAGGCAGAAATGATTACAAACCAGTAGACAGTAACCAATTTTCATGCCACTGTGACAAAGCCTTTTCAAATAATTGCATGAAAATGGAACTTTGAAACATGTCTTTTCTGTATTTCTAGTGCTATTTATCAGATATGCATCAAGTTGTTAAAATTAATCTTCATTTACGAGTTTCTTTGAAGCAAAGCACTACGAGTCTGACTGCATCGTTATTAATCCCACGAGTTTACCAACATGTAGACATCAGAAAGGATGCTGTTTTACTCTGATTGGGGTTTTGTGCAGAGAAAACAGCACATGCTCTGTCCATCTGCTTCATAAAACTGTAAACAAAATTCAATTTTGTAACATTGTAGTGCATGGGCATTAAATATTTTGTGGACCTTGAGTAGCTGTCTGGCTGTTGTATTTTTAAAGCAATTTTCTTTCTAGGTTTCTGGGTTGCCTTCTGTTCTTTTTTCTTTTTTTTTNAGTCCTCTTACCTGACTTTAAGCCTTAGATGAAGTTCTTAAATCACTGGGGAGGATGAGACAAATTTGAGGTATTTCAGCAGAACCATTCAGGTCATCAGTCTTTTGCAGTTAATTATAGAGGGAAGCCTGGGTGACTTTGCTCTTAAATTAGATGCCTGCAATGATGGTGAAATGAGTCTGGATCTTAGCCTGGTGAAATGATTTCAGATCCTGGTACAGGCGGGTTAAATCTCCAATGCAAAAATATTTTTTTTTTCCTCGTTGCTATTAAAAATGCATTCTCAGAGTCAATTTTTATGAACATTTCCTCTGCATAAAACATAGCAATGTCTGAGCTGGATCTTCTTCAGATGTTTGCTTGCATTTCCTTTTGAAATGGAGAGCAAACAGAATTAGGAGGAACTAGGCAAGACCATCCCAGCCAGTGAAGAAAGGGGGTTTGGTGCCTTTGAACCGCTGCTGTGATGGTTTGAGGCTGCTGAATCACAGTCACAGGATCTGCTTCAGGGCTCGTTTGTACCCGAACAGTGCTGGCATGATTCTGGGGATTTATTGGAGTTATGTCATGATTTCAGAGTTGTCTCAGGCTGCTGGTTCCCAGGAGAGAAAGTGGCATTGTGTCAGTGCGTTCTGGTGGCACAAAATATAAACCTTAGACAAAGGTGATTGACAAAGATTAATGTTTTGTAATTGGGAACATTAGAGGAAGCTGGAGACCTTTGTACTGTGTATTTTTTTAAAGCAAACAGCAAGCTGTTCAGAGAAATATAGTGTGGATCAGCATAAAACCTCACTTTCCTGTGTAATGAGAGCCTTAGTTAGAGTTCAGTAAAAATTACACTTTGCTTTGAGTTGTTTACTGGCCCTGTTCATGACTGCATACTGACAGCTGTGAGGCTTGACTGAGGACCTGAGCATGCTTTGAGATCCACACTTAAATATTGTAGTACAAATATCACATTTTTCACTTCTGAGATTTTTTTTCCCCCTGCAATTTAAAGGAAAAATATTTTCCTGATGTAGCATTGCCCGAGCTGTTAACAGGCTTGTTTTATGTTTTTGCTGTCACATGAAGAGAGGGGAAATCACCATCGTAGCAACTGTGTGGCTTTAGAAGGGAAAGACAAAGTGTTACCTTTCTCCTGAAAGCATCAGCTACAGGACAAGTGAGTTTTTTTACAAATGTTCTCATCAAGTTGCAGTAAAAAGCTTTTCTCCATTCCATTTTTGTGCCTTCTGTTATGTTCAAAGCCAGTTTTACCCTTGGATGGCTGAAGTCAGGAAAACTGTTCTGTACAACCATGGCAAAACTAACTCCAACAAGGAAGGAGAGAGGATTAAAATCCTGTTTATCAGAGAAGAGAGCCGACCCCGCTGCCCTGAGCTCTTAGACTGTCTGAATGGCCTTGCTTGTTGGCATCAGGGTGAGCTCTGTGTTGGCTGGAGCTGTTCAGACCTCGCAGGCTTCGCTGTGCTGAGCTGCCTCTGGTCTGGCACTGCAGCCCAGGAACATCACAACAGCCCTGAAAGGAAGGAGGTGACAGAGGTGAATTATTTTTGACCTGTGATCAAACAGCATTTTCAATGAGAAAGAACAGCAAAGAGAACAGGCTGTATTGCAGAGTCCTCCTGACTTCCCCTTGCCTTCCACGCTGCCTCCCTGCATTTTGTTGTGCTGGAAGACAGTGTGTGCCTTGCTGCCCCGCTGCTCTGGCACAGGAGGGTGCTGGCAGGGCACTGCTGCCAGCCACTCCAGGGGCTGTCCCACATCCTTGTCCCACATCCTGCACGTGATCAAGATGTGCTTGAAGAAGTATGGACAGCGTAAAGGTGATTATTTCTGCTACATGAAGGTCTGTGGACCAAGCAGGGACCCCATGGGATAAAACCTGGCAGGAAAAGTAGCTCAGATACTGTTGACAGCAGTAAGGGGTTAAGGAGAGGCTTCTTTCTCCCAGCAATGTGTTTTTTAATTTTTGTTCATTTGTGGTGTAAGTGCATCTTCAAGATACAATCTCTATGTTTTTTCCACAAAAGAACAAAAAGAAGATTTATGTCATATAAGCTCATGATTACTTTTAAAGATTTATATTGTTAATAATAATTTCACAGTACAAGGTTCTCTAATGAAGAGCAATAATAATCATGTAAAGTCTTCAGTATAATAATGTTGCTGCTACTTTTTTTTAAAAACATCTCACAGACGACTCCAGATGTCAGCTGGTAAAACCAAAATTCATTTCAGCACAATAGTGCTTTTATCATTGTAAGAGATAAAAGAGATTCTGATGGAAGACATTTGTGAAGGGTACATTTCTGAAACCTTTCTCAGCAGTGGAGCCTGCAGGATGCTCTCAGCTGGTACAGCACGTTGTAGAGCTTCAGACCAAAGCTGTGTTCAAGTGGATATTGTTTCACCAGCCACCCTTTCTAAAGTCCCAGCTATGTCCTGCTTCCCAGCTGTCTGTTGGCTGGATTAGCGTGCTAAGAAGATGAAAGGCTCCAGCTATTACGTTTTCGAAATAAAAAGTTCTCAAGTGTCTCATGTTTCGGCTATTTTTTGTTTGCCTCTGGAATCCATCTTCTCCATGCACCAGTTCTGGTTTCCCCAGTATCTTTTCTTTTTTCTTCTTTTTGAAAGCGGACAGCAGCAGATCCTTCACTCCCAAACGGCTCTCAGGAGTTACAGGTGCCATAGGACAGGCTTGGCTAATGTTCCATCAGGCTTTATGTAGCCTTCTTCATCGAGGCAAGAGCCCTAAGACACAGACAGTGTCCCACTGGAAATCAGGGCATTTTAGGATCCATTTTTGCATCCATGGCCCTCGTCATCTTCCTCTTCTTTTTGCTGTCTGCTCGTTGCTGCCACAGCATTGCTGTGCCAGGGCAGGTGCTGGTGTTATTATCTCTTCCCATGTATTTTAGGGAGTTGAGATGTCCTTTTAGTCAGATGGGAAGCTCTAGACTGCTGGGTGTGGTTTGGATGTGGTGCAGATCACGTGTATCTCCACGTTCTGCACATCAGACCCTTGTCAGGATGTGCTCCTGGCAGCTGTGGCAACTTGTCCAGGGCTCCTGTCAACTGCAGCATTTTCAAAAGTTACATGAACACCTAAAGGCAGACAGGGATCCTATATGTGCCCATTTCTATAGTTCTCTATCAAGCTGTGACTGAGAAGGGAGGGTAGCAGGGCATGGTCTTTGTGCACTGCTGGGAATAGACCGGGAGTGGCTTTGCCCAGCTGCCCTGGGTGCAGATGTTTCCAGCAGGCCTTGATGCTCAGGAAAATCTGCTGGGTTTGTGCTGCAGCCATCCTGGGGCTGGGAGCAGGCTGTGGGGTGAGACTCTGAGACGCTGGGCAAGCCCAGCTGCTCAGCTCTGGGGTGAGCTGTGGGCTCGATTTGCAGGTTGAGGATGGAGCTGGGTGTCTCAAGAGGAGTAGTGCAAGGACAGACTCCCAGAAACGCAGCCCTCCCCTGGCTAGGCACAGCCCCCCTCAGGAAGCATGGGCAGCCATCTAGGAAATGGCATTTTAAGAAACTGTAAAATCAGCAGTTGGAAATAATTGAATTGTGCCTCGTGTATTTCTTTTGTCAGTGCCTCCTGTATTAAGTTGTTCAGTTATTAAAAGAAGGAAACCCCCCTGAGATCTCTCCTGCCTTCAGAAGTGCTGGGCAGGGTGTAGCTGCATCCACAGGGTGCTGGTTACCTGGAAGGTCCCGGTGCCATAACACAGCAATCTGTATTCACATGCTGTGCTTTCATCCCAAGATCACAGAAGAAACAGGATCATTACTGTATATTAAAGAATTAATTGTGTGGCTTAGTTTATTGGCAAAGCTGTGTATTGAGAGTAGAGAGCGTTACCTTGCAGCTAGCTGAGGTGTGTGACCTAAGCCATGGAGTTCATTTCTGCAGTCCATCCTGCCTCCTATCAGAACTTCCTTCACCTCTGGAATCCCACCTTTGCCCACAGCAGGGTGCAGAGCTGTGCCCCCCGGAAAAGAGCCCCATGGTGGATATCACACCCATGGGATTATCCAGGGGAGGAAGGTGTTCATTTTCCCCAGTGGTCGGCAGTGCCTTTTGGTCCTGATCACGAGGTGGGAGTGAGGAGCAGGGCTCTATCCCTGCATGTCTCTTTGGAGGTGTTTGCTTCACAGCCATAGGGTGGATCTGTTCCTAAACTTCCATCCCACTCTGACTCCTGGCCTGAGGAGGGGTGAGAGGTTCTCCTTGTGCTGTGCCTCCTCAGCTTAGTGCTCCTGAAAGAGCTGTGCTCCTGCACCCTGCCAGCAGTAGCAGATTCTTTTCCCCAAAGGCTTGTCAAAGCCTCCTCAGCTATCTCAGCAATACATTTATCTATTTATGCACAAGCAGTATTTAAAGGGAACAAATGGCCTGTGTGATCATTCCGGTGTTCATTTTTTAATGCGTTTAATTGCTGATGCTGACACTTCGTTTTTCAAAGCGGGATTAGAACTGCTGAGGATAAACAGTGCCAGCATTACATACGGCAGGAGTGGGGACCTGTGTAAAGCTCAGCCAGGCTTTCCTATTGACAAAGCCTAATTAAAAATGGATAAAGTTAAAGATTTTTTTCGTTGATAGCCAGATGTCCTGGAATGAACTATCCTGTGCAGCTGTTCTTTTTGTGGTAGCACAAGGGGATTTAAACCTGAGTTGATTCCAGTGTCTGTGGTCTCTGGGCATTCCCAAGAACCATGGGCTGAACATGCCATTTCCATGAGGAGCACCTCTAGACCCTTCAGCACAGCCTTCTTCTCTCTGTGTATTCTATTTAAAAGTCCTAAAATAATTTCCTGGAGCAGTTCCTCAAAGCAGGCAGATTGAGCACCAAAGGATTGGCCAAAGCCCTGAGGTGGATGTATTTATTAAGGCTGATTAATGCAGTGAATGTGCTGCATGCGAATTCAGGGCCCCCTGTAAATATTGGAGATCCAAGAGTTTGTAGCATGATTTTGGAGAAGTGGTTCAGAAGCCGTGTTGCAGCCATTGCTTTGCATTAATTTTTGGCCTTTTTTTTTTTTTTTTTTTTGTAGATTATGTTTACTGTGAAATTTCTTTTAAATTTTAGTTTTTATTCAGCGTTTAAACACATATCATGCTTATAATAGCAAGAGGTGTACAGGCTGTTTTTTGGAATTAAAAGCAATTTTTCTGCCTGTTTGTTTTGGGGAGGGATAAGTCGATGACTTAGGGGCAGCTTTGTGGTAGAGTGTGTTTTGCTTTAGGTTTACTGACGAATGGTGTTTTCTTCAGCCAGCAGGCTCGCAGGGAATTGCAAACAGTGACCTCATTTATCCTACTGGAGCTCACTCTTCTTGACGTTTTCATCAGCCAGTGGGAAGACGTTTGCTGTTCAACTGCTGCCAGCAGAGCTGGCGCTTATTTTTATCTCGGCAAACTCGGTGAATATTCTGAACATGGTGTCAGTTTAAGCAGTGTTGTGCTTGTCCTACCCGGTGCCACGTTTCGTGCTGAGATAGGAGCGGCAGCAGGTCCGCAGTGGCTGAGGCAGGCTGGTCCAGTGATGTATTTCATTACAGGTTTATGCAGGATGTGCTGTAAGGCTGTTTATAAGGCTGTTTGTAAGGCTGTATATCATGGGAACTTCACTAGCTGGAAATCATTTGCAAAAATAATGCAGTGTACTACTGATACTTTTCCTCTCTCATAAGAGATGCAGGGAAACCTACACGTATGTAATGTTGTTGTCTTGATCTTTAGGAAAGAAGTCACTGAACCTGCTGCAGATTCATAAATTTTCTTACTTTTTTTCAACTTTTAGCGTGGAACTTAGAGGAAAGTTTTGCAATTTAAAGTTTAATAGATGAACCAGTAGTGAAATGCTGAGAGAAAAACAATTATTCCTGTTTTCCCAGAAACAATGAGAACTCTGAACAGTTACCTGAAGAGTCTCCTGCTCTAGATTGGTTGTTTTAATTTTGTAAAATCAGTCTTAGACTTCTCCTCCAACACACGAATTGTGTAAAGTGCAAAGCACAATGCAGACTAACTCGGTGTTGTGTTGGATAGCAGGTACTCGTCTTTCTTTTCTTGTTGTAACCTGGCATTTGCAATGCAGGCATAATCCCTGCACTGTTTGTTGTGGTAGTGAAAGGCAGAAGTGTCCTGGCAGATGCAGGCTTGTAGACTGCCAGCTTTCACGTGTCCTGGCAGTGATTTTGATGTGTATCTTATTTAATGGAACGTCTCAGAATATTTTTAAAAAACAATTAGTGCTGTAAGAGTTCATAGAAATAATATTTACTTAAGATTCTGTAGTTTAAACAAAAGAATACCTATAAGTAGTAATAATAATAATCATGAATAATAGTTATAATAAATGATTTCAGCAAATATTTTAACTTTTAAAAGTCGTTTTTAATAAACGTAGTGCCTTTTCTGCCTCATTTTGCACCAAGTTCCAGCAGGATGTATTGAGGCAGGTGTGATGCTGTTGGGGTACCTGCAGCTTGTTTTGAGTTTGGAAGAATTTTCCTTTGGAAGCTATTTAGGTATCTGCCAGGCACATCTCTAGTTCAGCTCAGAAACAATGCAGAGGATGCACTGCACAAAATAAATATTTAAAATTGTATAAGACAGAAGAATTAGTAGGTTCATGTCACGTATTTGGCAAACTTGAGCATATTTTTGCAGCTTTTAAGGTTAAAGAAAGGCAGGCTACTAATGGGTTTTTTTGAGTAACTGAAATCTCATTGAGTTTGCTAGCAAGTTTTCTCAATCATGTAATTAATTAATAGTAAATACTTTTGGAACTTGCTGCTATTATGCAGATTACCTTTCCTGACTTCAGATTCTTCTGGAATGGGCTGAACTCTAATATTTGCTCAGCAGCGTTCAACTGAGAGCAAACACATCCGTCTCAAAGACAGGGCTGGCTAGTTTGCTGTGGTAGCATAATGAACTCACCCTGAATCCTCATTTATTCAGTATCTCTGTCCATATCACTGCATCAGTGTTTAATCCTTAACAAAGCTGCTTCTTGCTGTTCTTATTTCCTGGTTCTAGAACACGATGCAAACAGCATGAAGTTCGCACACTATCATTGCACTGGACTTGTGAAATCATTTGTTTTGCTGTCCTGAAAACAGTACTTTCATATAACTGAAGCTATTTTGATGATATTTTTTGTCATCTGCCTCAGGAAATGATAGTGGCATCTTTGACATATGAATTATATTTCATGTTCCATTCCTATGAAAAACCTATCATTATTTTCTAATGTTAGCTGCTGCTTGTCCATAGCCACCACAACACAATTTTTATGAGCAGTGTTCTAAATATCCAGTTACATATTGTTTATTTTCAGGATATTTAAATATCTTAAATATCAGACTGCAAATATAGATAAATACTGGTATTTAAAATGCACGTAAATCCTTTTTAATAGATAAATAAAGACATATAACAATGAAATATATAAGTCTTGCAGTATCATCCCTTCCCAGCATTCACATGTTTCTCCAGTACTCCAGAAACACCATGGAGATGAGTTTTTAGCACTCATTGTATATCTCTCCTTGGTGCTGTGTGCTGTTAAAACAGGCTTTGAACAAAACAGCACAGCCTTGCTTTATTTTGGGCATCTTGAACCAGAAAAGTCCCACACAAGTAAATAAATGTGTTTTAAGATACCAAAGATGCCCTATGGGGCCCAAACCTGTGTCCAGGGATGCAGCCAGCAGAGCTGTGTGGGCAAAGCCTTTCTCTGCAGGAATTTTTATGGACTAGGGAGATTGGTATGGTCAATAATTTAATATGCATTTTAAACACTTAGAATGATTTAGTGCATTACATAAGTGGAAGAGGGAAAAGCTATATCTATTTTTTCCAGTTCATTGTTCATGACGATAAAAGGAGTTTTATTAACTTCACAGTTGGTGCTACTCTGTTGATGCTTTTAATTTTTACTGTGTTTTGTTTTAATCCATTAAAAAAACAAACAAACAAACAACAAACCGGGATTATACTGGTTTGGGGTTTTTTTCTGGTTTTTATTTTTTTTTTTTTTTTTTTCTTTTTTTTTTTTTTTTTTTTTTCCTTTCTGGTCTTGTGTTTCTTATTAGAAAGCTGTAATTCTTCATAAAACTGGCAGGTACAATTTTGGCTGAGTATTCAAACCTGAATACTCCATAATAAATAAGCATGCAGGAATAATGTAGTCACTGAAAAATGGGGGAAGGCTATTTATCTGGGGCTGAAAAATCATGTATTCTCTGTTAGTTTGAAGGCTGGGAATGCCATATAAATCACATTTTTTTCAGTAAGGAATGCAATACTAGAACAGTAGAGAACGGAAAAGGTAAACATTCATTACAGAATGTAATTACAGAATTCATTACAGAAGATATGGACAAATAGCAGAGCTGAGGAAAAGTGTTTGAGAGATGTCCTTGCCACTTACCTTTGCCTATGAAGTGTTGCTTGTCTGCAGAGGAGAAGGGCAGGGGTTTTGTCTTTCTGTGTGCTCTGAGGCTGAACTGGAACAGGCACAGGTTGGTTGTGCTCAGTTGCCTGTTTTTTAAAGCACAGAACAATCTTTATTTCCATTTTTCTTAGATTCTTGTTTTGCTCTGTGGAATCCACAGCAGATGAGCCACAATTCATAAAGATCTGGAGGTGTTTGTTATTATTTATAAACACTGATTGCATGGGTAGTAGAAAACCCTGAAAATAGGTAGGAAATGTAAAACCTAAATTGGAAACCAGAGTATATTTAAGAATTTGGATGAATATGGCATATTCATAGGAAAACTAACTTGATTAGACAGTTCTTTAAGACAGGTTTAAGGGTATTTGGTGGACAAGAACAGCAACAATTTGCCACAAAAGTGTATAAAAATACAGGAAAATGTAGAAAGTTATTAAGGGATAGGGAAAGAGCAGGGAGGGATTGGAATAAGAAAATGAGTAAGGAGTGCAGACAGACATAACTGTCAGAGGGCTGTCTCTGTGGGTTATCTGCAGACAGTTCATTTTGGAAAGGAGAGGTCTTTGTGGTCCGAACAACAGCTGTAGAAACCATTAGAGGTGATTACCAGGGCAGCTTTGTAGGATGCTGCATAGCAGATAGATTATCACTTAAAATTACTAAAATGTGCTGAGTGTAAATGCTGCAAGTAACAGTTCAGCTTTGTGGTACGTGCATGGAGAGCATCACTGAATGAGCATTTAATAAGAGGCTTTGGAGCTGCATTCATGTCCTAAGCAAAGTTTAAATGCAGAAGGATTCAGATGAAGCACTGAAGCTTAACCAGACTTCATTAGAAAACAAATCAAAACAAACCCCATCATTTAGAAAATAGATTATGGGTATTGAGACATGCTTGGTTCATTGTTGTGATGGACACCTATAACCCAGATCCAGGTTTACCACACAATTACAGTTATTTGTTCAAAGGAGAGTGTATACATTCTCAGCAGGTTTAAAGATATACTGTAAGGCATTTTCTAGTGTCCAGATTCCAGAAGGGTGCTTCATTTATCTTGAGAGATCCATAAAATTTAAGAGAGCATTTCAGGATGTGTGAAGAAGTCGATAAAGCATTGTCTGCTTCAAAAACTTTCTTTGTTGAATTACTATATGAAAAGAGCTTAGAGAAGTAAAGGTCTTCAGTCCTAGAAGGTTTGAGGGCTTACTCAACCAAAGCAATAGCAGCTTTGAGGGATCATCAGGGGCACAGCTTCAGAAGATGATTTCTACAGAGTCCTACCTTATGATTCAATCCCCATCTTCTCTGCCTGAGGTAGTGGGTGTGTCTCGCTATCAGCAAAGCCCTCATCGAGGAGGAGAGCCTTTTGTAACCATCCCTTCAGCTGGGCCCTTCTGCCTTTTCTTTAAAATATGCTCGTGTCAATGCACCAGTCCTCGGTGTGGTGGATGAGGGGCTGCTGGACTGGAATTTACCATTCTCGTGGAAGTTTATATTTGGGTGGCTGCCGTGCCCTAACCTGGTGAGGTACACAGTGCATCACTAAGAAAACAACAGGCTCGGTCTGGCTTTCATCTGCACTGGAGTCATCTGTGATTTTGGCACTGGTGCTCCAGAGCTGTAGCTGAAATCAGAATCTGGGGTAATGTGTTGCTTAAGAAGCTATAAAAATAGCCCAGACCTGGTTAATGTTCTTGTGGAGATGCACACTGTAACACACAGCTTTCTGAAGCAGGACCAACCCTAAGCATCACCTCTGTCTTTTTGTCTTTATTTTCTGTCAAGAAGAGGCTGTTAACCCTGAAATAGGGTACTGATACATGGTAAAAAGATAATTATTTCCAGAAAATTGCAAGAATATTTCCAGATGCTGAAATGAGGAAAGAAAAAAAGAAAGTCTTGTATATCTCATTTTTCTGCAGTCAGGAAATGAAGGAGACTGTTGTGAAAACTCATACTGTTCATAATCCTTCTCAAAAGTCATCTTCTTAATGTTTGGCAATATGTAAAATTTTAGGCATGTGTGTGGAATACTAACTGAGGCAGTTTTAGAATTTATGTTACCTCAAACATGTTTTGAATCAACTTCCTGTGAATTTAATTAATCATTACTTCTCTGGCAATTCAAATTTACATATTTTTAAGGCTGGCTCTGATCCATGTTGGCATCTGAAGTACGGAGATCAGAACTCCTCTGAGTAACAGAGTGAGGCATCAAACAAATACTGAAACTTGAAATGCCGTGTGAATTGTTACCTTCTGCCTAATCATAAAACTCTGGATTTGGCAGGCTGAACAGACAGGGTGCAGCCACTGAAAAATATTTCGTTTCAAAACATGCTGTGTACTCTAGCAAAGGCAGCCCTCTTGGGCACCTGTTTGCCCTGGAAACCATGGCCATGGAGAGCACCCAGAAAGTTTCCTTGAAACTTGGCAATTCAAAATGTTTGGAAAGCAATACATGACTGTTCTCCTCATATTATCTCTGTCACCAACAGTCCAAGAAAAATGTATCTTTTAGGTTAGAACTAATGGAGAAAAAAGTGAATAAAAAATCTGTTCAGATAGATATGTCACGATAGATGTGAAGTGGATGAGTAATGGTAGCTCTCGTTAAATTGAAATTAAGGAGATATTTATAAAAAGAGCTTTCTTAGTGGGAGAAAGGTTTGAGGGCTGAGTTTTACTGCAGTGTCTTCAGTGATGTGCGAAGGAGCACGATGTGAGGTAGATAATTTTACTGGCTTAGCTGCAGAAGAAAATATATAGTTATGAATTGCCTCTTCCACTGCTGCCATCAAGAGCAGAAGAAAAAAAAAAA
Organism: Edolisoma coerulescens; assembly: GCA_013397115.1. NCBI lineage: Eukaryota > Metazoa > Chordata > Aves > Passeriformes > Campephagidae > Edolisoma > Edolisoma coerulescens. The sequence continues at coordinate 5,001,293 of VWZW01004119.1, forward strand.
AAAAGAGTGTTTCCTCCATTATAAGCTTGTAGGGAAGATGAAATATCATTCCTGCTAGACTGGTGAGTGCACACACAGGTTTGGGATTGGAAGTGGTGACAGTGTGGAGATGATGGAAATTGCCCCATCTCTGGGTGGACATCAAAGGAAAGTCAGCTGCTGGTGTGGAGGTTTTGTGCAAGACTCCTTAGGAGATACAGCATGTGTGCACCTCAGCCTCTGCTGGAAAAGCACAGAGTTCTCCTTTCCCATCCACTCATCTGGCTCCTCGTGGTGGGAGTGAGAGCAGAGCTCACCTCCTGTTTCTGTCGTTTTTTGCTATTCTTTTTGTTCTTGCTAGGTAGTGCTTTCTGCCAGGAAGTGCAGCAATAGGGAAGTTTCCAGGAGGAAAGTGTTGTTTACAAGGCATCCCACATCGATGAAGAGGCACTTGCTCTTGTTTCATCCAGGACTACACAGCTCTGTTTGTGCAGCAGCCAGGAGGACGAGCCTCCAGGCTTTTCATCCCCTGTGGCTGCAGCCCCTCTTCAAAGGCTTTCCTCAGGAACAAATTTTTGTAGTAACCTAGCTGAGTCTTCCCTCAAGCCAGACACTGACCTGTTACATATCCCTTTTTTCTCCCCTCACTTGTTCTTTCTGTCCTGTGGGTGGTTCACTGGAGCTCTCCATTCATAACATCATCTGCTGCTTACAAACCAACATCCCTTCCAAGCACCCGAACTGCTCTGTCTTTTGTGAAGGGTTTCTGTGACAGTTTTTGAGTCAAAACGTAGAGCATTAGCAGATTTGCCCCTGAGCTCTATCTAACTTGCTCTCCAAGCAGCTTTGACTCCTCAGTTAAATATTTCCTGAGCAATTTTTCCCATCCCTGCTCTGAACCAGGCACAGAGAACTCTCCAGGGTACCTGTGTTTAGGATGATGCTCTGTCTGGAGCAGGGAAAACACCACAACTCCTGTTCTTCTGACTGTCATCCTCCTTCTTCCAAAAGTCCTTCACAGCTGTTTCAAGAATGCAGCCAGCCACTATCTGTGGGTTTGTGCTGGTGGGAACTGAAGGTTTTGTTGTCTTTCAGTCGTGCCTCAGTTCAGCATAAAATAAGTTGGTGTAATTGTGATGTACAGTGTGCCCCACTCACTGTGCAAACAGTGCGAGTTTTCTCCTGAGAATGAAAGTAACTTTGGCCAGTACTTCTCTCTTTTATACTGTTTTAAAAGAATTCTGTTTCCAGCGTTTTTAACTGTTGAAATTATTTTTTTAATGATCTGTTATATTTTAATTAAAAGGTCATATTTGAAGTCTGAAGTCTATTTTTATGTGTATAGAATCTGCTTCTGGAGTGCCTTTGTTCATTACAATTAGAAAATTAAAATAGAAAAAATAGACAAGGGAAATGAGGCATATTATACTATTACTTTCATGTTTGGTTTTGAAGGTAAAACTGTGTCCAAATGGTAATTAGGCTTTGCCCTCAAAATGGCCTTGCTGCAGTGCATGCACTGATGGAAGTGACTCTGGCACTTACTCCTTTCTGGGGTTAGAGAATTCCCTTAGTAGGCTCAGAGTGTCTCCAAACACTCTGCTAAAATAAGATTATAATTCCTAAAATCTGGATGTGTGGGAGCCGGAAATTCATGTGCGAGGAGTTAGAGGCATCACTTGGAAGACACAGATACTAGAACTGATTTTGCATTGGAAAAATGTTTACTAAGAAAAACTACTGTATACATTAAAACTCAGGATTCAAGCCTCTCAGCAAAGTGGCATCTTTGCAGAACTCATTTTATGTTTCAATGCTTTCATGCACAATTTTAAGGTGTGGGGTTTATTTTTGTTTGTTTTTTTGAACTTACAATACATATTTTGCTTTGATATGCAAAATGTGTTTTATACAGACATTAAATCACATCCACATTAATTTGCAGAATATACTGCCTCTGGTGGAAGAAATTACATATTTGGGTGACCTTCCACTGTCAGAAGACACTTTTTGTCTCTGAGCTGGGTGGCTGTTCTTCACATGAGCTCATTTTCAGGACGAATCAGCATTTCTTCCTCACTTGGGCACACAGATCTTCCTGGCTGCTTTGGAGCCCTGTGAACCTTTCCCAGCTGAGGGGTTTTATGCCATTTCTTTGTCCATCCCTGCATCACTTCAGTTTTCTGTGCTGTGACTTAATTACTGATTCCCAGATATGCAGAATGGCTGATCCTCTGTAAGTCTTCTAAGCTTTGTAAATAAGGAATGACTCTAGGCAGGTAGGCAGATCTGCTCTGATTATACAGTGGGATAATAAACCCAGAAACTTCTGTGTTAGCTCAAAACCAGTTTTGAACTGATGCTCACATTTGCTTTTAGACTTTCTTTTTTGTTTTTGAAAGGACAGTGTCCAGATGATGTAAGGTAGGTTTGAATGGTTCTGTGTGCAAATACTAAAGTGCAGGCCAATTAAAATGCAGTGCTTTTCGTAGTACTTTAACTTGATTAGGACTTGAGTGGGACTGTTGGTACTGATTTAAAATAAGTCATCTCCATTGAAATAAAGAGGCTTAATTTAGGTGCTATTAAAAGCATCACCCGGAGAAACTGCTGAGGACTTTAGAGCAGATCTGAGATCCATCTGGGGTTCTGTGTGATTCATTCAAAATGGATGAACCCTTACAAAGTACCTACAGTACAAATACAGTTACAGAGTACACACTTAAAATTAGTAATTCACGCTAAACAAAAGGAGCTGATTGCCTATAAACATGAATTTTTTTTATCCTCTTTTATGATTACAAAATGATGCACCTCTGACGTTTCTGTGAAGCTCTCATTTTTTGGGGGGAGAATTTTTTTGAATTCTTATGACTCAAATTTGAAAATTTAATTTAGGAACAAGCATAATTTTTCTTCACTCTTAACTCAGAACTGGTGTAATATAATTCTCTCTTCCATCTACCTCTTAAAAATAAACCTTAAATTTATAAAATCCTAAATATATAAAATATCCAATCTTAGCAGATTAGAGCAGAGTCCACACCCAAACCTGATATTCAAAATTCATTTCAAGTAATGAGTTGTCTTCCGGTGTAATTTTTACCTTTGATTTGAACCTGTGGCATCTGCTCAAGGTCAATCCACAATTCATTTACATTTTTTTAAAGCTCCTTGTTTTTACCATTTTGAAGTTCTGGTTGTTGCTGGGGGAAGGTGAAGGAGTATCATCCTTCCAGGGTAGTTGTGCTGTATTTTAGTTATGCAGATGTTTATTGCGGGTGAATAAAGCTTTAGTATAATGTGGTATAATGCCAAGACACATAATGTGCTTCCTTCATTCAAAAATTACAATATTAGCTCAAAAGAACAGGTTGGTAGAAAAGAGTTTGATCTGCAACAGCAGCGAATTGTCAGGATTTCGTTTGATTGGCAGCACTGCTTGTTTTTGGCAAATCCTTTTTGATGTGAGCTAATAAATGTTGCAGCATTAAATCCTGGAGATTAGCAGGTGTTTGGAGAGAATGGAAATTGTCTTTGCATCGTGCATTGTGTGCTGGAGGCAGTGCAGAGGTGCAGGAGGTGCTGAAGGCTCTGTGAGAGCTCTGGGTAATTCCCACAGGGAGCACTGTGGGCACATCCCCAGTGACCAAACCTCTCTGCTCGAGTAGCTACAACAATCTTACCAGCTTTATAAGGCATTATAGCTTTAAAGATCATTAATAATGCCTAGATCTTACCATTTAAGATTTTTTTTTTTGCATAAAATGTAGTTACTTAACCATGAATTAGCTTCACAACACAACATTGATCGTAAACAGGGTAAAAAATCTTATTTAATAAAGTTCTTTTCAAAGAAAGCTCTGTGTGCTTATATATGTTTAGAAGTGTTAGAAGTTATTCTTATGGCCACAGACATTTGAGAAAGCAGAGTGATTTGGCTTTGCCTTTCCAGTTCTTAATGGGCACTGTAGTTAACAGAACTACTTATTCCTCCAGACAGTAAAACTCTAATGCATAGAAAATGAGAATTGTGGAAGGGAAGAGATAGAGTTATATGGTGTCTGTAAAACGTGGGGAGGTAAAGATGAGCAGCAGTGTGGAGCTTTTGAAGAAAATGAGATAATTTAAACTCTCTTCTATCAGGGTTAGGGGTAACAAAACCACGACTAAGTGTAGAATAATGGGCTAAAGCGGAAGGGGAATGAAATTTCAGTCACCTGCTATAGCAAATGTTCTCTGTGTATTATTCCAGTTTTACCACACAGAATAAGAAAAATGTCTTCCTGAAGGAACTGAGTGGTAGTGAGGATTTTAGTAATTTAAAGAGAAGTCATAAGACGGTAGTGGCAAATTTCAAATGGCTTGAGTAGATACTCCTGAACTTGGCTATTGTATTGCTAAGCAGCAAGACAGATGTATGAATCTAAGAATTATTAAAAACTACTGGTAGTAATTGCAACTCAAGTGGGCATTTTTAACGCCTCATTTGTGAAGAATTGAGTAGACCAGGGTTGTGATGTTCCTTAGTCTTTCTTCTGGATGATTACTTCTGTGGCAAAATGACAAAATGAAAAACCTTCTGAGGACTTAGGAAATGAGTCAAAATAGTGCCAAATTAATTTTATTCTGTTGGTTTTGTTCTGCTGAGATGGGCAAGCACTCAGTGTTCAAGCAAAAAACTTAGACTACTCTGAAATCACACTACACTGATTGCTGTTCTCAGTCTACTAAAAACTTTCTAAAATGCTATGATTTCATGAAGCTTTAGGCACCTACATTTGCAAGTCTTACAAAATTTTGAACTTCTGAGTGTATGGGTTTTGTCTTCTAAGGTTTTTTCTTCCCTGAATTTTCCCTTCTTTTGGTGTAAGACAACAATGATACCAGTTTGGATATAGACATGGATGGGAAAGCGTACAATTAAGATGGAAAACTTGTAAATAAGTATTAAAAAAAAAAAAAAAAGTTGAAATGCACTACATAGTCACACTTTGCCTCGCTTCATTTTAGATACTCATGGTGTTTCTGTGATGGAAATTTTCCATACTCCATGTATTTTGTTCTCCTTTGACCTTGGATCATATCTGCCACCTGGTACATTAAACAGTCAGGTTCAGAGCCCCTTATAACTGATAAAGGACTTCATGAAGTTTCACCCATCCTGTGATTATCAGTCTAATTTTCAGGGATGAAAATTACTGTCGTAATCTCAGAAGACAGTGACCCATAAAAGGTGTAAGATTGAAAATCAGATATATAATTGACAGTGTGATCATTGTTTCTTTAAATACACGTTTATGTGTTGCTGCCATCTGGCAGCACCTAGATCTGCCCTTGATTAGCTGTCATTGACTGGCTGGTCAGGTACAGGCATCAGGATAGATGTGGGTCATGAAGATATTCTCCTCTGAGATGAGCCTGGCCTTATTATCATTGATTTTTTTCGTAAGAACAAAAGGAAGGGATCACAGGGGAGGCAGAGCTGTTCATGGTTACTTGTGCTCTTTGAGCTGAGTGAATTTCCACTTTTCCTTACGCCTCTCCGCTCCTTCCTGACAAGGACTTCAGAAACTCTCTTCTCCATTTCAGCCACAATTAGTTGTCCTGATGGTTTCTCCCACTCACCTGCCTAATTACCCGGTGAAGTCTGCAAATCAGCCCGGCTGCAGTCGGAGCACACCTAATTGCACCTTCAATTTAGAGCACAAGTGGAGGACTTGGGGAGATGTGCAGCCTGAGTGCGTGCTCGTGAAGGGAACTGTCAAGGATTGTTTGTGGGCCCTTCCTCATAAAGTGGCTGCAGTTGAGGCATTGATTTAATTCTTCTCCTTTATCCTGCAACAGTAGCTCGACTTGTAATCTGAATAATAGGTTTTTCTTTTCTTTGTATCTTTCACATTAACAGTAATTACTGAGTGGCTGGAAGAGTTGGAATGGGTCTCATTTTTTTAAAACAGTTTGTGCCCTTTTCTTGCTTGGTATGCTTAAATATTTGAAGTTGTAGCTTTAAAATAAATTATTGACAAAAACACCAAGGGTTTCTTTCATTGCTCACTTGCAGGATTACCTAAATATGCAACTAATCACCACAGGGAATGCATAAAAACCAGAAAATAAAACATTCTTCCTGCAGTGCCTTGCAGTGTGTTGGCTACTGATGTAGATATATCCAGAGAGGGGTGGTACTCTTGGGGGTAGATAGTGAGTGCTGTATAGACAGCTTCTGGATAAACTGCAATTTTTGATTCCCACTTCGATAAGGGCACCCAGAAGAATTACCGTGTATATATTTAGTAGCTTCTTGTTTCAGAAGCTGACATACACAATTACTGCTCTTGCAGTTGTACATACCAAAACTTTTCATTATTCTCTTGGATGTTCTCAGATGTCTGCTATTTTTATTCACTTTTTCCATCCTTAAAAATCAATCCAGCTTTCTGCTTGTAGTGAGAAGTAAACACTCCTCCTAACTGCGCAGAACAAAATTACTCAGGCAGTAAAATTAGCAGGTCAAGATGTCCTACTTCAATTCTGTTGCAAAATCCTGTTTGCAGTACAAATTTTAAATAGAACAATGTATGCATTCCTTCTAGAGGAAATAATGGAATAATTACTACCAACACTTTTTTTCCTAGGTCGGAAGAATGACTCCTACAAAATTGCCTCAGTTTGCTGCATTCAAACTCTGGAACATAAGCAACCATTTTTATATATTTTAATTAAGAACAATATCAACAATGTAGATATGCAGTTGTTATACTGGATTAGAAACTTCAAATTCTTTTTCTATAAGATATATTGCTTCATTTTCCCTTGCTGCATCATGCTGAAACATCCTGTAATTAAAGCATCATATTGTTTTGCAGAATATTCTCTTGTAGACAGGTAGTCTTGGTGAACTGATGAGATTAATACTTTTATTTCACTTTCAAATATGTTCAAAGCCACGGTTTTTGCTCTCACAGACTTCTGTAGAAAGCACTGATGGAAATAGTACTCCGTCATCAAATATGACTGACTGGATTTTAGAAGCTGAGCTTTTTACTGACATAAGTTTTCGTGATAAAATAATAAAAAAATCACTGTGTATTGTCCCCATTCACCCCCAAGCAAGTCTAGGTGAGCAGACTGTGCGCAGACAGATGCCTTGGGGTCCTCTGTTGCTCAGAGTGCGATGGGGTTATTTGGGAGGCTTCTCCTGAGCAGTAGCACTGGGGGCAGACGTGAGGAAATACCAGATTTTCAACCAGCTGGTCCGTCAGACCAACCTGGGTCCGAGTCAGCTTTGACAGAGCCACTTGTGCTTTGTTTTGCTTTTAGAGTTTTGTTTTGGGTTGTTTATTTTTTTATTTTCATATCTTCTGATGGGGTTGGTGTGGAAGTTGGGAAGGACGGAGTGCAGGCTCTGGGCTTTGTTTTCCCACTCAAGGTGCTGCACAAGAGCTACTTCAGTAGCTGGTTTGTATTTTCCATACCTTGTGCCCAGCAGAGAGCCACGGGGATTTGGCTGCTCATCTCCACACGCTGTGAGTTGAGGAGTTGCCTCCTCCAAGGGCCACTGTAGTCAGAATTCATGGGCGCAGCTTGCAGCCAGCTGCTGGCTTTGTCACTTGGTGTGTGTCAGGGCAGATTCAAGGATCTTTGCTAGTTTTAATGTTACTCAAAATTTTGATCCTGTGGGAGCAGCTAGAGATGCCTAAAGTTGCAGTCTCAGAAGTTGTAATGTAGCTGCTTCCAGAAAATTTCATAAGTTGTTTACACAAAGGAGACAAGGATGTAAAAGATTATTCAGTTACTCGGGAGGGAAGAAGGAGCATACGGTGCTATGAGCTGTAGAAAACAGGAAGAAACCCCACAGGTATAGAATCAACACAAAATGTGAAGAAGGAAATTTTCCTGCAAAAGTCAGGTATTAACTATGCCAACACTTTTGTTACAGCTCCCTTTTTGTAAATCAGCTAAAAACTAATTCTTGGCAAGTGTCCATCAGTTTGAAAATCATTTGTTAATCACTGCCACTTATCTGTGATGAAATGCAGACTTCTGTTCTGTGGGTGGTTTGTTTGCTTTAGTTTGTTTTTTTTTTTTCTGTTTTTGCTCTGAAAGTGGTTTGTATTTTATGAACATTCAAGATTACCTGTGAACCCATTTTTGCATGGCATGAATCTGGGAAGATTCCTTTTATAGCTTATTAATTCAGTTACTCAGTTTAGTTGGCCATATAGGTGGATTCTGACTTCCAGTAGCTTGTTTTTGAGTACACAATGAATATGTTTATTCATTCTTGTTAAAAACTAAGCAAGTATTTAGAAAAAGGAAATGAAGGTTGATACTTTTTAAATTATTCATCTGGGGAATCATGGAGTATCACAAGAATCCATTTTATTTAAGGCCTATAGTATAAGAGTGTATAAGAAAGCCACAGTGTTGCAGCCTGTCTCATAGCCTAACACCTTCATTTGACTCAAGTATTTGCCTCCAGACATTTCAGTAGGAGCTGTTGAAGTGGATCTGAAGGAATTATTTGGCTCTCATATTAAAGCTCAGAGCCAAGGGTAGATCTTGAGCCGAGTGTCTGTTGTGAGTACTGGGTCTGTAGACAAAAAATGACCTTCCAGTGCATTAATGGAAAGTTCAGTGACAGGGCTGCTTGGAACTTTTCATCCACTTTAGTGTAACAGCTCTGCCAAAGGCAGGTCCCCACTTCTGCATTGGTAAGATCTTTGTCTTGTATCTCTGTTCATCTGAATTGTAATTATAACTCTTCTAACTTTTAAATGGCAAGAAACCAAAAAGAAGAAGATATTTTTTTTATAGAATTCATCCTTCCCGTGTTTGTCATTGGAATCAGACAGAAAGGAAACTCTGGAGAAAATGAAAGGTGCCATACATTTCTTGCTCTAAGTCAAAACTCCTAGTTTGGATGGATTTCTGCCAAAATTTCTAAGATACTCAGTGATATGCTCTCACCTTTATTAGTAAAAGTATTAAAGCATGCACGGAGTGCTTGACAACGTCACTGCTTTTCATGGCACTATTATGCTCTTGCTAAGAGTATGACTGGCTCCTAAAAATATTCTTTAGTACTGCCCAGTCTCCCTTTCAATCAGAGTTCTCTTCTGTTACATTTATTTAAAAAAAATACAATACCTGATTTGTTTGATTTCTGTTGTTTCTGCTCGTCATTCCCATCCTGTAACAGCTGTGCAGGGATGTGTTTCACAAATGCTTTTCTTCTGGCAGTGATAACACTTGCATGGGTCATTAAGAAATGAGTCTTTGACAGTATATTTAACTTTGGTTAAAAAACTGTGCACTTGAGAGGGTGGTGTGATTGCTGCAGCAGTTACTAATTCTAGAGTTGTTTTACCTGTGCTCATCATCTGTGTTTTTCCCCCAGAAAATGTAGCAAAACACAGGTGATTATTACTTTATGTACAGTGCAGAGATGCCCTTCTTTATTTAATAAAAATAGCAAATTAGACACAAGAAATAAAGAAAACCATTGCTATTTCATGCTGCATGAAAATACAGCACACCCTTCTCTAAGTTTCTCTAATTCAGTTTATTGCTCTTCTGTATTGTCCATGCAGCCAAGTGGAAAAAAAAGAGCTCTGTGTAAAGGAGGAACTCCATGTGGAGTAACAAAGTGTTTCTGGGTCATCCTCTGGTTTTCCTCTCCATCCTGCTTTCCTTCTATGAACTCCACAAACACCAGATCCAGGCACATTTTGTGCTTAATTCTGTATATCCTTTGCAGGGCTGGACCTTCCCAGCTTTTGCTGCCATGGGAGCCTTCTCTGAGAGTCAGAAGGTCACAAGGGATCATCTATCCCTGAAATTAAAGGTTCATTTTTGCTTCTCAGAATGTTCAGGCTTTGCTGGAGCGTTCCGTGGTGTATCTGTGCATTTCTTTGCTTTCCAGTAAAACCATCTGGAAAAGTTTTCCAGTAGGAGCACTCTTCCTGGGTGGCTCACATTTCCCAAAGAAACATAATGGATAAAGTGCCTTTTAAGTGTTTTATGTAGATATATTTGGCCATTAGGTAAAATGACTTTGCAGAGAAAGAAAAGCTGGATTTTTACATTATCTGGAAGTATACTGGAAAAAATCAATGAATCCAGTAAAACCGCCAAGAAATTCCTGATTTTTTCTTTTCCTCCTAGTACTAAATTTGCTTTTTAATTGAGTGGAATGTATGTAAGGAGATGATTTTGTGACCCATTGTCTTTCTATAAATGCTTTTTTATATGCTCTGTGTGTGTATGATTGTGGGAAAAATGTGATGTCCTTAGTGCTGTGAGGACTTACACTGTTTTTAAGTGAAATGTGATCTTGGCTCTGCTGGTTCATTACATATATATTAACTATATATAACATAGCATATGGTATTAAATCTACAAATTTCCTGATCACCTCTCTGGCCTTTTTCTCCTCAAAAATGTGGTAGAAAACTGTATCTTTATTTCTGATCATAGACTCATAATATTCCACTGCTTTAAACAGAATTCCATTTTCTGGGAAAACAGGTGATTTAACGATGAAGCAGACTGGGAAAAACTAAATGATAAATTTCTCATTAGAGTCCAGTGAATACTGACTGAGTAATTTTGCTTGCTACAGTTTTGTTGACAGACATTTACCTTAAGAGGAGCTGGTTTCCCATTCTCACCTGAGTGTGGGAAACTCAAGTAACTTTCTACTGCCTTAGATCCCTCTAAACACAGAGATTGTGTTTGTGTTCCGTTTTCTGGTGCTGACAGTCCTTGGTTTATTTACATTTTTATTTATTTATAGCAATGTTGCCTGGAATAATATTTGTCTGTATATATATTCAGTGATATGGGCATGTGTGTACAGATGTGTGTGCACAGAGTCTTAGTAAGGCATATTTGGATTTAAATTATGTGTTTTATTTGAGTGCAATTTATGTGTAAATCTGAAAACAAATAGAAAAATACTGATGTAAACTTGCAAAATAACCTTTACAAACGTGTTCCATAGTTTGATAAGTCCTGATTTAATTTCACGTATCTAAAAAAAAGATTTCTGTCAAATCCATTCTCCAGTACTCTTAAATGGCATAAAATTAAGCATGTGTCCAAATACCTGAAGAGTGAGAAACCCAAAAGGCAATTTTGTTTTTCCTAGTCTAACAGCGAACTTACTTGAAAGTCATGCATCAGTGCAGTTTTTTACCATTAAAAATAGGGCCACTGTGTTAAATTTAAATGGTAAAATTACGTGGCATAGACCTGAATATGACTTGTGTGACATTGCTGCAGTTTGGTAACCTTTGCTGTTTGTCTCACCTTCAGTGAACTGCAGTGTTGTGTTGTCAAACAGACCTGCTCATTAATGCTGAAATTGTTGATGTCAGTTTTAAAAATCATGTTATGGGACCTTGCCAGTATACTGGGAAATAAAAGTATGTGTTAAAGCCTTTTTTTTTTTAAGCAATCAGGCAAAGTATAACTTTGTTTCTGAGCAATGAAAAGGACAAATTCCAGCAAACAGCTTTGTTGTATCTGTAGAAAGATATATAGGTATGCAACATGTATAGCCTGTATTCATTTATTTTTTATGTCCTTTTTTCTTGAGATTTGTTATTTTACTTGGTTGGGGGATTTTCCTTTAATGGGATAAGAATAGGAGACATATTTTACTGTCTTGTGACATTTCATTAAAGTTAGGATCAATAGGAATATGTGAAAATACCTTTTTGGGCGTAAATGGCTGTGCCAGTGTTTATACAGGCTTGTGTTACATCATAGTAACCTGAATAAAATCATGTTTATGCCTGCTGCTTTGTCATCTTTTTCTGTCCTTGGCCTTACTTGCTTTAGTAAAATACTTCTAAGAATTTTCTTTAATTATGGTAAATGAGCTGTTGATTTCCTGTAGATGCTAATGGTGCATGGGCTCTCTGGAAATGAGCCGCTTGCTTTATTTCCATCTAATCTTGCAGGCAGTCTTCAAGATACTGAGATAGCTTTTCCTAATCAGACAAAAACCTCATTAGCTTTAAGATGAGACTGGTGTGAGGAAAAGAAGATGCAGCATGGTGTGAGTACTGGGGCTTTGGTTGTTGAGGACACGAGGAACATAACGTGAAGTCACAGCAGAGCTATTGGTGAGCCTCAGCCCCCCAAAAGGGTGTGAGACTCCTCTGGACAACCTTCTGGCTGGAGGTGAGATTTGCAGGGGAGGTTGCAGTCATATTTAATAAAGCAGCTGTTCATTAGCTGCTATCCTTAGGAACTTGCAGGAATCCCCATAGGTGGCTTCCTGTGGCTTTCATGTCCCTCCGTCCTTCCGAGTCTCAAGATGCTTACTCACGTCTTGTCAGAACTTTGTTATTCTCCTTAACTCTGCCAGGTATTTCTGCTGGAGAGAAAGAGTCCAGTGTTTTTACTTCTGAAACCTTGTTAGAAACAAACTATAAAAGATTGTGAACACAGGATGAAGAGGGATAACAACTCTGAAATCCTGGGGCTCAGTGAAGTTGCCTCTGATGCTGGCATTATACCTCTTCATCGAAGTGCCTTGCATTCAGCTCAGCTCCCAAAAGCCTAAGGAGCTCCCATGCCTGCTGCAGCTTGTCTCTACATAGTGACTGCTCTTTTTTTTCAGTTCTGTCATCCATTGTTCCTTTATTCAAGTCTCCCTCTGCCCCAGCTACTCAGCAATGCTCATGGCAGTATTTTCCACGACCTGCATTTTCCATAGTTTAATATTGTTCACTGTGATAGTTTGTTTCCCCCCCTCCCCGTTTGAATGCTACTGTGTTAGCTAAAAAAAAAAGCAGATGGCCACAAATTTTCACTTGTGCAGGTGCCACACTGTTTTGATCAGTTGTGCTGACCCCTCTCCCTACTTTTGCATTTATTACATGCAGGAGTAATGACCAAAGGTTTAAACTCATCTGCTGTGATTAGCCCTTGAACAAGGGTTTCGGTAGAATGCTTTAGAAGTTAAGCTTTTACTTGTTTGTCTAGTGTAATAGCTAGCTCATTGTCTTTGAGTAAGTGTTATACAGTACACTGCAAAATGAGTGGGAAGATGTGGAATGTATTCTTAATGCTGGCCATAATAAATAAATAGATTCTATAAACGTTTCTGGTCCTTTTCTTTTGTGAGTAGTTGGAACTAAGGGTGTTGACAAAGCTTTTCCAAAATACCCCAAATAACCAAAATCTAGTTAATGAATGGCCACTTGCAGGTCAAGGAAAAGATCTCCCTGCTTAGAGCAAAAATGATCAAGCTGAAAGAAAGCACAAAATGTTTTTTAAGGTTAGTAACCTGTGCGAGTGATCAACACTTCTCAGAATGACTTTTATGTGCACATTTATTTTAGCTTATTTTTACTGAGGAGGGGTGGGTTTGGGTTTGTTTCAGTTGTTTTGGTCGGGGTTTGTTTTCAGTTTGGCTCTGCAAAAGGAGGGCTTTGTTTTACCAATGCATCCCAAAGAAATTAAAATATGAAGACAGATTGTTCCCATGTCCAAACCCTGCACCTGTTCTGAGCAGGGTAATTGATAACAAGCTGCTCTCTTTTTAAAATGCCCATTATCCATAGAGCTGACAGAATCCTGCATTCCTCTGAAAGTGCCATTTTACAATGACTCTGAAAAGAAGTGCCAATGTTTTCATGAATAAAGATATTGACCGGGGAAAGCAATTGTGTGACCGTAATCATTGAGACAAGAACTGTAGCAACAGGATCTTATAACACAGCGGATTGTAAAGGGAACATGAGGGATGAAAATGATAGGTACTTATGCAAATGGACGAGGACTATCCTGTGCCACTTTGTGGATCTGTCTTTGAATCTCTCTTGCTATCTAGGCCATGGGATTAGTCAAAAACAGCTGGAAAGGAATGGACACAATCACTTAATCACAAAATCAGAAGGCTTGCAGGGGTAATTTCCCTTCAAATAGCACACTGCAAACCCAGGGCAGGTAGTACTTAATTTCAGTTGCAAGCCCAGCTCTATAAAGAGCTTTGGAAAGACTGCAATCTTTCTATTATAAGTGTATTGAGTCTGTCTTTTAAAACACCTGAAATGCGACATGAAATTATTTGTCTTTTTTTCATTTATCACCTTTTCTTCATGTTTGGGGAATGCAAATGGCAAGAGTTTAATGAAGTGATATTTTTGTGATTACATCTAAGCTGCAGAGTGAGACTCATTCTCATTCCTACTGCAAAGCAAATTACATTTGCTTTTCCTACTCTAATGCCCTTTGCCCCTGAAATTCTTGCCAAAATAAGGGGGGGGATGTGATTCTTCTTAGTACTTTTCTCTATAGGCTTTGCCCTCGTGACAGAACAGCATAAAAAAAAAGAAAAAAAGACAAAAGAAAGGAGACGATTCATTCAAGGCTTCAGAAGATGTCATGCTGGCAGAAACTGCTACAGCCCAAATCTGCTACAGCCCCAAACTGCTACAGCCCCAAATTGCTACAGCCCAAAGTTCCTCTAAGATCCTTCATCTGTCCTTGGTGCCTCAGCACAAAACCGGGTAAGCACCAGACACTGCTGCAGCTCAGTGCTGGTGGGTTTTGTGTTCCAAATACCCACAGTCCAGGGGTAAACACCAATGTGTGTCTGCAGACCTGGACTGTCGGGCACGTCAGCCTGGTACGGGCACGGAGAAGGACTTAGGGTCACTTTGGACTGCAGAAATTATGGCAGGATCTCTGCTTTCAGTTGGAACTGAACCCAGCTGAAATAGTTAAAACTGCTTGAATTCTTGTTCTTAATTTTTATAGAGAAATGTGTATTTTCTGGATTTGGCTCATCCCACCATTTGTCAGCTGGGTCGATGCAGCATGGGCAGGATCTCTATGAGAAAAAGCAGTTGAGTTAAACGCCAGCTCTCAGGGTTAGCTTGTCTCTGAAAGTTTGGGTTTCACTTCTTCTCCCAAAGGGGATGCTGTATTTTAACTAATCAATGTCTTCTGGAAAAGCCCGGCAGAGGCACACTGTAGTCCTCAGGCTTTAGCCAGTGCCCTTCCACATCCCTGCTTCCACCAGGCATTCTCCTGCTGCTTCTGGCAGTATTTCCATGGTGGAAACTGTACTGTGGTTTACACAAATAGTTTTCCAAGAAATCCGGAAAATGCTGTTAGGATAATTCCAAAACCCAACTTACTAATGCAGCATGTTAAGCCAATATTTTCTGACCTTTTGTTCTCTTACAACAACCTTAGTTGTGCATGCTTGCTGGAAAAATTGTCTTAAAGACTTTTTATCCTCATTGATTAACAATAAAACCGTTTGACTTGATAAGCTTTGGGAAGGAAGCCGTGACTTTTTTTCTAGTTATGCTGCTTACAAGAAAGATTGCAAGTTTATTCAGGTAGAAATATGGAAATATTTGAAAGTTTTTGCATTTTCTTCTACTATATCTCTTAATTCTGAGTGACTGTTTTTCTGAAATCAGTATCCCCAATATTACTTAAAACATGCACTTGCATTTCTGTGTCAACAGATAAAAAATATTTCTATATGAAATAAAGCTAATGAAGATTAGTTTCATTTTGTTATTTCTCTTGTAATAGGAACTTGGGTCAGGTCTTCTTGTTACAGTCTTGTGTAATTCAGGCATTATGGAGGAAATTTTGTAGTTTTTATTGTAAAGGTGAAACATCTATGTCAGAATCTGTATTTCATTCAAAAGTAGAGAACAAAAACTCAGAACTGCTGAGTGAGGCTACAGCCTTCTCCAACAGGGTTACAGTGTTGGTATATCAGGGAAAAGCAGCTGACGTGGGCTTGTGCAAGGCTTTTGACACTGTCCCACATGGCATCCTTGTCTCTAAGCTGGAGAGGCATGGATTTGACTGATGGAACACTGGATAAGGAATTGGCTGGATGGCTGCACTCAGAGAGTTGTGGTCAATGGCTCAATGTCCAAGTGCAGACCAGTGACAAGTGGGATTCCTCAGGGAATGGGACTGGGACTGGTCCTGTTTGACATCTGTGTCAGGGACACGGACAGTGGGATCCAGGGCACCCTCAGCCAGTTCCCAACGACACCAAGTGGTTGATGCCCTGGAGGGAAGGGATGCCATCCAGAGGGACCTGGACAGGCTGGAAAGATGGGCCTGTGTGAACCTCATCAAGTTCAACAAGGCCAAGTGCAAGGTCCAGCACGTGGGTTGTGGCAATTCCAAGCACAAATAAAGGCCGGGCAGACAATGGATTGAGAGCAGCACTGAGGAGAAGGACTTAGGGGTGCTGGTGAATGAAAAGCTCAACATGACCCAGCAATGTGCGCTTTCAGCCCAGAAATCCAACTTCATCCTGGGCTGCACCCAAAGCTCTGCAGGAAGCAGGGTGAGGGAGGGGATTCTGCTTCTCCACCCTGCTCTGCAGAGACCCCACCTCCAGGGTAAGAAGGGTGTGGACCCTGTTGGAGGGAGTCCAGAGAAGGTCACAAAGATGCTCAGAGGGCTGGAGCACCTCTCCTGCAGAGACAGGCTGAGAGAATTGGGGCTGTTCAGCCTGGAGTAGCAAAAGCTCAGGGAAAAGCTCAGAGCAACTTCCAGTACCTAAAGGGTTTACAAGAGAGCTGGAGAGGGGCTTTTTACAAGGGCTTGTAGTGACAGGACAAGGGAGAATGGCTTTAAACTGACAGGGATAGGCTTACATCAGACATAAGAAAGAAATTCTTCACTGGGAGGTTGTGACACTGGAACAGGTTCCCGGGAGAAGCTGTGGATTTCCTGGCAGTGTTCAAACCAGGCTGGATGGGCTTTGAGCAAGCTGGTCTAGTGGAAGGAGGCAGGGGGGTTGGACTGAGCTGATCTTTAAGGTCCCTTCCAACCCAAATCATTCTGTGATTCTGTGCCATAGATTGTGATATTCAAAGCCATGTCTTGCTGCTGCTTAAAAAGATTTTCATGCCTGTAGTGAATCAGTTCATCATCAGCCTTTAAACTGTGTTTAGAGACAGAGTATATATTTAGAAAACAGCCTAGAAAAGGAGAGAGAAAGATGCTTCGGCATGTTTGACTTATATTTGCTTTGCATGGTTGCTGGATATATTTTTTCAGCATTTCCCTCTGAAATACCTTGTGTTGCAGTGGCGAGTGGGATTCAGCATAGAGGGATGCAGAGGGGTTGAAATGACTCATGCTCTCCTCTGACAGCCTCAACCCGTCCTCCCTCTCACACCCAGTCTCTGCAGGTTTTTGTTTTAGCCTTTCTTTTGGTTACTGCTGCAGGATTTGCAACCTCTGTAATGCTATATCTCACATATATCACACATGCTTTTGTAAGACCAGTCTTTTAGGGGGCTTTTCAGCGGAGATTGAATGGAGACAATCACAGAGCAGAAACTTTGGGCTTTGAGCTTTGGTTGCACACACTGAGATCCCTGATGGTGAGTGCTTGTAAGCTCTTGGTAAATGTGGTCTTTAGCATTTGGCAGCAGTAGGCATTGGGATCTCTTAACATTGGTGTACAGTGTTTTTGTGCATGCAGTGTTTCGTTTTTCTCTCTAGTTATGTTTTAGTAAGGTGTTACTCAATCACAAATTACATTCAGAAATATATATCACTTGAGGATTGTTTTTGGCAACAATGCAATTAAATGGTTTGTGAAAAAGCTCCTATAAATAATGAGAAAACTTGCAATTGTATTATTCTTTGAGCAGCCATTTTCTGATTCATTAGAGTCAGACTGTAAAATCTATAATAACATTATAGGTAGTGTCATATATAAACCACCATATTCAAGAGTTGGTATTTTTTCAAACCACATTAATAGAAGAGCCTGTTTAGAAGATTAAATCCTTAAACCTCCACCTGTGTCTGCATTGTTGTTATGTGCCGGTTAGTAGATAGTTACGGGGAAACTACATGGTGTCAAAAGCTTCTCATTGTATGGCTCTCTGTGATGTTTCCTCTTGAATGCCTCTATCTTCTTGTCACACTCAGAAATCACAGCTTCTGCCTTGCCAGTGCTGCGCAGTCCAAACACCTATTTAACTGCCTTTTGCTTATGGCCATTCTGAAAAGCAGCGTGAGGCTAAAAATACTTTATTGTTGAAGAACTGCAGCTTACACTATTTTAAAACTTTGTAGGTTATAGTCCAAAAGTTGCATTGGTTAGCATCAAAAAAATTAATTGGAGATGCTCTTGATAGTGATGGTGCTATGAATTCGCTTTATTATAGTAATTTTTTCTAATATTTCATCACAAACTCTTTGTGTACAGTAACTTCATAAATGTCGTACAGGTATGTTGTCACTCAATATCAAAACATCATCATGACCTTTAATAAATTCTAATATAATAATTTGATGCAACTCATAATTTTTATCCAAATATTAAAACCAAATGTCTTAATGGGAGACAAGTCCTTCTTTTTATGCCAGTCTCCCAGTTTTCAGCTGGCTGGAAGCTCTCTTCTCTCTCACTGTGGGTACCAATAAGCTTTGTATGCTCAGTACTTGATTCATCTCTGATATTCTCCTTGCAAAAATTTGCAGAAGTATTTAAAATGAAGCTTTATTTTTAGAAGCTGAACAATATTCATGTCTGCATAGAAGAACCTCGTGAATAAAGAGGACTTGGTACATTTTTTAGAGTCATTCATCACGTTGTCCAGCTTCTGTCATTTTAAGTCACTTCTTTGGAACAGGGTTTCACGATGCTCTGAGGGAAACTACAGTTTTCTCACCACCACCTGGTTCTATGAGCTCTTGTCTTCAACTGGATTCTGTCAGGTGTCATTTAAATAAGGCTACTACTGTGATGTTTAGAATAAACTTGTGTTTCCTAGACTGTGCTGTTAACACTTTAAAACAATTCTTACTTAAGGGAGAATAATGGCTTGGATCTGAGTTCACAGGACGCAGAAGTTCTGTATTTTTGTGGAAAGGCTGTGGATCCCTGTAGTCAGTGTGGCCAGGGCTGTCCAGAGAGGATGGAACCACACGATGCTCCTCATATCCTAGGGGTCACCAAAGGGGCTCATGAAGCAGTCATGCAGGCCTTGAAGGCCTGTGTCTAAGGCTAGTCAGGCTGTGGTAATTAGTGGTAATGAGATGGGAGGGAAAATGAGGGGAGCAGGTGAGCTTGAAAGTGGTTGGGAAGGAGGGGCAATGGGGTGGGGAAAGGAGACAGGTGCCAGGAGTTCCTGCTTGCACCATTTTTTTCCTCTGAGTGCTGAAGAGTCCTGAACTTTAATAAAAAGCCCCACGGGTATCTAAGACGTGTTGTTGGTTGTGGTAAGGAGGTTCTTCCACACGGTGGTCCCAGGAAAGCTGCAGGGTTTGCTGTGGGAGGCCACAAAGCCTGTGCTGCAGCTGCCCTCAGTCACTTCTGCCTGCTGCAGTTCAGCATCATCCACTGCCTGTCACTGGGTTGGTATCAAGACCCCAGAGCAGATTTCTGTGATAATAAAATGGTTCAATTATTCTGACAGGACTGGGTGCAGCCCAGGCTGCTGGTGGCCACTGCCTGGGTTCAGGTGTGAGGAGGGGCAGGCTGGCACCTCTCAGGTGAGGGAGCTTCTGCTGTGGTGACCAGCCATGAGTAGGGGCTGCTCTGAGGAGACAGACTGGCTGCTTTTCCACTCTGGTGAGGCTGAAAATCTCAAAAATGAGTAGTCTCAGGCAGGTTGGGCAGGATGATGGGTGCAGCAGGCAGAAGACGTGTTGGGGAGGGGGGGAGGTTCCTTGCTGGGAGCTGTGATGGGCTGAGGACAGCTGTGAGAATTCCCTGTGGGATTGCGTCAAGACTGTGTTGGGCAATTCCCCTTCTATTTCCTGGAAAAGAGGACCAGGGAGAGAAGCTGTCTTTTACAGGTAGAAATGAACAGGCAAGGGGTTAAAGAAACAACATTAAGAAGTTAAAGATACTATTGCTGTTATGGGTGATGTGTGATGCTGAGGGTGGTGCATGTGAACCAAGAAGGCACAAGAACATTGCCACTTTCTGTTAAGACTTCTCCATTTCACACTCACTATAACCCAGAAATGCAAAATGAAATAATGGGTGTGTGTGAAAAAATTTTACCATGCTTTTGGAAGCTTGTAAAACATAGCAGGAGATTTTTTTTTTTTTTTTTTTTTGCAGTCATACCATAGCATTTAATTTTGAGATACTAAAGGCACATGTAATTGTGTCAGAGAAACATTTCTGCTTGCCAAATCTAGATAGAAAAAATACTGTTTTCTGTGAGGGAAGGTTAGGGTTGGAAGAAACAATTGTACTAGTTTTGTCATTGTGTTGTTAGACGTTTATGTGCTGTTTGGTCTCAAACTGTACCATGAACGTGGGCAATGTGTTGCTACTATTGAAAAAATGTAAGTGGTGCCTGGCAGGAGTTAAACGTGTAACCACAGAGGATGTAGGCTTAAGTGCACTGGTAGTTACAGAAGCATGCATTTAACATTTGTTATAAGCTGCTGTTGTTTTTTTATAACTAATAGGGGAGCAGTTTACAGTTGATCTACTGCGTAGAGAAAAAGAGCTTGTAGCTTCAGATGGAATACTTGCAGCCTCAGGCAGTTTTGCTAATGTTTTCTATTACAAATAAGTTTAATAGTGTGCATTAAAAAGGATGTGTATTTAAACCTTTATGGTCCATACCATGTTAGGTAGAATTACAGTAAATTGCTGCATTTCATTTCTGTAATTATCTTATAAACTGCTAGTTGATATTGTCCTGAAGTTTATGTTCAGGACATTTTAACACCAGTTGTATTTTGGACAGCTTGCATAAGATCATTTGATCGTCTCTTTGGGTTTAAAATTACATATGTACATTTAAAAAAAAGAGGGAGCTCTATTAAAAAAGCATGAGAGTTACCCACCTTTGGATGACTCTGTGTGCTGTGGAGAAGGGAGGGATCATGATCACCTCCCGTGCTGTGATTATGAGTGTGCACAGAGCAATTTTCCTATCGCTAATAGTTCTGGAAATGTATGCTTATGAAATGTGGTCTTTTCCTTTTATTTCATTTTTTTCCATTCCTGTAGGAACTTGGAAGTAACAGCCCTCCGCAGAGGAACTGGAAGGGAATTGCTATTGCGCTGCTGGTGATTCTAGTTGTTTGTTCACTCATCACTATGTCAGTCATTCTTTTAACCCCAGGTAACCTACTTCTTTATTTTATCTTATTAAAGGTGTATAATTTATAATGCAGTCATCTAAAGCAACAAATGTTAAAGTGTCTCTTGCCTTTAAGGATTTTTAACTTGTGGCTGTTGTAAATTTGGTGGCTGTAGGGACTCGGGAGCTACTGGAGGCCTTGTGGAGCAGAAGTGTTTGGGGTTGGCAATAGGTCCTTAGGATTGTGTTGGCCTTGAGAGGGCTACAGCAATCCTTGTGAGCCTCAGCAGGTGTGAGCTGACTTCAAGATTTTGTTACTGGTTTTTGGTGTAATTTCAGATTCACAGATGAGCCTAAGAGAAAGTTGTATGCCGTGGAATTCCGAGAATGAAACTTCTCACTGAATCACAGGCATGCATCTTCCACATGTACATGCACAAGCTCCTTCCCTTTTCTTTCTTTCAGGAACAAAGAGAGGGAAGTAATGGTTCAGTCACAGGAAAAAAAAAAAGGGAGAGGGCAAGAAGTAGACAAAAAGAGCAAACACTGCACAAGTTTTAAAGAAAAAAAATCTTTGAATCCTTTTGCCAGTTATAAAGTTACAGTGTAAAGTACCTGATTTGCATGGCATGCCTAGATAGTGAATATTGGTCTGCAGATATTCTGCCATTCGAGTGCTCAGTTTGTGTAAACCAGAAAGTTAATGAAGCTCTTTTTAGTTAAATAATGGTTCCAGACTGTTTGGCCACGGGATGAAATCCTCGAGGGAAGCTGGCTGAGTCTGTGTGTGAGCAAGTACAGCAGCAGAGCACTGCTTTAAAGGAAGGTGGTGAGGCTGGATGGAAAAGGATCAAAAAGCTTTGCTTGTCAGAGGAGATGAGACAGCTGGAAAGAGCATGCAGGAGCACTATGGATAGTCTGCTTCCTCTGTTTTGTATAAATATCTGCTCCTGATGCATGGTGCTGTCTAAGATGATTGTTTACTTATTTCCACTTAGATCATGTTGAGAAAAATAAAAGCAAAGTTGTGCTGCTTGGTAGTCTCAGTGTACAGGAGCTTCTTCAGGGAATAAAAAAAAAGAGATTTTGAGGGCAAATGGTAGCGTATCCTTGATACACTTTGAGACAGAAGACTGTTTTTTGTTTCAAGGAGAGGTAGCTTTTTTCTGAAGACTTGTAAAATACCAAGTGTTTGCTGGAATCTGCAATAATAACTATCAGTTGTGGCTCTTTTATCTATATAGAAGTATTAATGATGTAAAAACATAAACTGAAGTCTTCGAAGGCACTCATGGAAAAAGAATAAACAACCTAGGGGAATGTTAACTTTTTAAAAAAAATATGTTAAAAAAGCTCAGTGAATTACAACATCTCTGAGGCTGTTTCAAAATCCAGAGATCTTCCTTGAAAACTTGTGTAAGCTGGGACCTACATTTCAGTTCAAGTCATGCAAGTGAAAACTAGTTCTGTCAGCTCAGATGCTCTAAGGTATCCCGTAGAGACTGTAAAGCTTGATATAAATGAAAACCTTTCTCCCAGAACGATCTAGGTCTGTAAAACTGGGCTTTCTTGTGGGTTGGAAATGCTTACCATGGAAAGCTTAGGAGGTACATTGTAGGATAGATATTTCCCCTGTTGTGGCCCTAATCAGTGCTGTTCCCCCTTCACTTTTGTTATTAATTTGTTTGATTATTATAAATTATTAATATAGTTTGGGCAGAAGATATTTTGCTACTCTGTTGGTCTGCTGGCAGGTACGAAGCACTATAGCTGAAGCTATTTTATCATGAATATGTGTTAAGATCACTTTGGGATGTCCAGTGTTTGAGGGCAGGAAAAAAGTTGGAGACCCCCTCACATCTGGCTATTATGAGGTGCTCAGTTGGTGCTAATTTGTTATTATAAATATTTGGGTTTGAAAATCCTTCTCGTGAAATATTATAGGTCTGAATGAAGATATTCAGTGCAAATGTCCTTTGTTACCTTGGGATGTTTCAGCGTTCATTTCTAGTACTATTGTGAGCATCAGAGAGTTCTCTCCCTGTTTAGTTCTGCCTGTACGGATGGGTGCTTTTTAGATTTCATGTAAATTCCCCTAAACTATACATCATGCTGCTTCTTTTTATGGAAATGATGATAATTTCAAATGGTCAGTGCTCAGAAGCGTGATTGTTTCACTGGTATTTTTTGGAGGCAAAAGTGTATTTACTGATGTGCCAAACACGACAGGAATGATCTCTTTTGCCTGCAATTATTTACACATTGTTTTTTCCACAATAGAAGAAGCTCTTAAGTCTATGTACACTAACAGCTGTCATTTGAGCTCTCTTGAACTCTGAGCAGCTTTCCTGCCTTTTAATAGAGGGATCAGTGCTTCCAAATGGGATAATAAGTTTTTAAAATACAGTGTAATTCATATGCAAAAGACTTCAAAGAGGCTTTAGCTTCCACTTTAATAGAATTGCCACAGAAATGATATTAAAACTAAAAGGAAATTCATGGGGTTTTTTTTATTATCTTATATTACATGAAATATAACTTGACTATACAATACTGAGCAGGACCTCTGTTATATAAGAGATGTATTTTGACATTAATATCTTAGCTTCTCTTCAAATCTGAAACCTCTGTGTTTCAATTATGGTTGTGGTTTTAGTAAATTGTACCAACAATATTAGTAACATTTTTGATCATTTTATCTTGCTTCTCGTCTGTGACAATCCTCAGATCTTTATAAATGTCTTATTGCTCTCAACAAAGAGATGGAAAAGTGGAAGACCAGACCATCCAGTGGTATAAAACATTAGTGGCAGAGTCTGAATGAACTCTCAGCCCGGTCACCACTTGCTGGGGCTCAGCAGCTCTCTGTGAGCCCCCATGGACTAAGGAGTACATTAAATAAACCCCATTGCTCCCAGCAAGTGGAAATTGCTACACTGCTCCATAGCTGGGAGTAGAAGGCTTGCAGGCAAATATCCCTGCTGGGTTCCTTCCAAATTAGGTAAGTGATAAAGGAATGTGCACAGAGATGCCAAAGAATGAGGTTACCCTTGTTAAAGCAGGGAACTGGAATGGAAAAACTTGGAAGTTTCAGAACAGGAGCCTGTCTGTCCTCTGGGGCAACTGAATTATGAATCTAGTGATTTTTGTTCAATATTTGGAGCGGATTGCTGGAGAAGTATTTTAGAGGAGACAGAAGAAAATACCTTGGGAATAATTTTTTAAGTATAGCTTTCTACTGGGAATTAGTGGCCAGTATGGAAATGCCTGTCCATGAGATGCCATCGTTTGGTTTGCATGTCAGTATAAATATTACACAGGTAACTTTCTTATTCTGCTTTTATTCTATTTCATGGTTTTGAGATTTCATCACACACCTGCATATACTGAAATAGTCATAGGTAGATTCTTAGATTATCAGTGCCTTTGAATCATTCCTGCCTTTGAATCAGCTTGTTTTTGCTTTGCATCATGACAATATATTCCACTTCTTAGGAATTATGTGAAGACCTATCTGACCACTGATCGACCACTGTTGATCTGTATTTCAAAACTGACAAATGTTCAATTGGAAGTATTAGCAGCTGAAAGCTTTTATATGAGAAACCACTTAAGAACAGCCTAGGAGTTGTATGGATGTGGCCACCCCTCTACAGGTGTTTTGCCACAACACTTAAGGCTGTTTTTTCATTTTGGGACCGACAGTAGTTCTACCTTCATGTTAACT
This sequence comes from Edolisoma coerulescens, assembly GCA_013397115.1. Taxonomy (NCBI): domain Eukaryota; kingdom Metazoa; phylum Chordata; class Aves; order Passeriformes; family Campephagidae; genus Edolisoma; species Edolisoma coerulescens. The sequence continues at coordinate 5,026,079 of VWZW01004119.1, forward strand.
TGCAGTTTCTGAAGGTGTGGAAGACTCAAATGCTTTTTCTGGGACTCCCTTACTGAGATATTGATGTTGGCATTTAAGCCATGCCTGCTGATATGTGCACTTTCTGTTGAGCAAAGTGGCACCTACCTCTGATCGTAGTCTCAAGGAAAACTCACACATGATGGGAAAATAAGAACACCTTTTCAGAAAATTCACTTTAGAGAACATTTCGGTCAGACAAACTGTCAGAAAATGCTTTTTGTGGAAAGGTTTGAGTAAAATCAAGCTCTGGGAAGAGAATCCATTTGGATTATGTCCAGCAGATAAACTGTTCAGGGTTAGGACCGACCTCTCCATACCCTCTCTCATACTACTCTTAAAGGAAAAGAAAGCAAACTACGAATTTTTTTTTTTTGTGATGTGGATATTCACTGCAAGAAGACACAGGTTTCTGTTCAATTCTGTATAGAATCCCTGTAACTGCTGTAAATTGGCAGGCAGCTTTTGATATCTGACTATTTTCTGGCAAGTTTTGTTCCTTTGTCATGCAAACACAAAGTGAGCTACACTAATTCCCAGTTACACCTGTTAGCTTGCACACAGTTTACTAGTGGTGTTTTTGCACTTTTCAGATGGCATTTAACATCAAGCCTTTATCCTAATTTCTAGCATAAAAACTTTTTTTCCACAGAAAAGTCAGTAGGGAGCTCCAGTTAATGGCACACTACAGTACATAATTATTAGTTTTATTTGCTAAGTTAGAAGGCAAATTTTATGAGGTGTTTAGACTACATTTAACCTGCAAAAATAATATCCTATAAACCCGTGAAAAGTAGCAAGGCCATTAATTTCTACTTTTGCAGTCTTCTAGTTTAGTAAGCACAAACAGGTTTGTGATTTTGAATTAACACATGCCAGCAGTTGAACTGTTTTTAATTGGATGTACAGTTAAAAAGTAGTCATTTAGTTTTTAACATTTGATTTTGTTTGTATCTTCTGTAATGTGTGTCATTTGCTATACATAAATATAAATATATATACACATATAATTTCAGAGGGAAGTACAGAGATCTGTGGCAGATAGCGTGAGAACATTGGAAATATCATTCCTTCAAGGAATAATTCAATAAAATTTACAATGGAAGTGAAAAAGACATAGTAGGCTATTTTGTAATGTGGTAATAAATACAAAATAGTAAAAGGAAGTCTTTAAAATAAAACAAATACATCCTAGAATCAAAGATTAGTTTGGGTTGGAAGGGACCTTAAAGATCATCTCATTCCAACCCCCTTGCCATGGGCAGGGACACCTTCCACTATCTCAGGTAGCTCCAAGCCCTGTCCAAGCTGGTTCTGAACACTTCCAGGGTCGGAGCAGCTACAGCTGCTCTGGGCACCTTGTGCCAGGGCCTCACCACACTCACAGGGAAGAATTTCTTCCTAGCACCTAACCTAAACCTGCCCTCTGTCAGTTTGAAGCCGTTCCCCCTTGTCCTGTCACTCCATGCCCTCGTAAAAAGTTGCTCTCCAGCTTCCGTGGAGCCCGCTTAGGTATTGGAGGGTGCCATAAGGTCTCGCTGGAGCCTTCACCTCTCCCGGCTGAACAGTCTCAAATCTCCCTCTGTCTCCATAGCAGAGATGTTCCAGCCCTGAGCATCTTTTTGGCCTCCTCTGGACCTGCTCCAGCAGGTCCATGTCCTTGTCACGTGGAGAAGGAAGTTACCGACAGTGCATCCCAGGAACCTTCTGGGCTGGTTATGCCCAGCTGTGCTGTCCGCCCGTGAGGTATTGGGGTGGCTGAAGTCCCCCCCGAGGACCAGGGCTGGTGGATGTGAGGACACTCCCCTCTGTGTTCCAGCTCGGGTGGCCTGTAGCAGCTCCCCACTATAACGTCACCTTGTCCCTGTCCCCCCTTTAATCCTGACCCATAAGGTCAGCTCCTCATCCATCCTGAGGTGCAGCTCCCTGCATTCCAGCTGCTCACTGACACACGGGGCCACCCCCTCCTGTTCTCCCCTGCCCGTGAGTATAAACATTGTGCAGCACAACCAGTTTGTGCTTGTGCTCCATAAATATTAACCCAATAGAGTGTTTTGAGGGTTCCCATGATGTGTAGTTCATCTTGTTATAGATAAACTGGGCATCTGAGATATTGACAGAGTGGAAAGGTAAAGTTAAGGGTTACAAACAGGGCTCTCTTTTGGTAAAAAATTAGCATTAGAAAAAAATTACTTATCGAACATCTAGTGAAGTTGCTTGAAGATGTCAGTTTTTTTCAGCTTACAAACGCTAACCGTAATTTAAAAACTTACTTTAAAATCCGATTTATATCGAGATTTTTTGCCAGGGATGTGATAGAAGACGGAGAGTAGAGCTGGTGTTCCTTTCTTCTCTGATAGCCTCTCTCTACTCAGCTGATGTATTGTTTTAGTGATTTTTATTTTAGCAGTTGGAAAAAAATCTGTCATAGGTAAGGCAATCTTTGGCAATAAAACAGCTTGTGTGGGCTTGATTGCAAGTTGGCAAACTGGCAGGAAATAAAGGGTCACGGTAAGTAGAAACAGACTCAGGTAAGGTTAGAAGGGAAACCCATTTGGAATTATAAACAGCATCAGGACCAGGGTGTGTTGAATCCAAATAGGGGATGGAAAACAGCTTGTCGAGGGTAGGTTGTCAACAAGGTTGTGGAGAAAGGGGATAATGGGCATGTGAAGAGCCCAGTGTTTGATGCTGTTAAGTCAGAAGCAGTGTTTTGAAGACACAAGAGTGTATTTGTGGAGCTGAATAGCGCACACATAACAACATGTGCTTACTTTGAAGATAAAATCACAGTGTGTGGCAGGAGCAAGAGCTAACAAGGTCCCATGATGTGTAAACAGAGGGATTAGGTATAAATCAAGAGAGATAATGTTGCTCTGCTGTAAAGCTCCAGTAAGACTGCAAGTGGAATATTGTGTCCCGTGCTGGACTGGCAGATGAAAAAAAAACCCCTCCAAACAGGCTATTTTGATCCCTGGGAGGCAGGAAGAGGGCAAAAACTTATTTAAGGATTAGAAAGTTTGTCTTATGAGAGAGGATTTGGACAACTGTGCATGCTTAGCCTTACAAGAGATGAAGTGCACGAAGAGTTGATTACAGTGGGTAAGAGCTTCCCGAGGCCCTGCTGTGACTTGGGAGGAACATGGGAAATGCAGCAGAGCTGTGGTGTGAGCAGCTGTGATGGCCTTGTGTCTGTTGTAAATTCATGATGCGCATTAAAACGGAGTTTCTCTTCAGTACACCAGGGATGCACCTTATTAATACCAGGTGAAGTGACTGCAGCAGGCAGTGCTGACATTTAAAGGCAACAATATCATATTGCTGTTGATTCCAGCAAGCTTTCAGCTGACCCTCTAACTGAGAAATTTGGCTAAATAAAGACCAATAATGAAACCGTTGATTGACTTTATTCTCTTTGAAGGGTCACGTTTTCGTCCGAAATCTAGTACAGGATATGACCTTTACAAAGCAAGTTGCTTTGTTAAAAATGTTCTGGTAACAGGGTGGGTTGACACAAAGATCACAGGATTGCTGCTTGGCTGCTGTGATGCCAGAACCCCTTTTTGTGTGTGTCTGTCATCAGAGTGCTGTTTAATATCAGTAGGGACAAAATCTGCCTAACACAAAGTTCCTCTTGTGGAGAAGGTGGATGTCTGACACATTAGAAGGAAAAGCTCATAGAGAAGAGAAATAGTGCAGTGATTTATGGTAACCTGCCCAATAATATAAAATCATTTAAAAAACCTGGCTGGGCATTGGACTGGTTGTGTGGGGAGTGCAGGGGTGCATCTTTTTGCAAGGGCACAGGCAACAAAGAGCGCAGCTTTTGGCAGCTGCTGTTCTACACAGCCTAAAGCAGTCAGGTGAAGTGCAAGCTGCTGCCAGTGATCATTCCTTGGAAACTTTGTGGGTTTGTCTTTTGACACTAAAACTTTTGCTTTAATAGCAATGGTCCAACATTACCCCTGTTAGTGCTGCAGTTTGCTGTTGAATCTTCACTGGTTATTTATTTGGCTTACAGAACACTGGTATTTAGCAGAGCTTCTTTTCTAGTTTTCTGAAGCGTGGAGATGATTTTAGATGCAGGAGAATTATTTTGTTTTATTTTGTTTTGTAAGTCAATGCTGGCTAATGTTCAGAAGCACGATATTCCTGGGTTCTGTCATGTTTGGGAAAAACACAAGGCTGTTATCAAGTTATGTTGTTCTAGTCACTAGAAAGCAAGCATAGGCTATAAAATGTGCATGTAGAATTTTTTTTAATTTAATTTTAAATTGTTGAGTAGGTGGAGGTGGTTCCAAATTTACTTACAGGAGTTTTTTACTTAGTTTCTCTCAGTGTAAGGTACTCAATATGGCCAACATCCTTTGGCTGTCAGGAAATTTTGGTATTGGTTTATAATTTTCTGTGGTGTGGTAAGAAACAACTTTGCCACTACAGTCCCAATATAATAAATAGCCAAGCACTGCATCCTGCAGTTAGTCCAAAAGGTACCAATTCTTTGTTTCCTGAAGCTTTATGGCAGAAAAATGATACTTTTTCTTGTTGTGAAAAAAAATAAGAGCGAGGTATTGTTATCCATTTCAACAGGACTTCTGGTTCTATAATTCCATTGTTTTGCAAACAACACTGAGTATATTGTTTTTAGTAATTATCTAAAATGATCTTTTTGTGTTTATTTTAGATGAACTCGCAAATTCATCAGAAAACAGATTATCCTTGGAAGATCTCTTCAGAAAAGAGTTCGTGATTCATAATCCGGAAGCCAAATGGATTAATGGTGAGTTTATAAATTCTCATGTAATTTAAAACTAGGTAAAAATTTTAAGTATTGAATGATGTCATTATCCAGTCACTGAGAAAAAAAAATCAGTTAAAATTTCAAACCCTCTTGAAATTGGCCAGTGTCCCAGTTTTCCTTGTTGCTCTGAATCACGTCTCTTTCATTAATTTTTGAAGTGGCTTTCTAATTTTAAAGCTCTGTGTAGTAGAAACCCACTAAAATTATCTGTTCGTGCTCCTGACTCGGTTGGAAGCAGTGATGAAGAATTGTTTTTAAGAGCTGGATCTTGTTTGTGGATTCACAAGAAGATAAATTCTATTAAAATCTGAACTTTGGGATTTGAGAACTGGTTCTCTTTGCATCTAGAAAAGACTTTTGAATATTTCAATATACTTGTACAGCTCATAGTAATTTTCTGATGTCTACAAATTGTATGTAGTGTTCTGATTTATTAAATGATTTGTACATGGCATGCAGATACCTCCAAAATGAAGCAGTTTTAATGTAAAAAAGAAGACAGTTTCAAACTCCTTTTTTCAGCTCATTGAGTTCCTTTTCTGTTGATGCCATGCTTTGTTCACTTTCCTTCTGTTTGTAAGAAATGTCATGTAATACAGTAGCAATTGTCTGGTTTGTGTCATTGTGGTCGTCTTGGTGTTACTGCAGGTGATAGAATCAAAGGAATGACAACAGGATTTGTGCAAAACTGGGCATTGTTGAGGAGTGCTCCGTGCAAGGCAGGAGTTTGGCAGCCTGGTGGCTGTGTATGTAAATTCAGAATGACTCTGCAAGGAAAATAATGCTGCAATTATATCATCTTGGGCGTTCAACTATAACTAGAACTGCTTTTCTTTAGGAGGGAGCTGTGTGATTGAGCTGTTGCTTTATGATAAACTCTGAAGAATGGAATGGGTATAACAAGGACAGGTGCATTTAAAATCAAAAGCATAAGAAGGAGAAGAGTATGGTCAGTCCTTTTTTTGGTTTTTCCTGCACCTGTTCCGACGTTATTTGTTCTCCAGTAGTTTAGGGCTAGGAGAAGGGACACTCAGTTTAGGTTCCTGCCACTCCTTTCCCCCAGCTACTCCAATGAAATCCCTCTGCTAAGTTGTCCTTAATTTCTTCTTTAGACTGGTTTCTGTCTGCAGTCAGTGCAAAAAAACCTGATACTGGGTAAAGGTGGAACAGATCTTTCGCCAAGAGGAGCAGTTTCTTGTGTTTGGCAGAAAACTGTTTTCTTGTTAAGACTATTTACTAGTTAAATCCTAAAGCAGTTTTTTAATTTGCTATTCTCTGTTAAATTCACAAAACAGCTGCTTTTGACCCCACCCTATGTGAAAGACACTGGTCCTGATTGTCAAATAAAGTTACCACAGGCCCAGTATTGTAAACTAAAGTGGTCAGTAAAAGCAGGTAAGTACACAGTGGAAGAAGATCTTTATGCTGGTTCCATCCAGTATTCTTGTTACTTAAAAAATCCATGAGATTATTCTCCTAAGAACTCTAGTAGTTGTTCATAACATGTGCATAATATTCTCTGCATAAAAATAGTAGTAGTTTCAAAACCCAGGACAATAAAACTAAAAGGCTGTGGATGGAGTTACATTAAATATTGTTGATGCTATAAAACAGGTAGTTTATTGTATTTTTTAACTCTATTCTATAGCCGGTAATAAGAGCAAAGCTTCTTTTATGAGTTTTCCAGATGTGGTAAAAAGAAATGTAGAATTTGATGGTAAGCTCTTGCTTGGATACAAGTTTCTTCTGTGGTCTTCAAAATCCACCTTAAAAAGCTCATCAAAAGTGAAATATAATTTTATTAGTATCTTGCAAGAAATATAATTTGTATTAGTATCATGCAAAAAAATTGTTATAAACAATCCAGTCTAAAAGCTATGAGATTGTACAGTTATGAATTTTTCCATCTCTTGAGAACAATATTAGAAATGCTATTTAATGAAGATAGATGTTTTAATAACAGTACTTTGTGCTAATACCCAGTCTTTCTGCAGTGATGGTTTTCTGAGTGTGAAAACTTCTAAGCCTGCAGTTAGGTGTTTTCTGGTGTTTATTTGCGAAAGAAACAATGAAGTCCAATAGTAAAAAAAAAAAAGGAGGGGGGAAAGGACATTTTGTTTATTAGAGTATGTGTGTGTATGAGAATTAAAGAAGAATTGGGGGTAATTATGGGTTTATGAATTTTTAGTATTTTTGATAAACACAGAAAAAAATGTATAGGTTTTGGGGTTTTTTTACATTTTTAAGAAGAAATTAAGGGCAACTCAGCAGAGAGATGTCACTGGAGTAGCTGGGGAAAGGGAGTGGCAGGAAACTAAACTGAGAGTCCCTTCTCCGAGCCCTAAACTAGAAAATAGCCAGTATAGTTAATGAAATCAATATCTTGGATAATAAAAAACCCCAAGGAATAGTCTTGCAAAGCAGCATTTCTGCTTCCTGCTTCTATTTTTATTTTTTAAGAGTTTCTTTCTTGGCACTGTGGCATTGCAGTGATGGCATTGTGTACACGGAGAATGAAATATATAACTTCATATTCAGATTCATTACTGTGGAGCTGGAGGGGAGCATTTGGCACTTTATGTGGATATTGGCAGGGTAAGTGAACTCTGCACAGGATGATTTTAGCAGAAAATAAATAGCTACTTACTACTTTTTGCTCCTCTTGGGATAGGATAATTTTTACCTATCTGAAAGTTTTATCATCTTTACCTCCTGGGAAGGGGTAGGAGTAGAGACTGAAAAAGTGGTTCCTGCTGTAAGCAATTTCTTTGGGGTCTGGAGCATGTTTTCTAGAAAAACAAAAAGAAAGATTTAAGGATTTCAAGTGGTAGATGAATCACCATGTCCTTAGGTAAAGCCTGGTATTTAACTGCTGCCCTTTATAAATACAACTTTCCCTCCTGATCTTTGAATTTCTCTGACATTATCTTCCAAGCACATTATTTCTTCCTTGTTTGAAAGCTCCTTCACTACAAAATCCATCCCCATGTAGCTATTTCTGGACTGCTCTTTCATAAGAGAAGCCCTTAAATGCGGAAGCTTTTACAGTCCATTTCCTTTTCTGCTTGAAACTGAGTCCACAATTTTATGTGCTTGCCACCAAAGTTAATAATTATGCAAATGTCTAAAGTTGGAGAGGAAATGTTGGTCTTTATCTGAGATAATCAGATGTTGCTGAAGAAGATAAAAGAAACACTGTGAGGTAGTTGTAAAAGTGACACAATATATTCCCATTTCATATAATATGTAAAGATGCACCTTGCACATATCCAGATTTCTTCCTCCCTTCCTTTTTTTTCTCCTTTTTTTTTGGTTTATTTCAAAGGCAATATATATATTTTTTTAAAACCTAACTTGGATTTTTTTCTTTCTTTGAAAGAATTTACAAATTAAAGAGTAAGAAAATAGGGATGATAGCCAGTAATTTGTTGAAAATGACAGTAGTTTACTAAGATTTGTCAGTTATAAATCTGATCACTTTGGCTGTAAAAGGACTTGGTAGAGAGTACACACAACCATTAACCAGTCCAATCCCTGTTGGCTGGAAAAGTGTTTAATTTCAGAAGGCCTTCCAGTTGTCTGGCATAGTTTTGGAGACGTTAAATGAGTGTACATCTTCCTTTAGCATTATTGATCTTCAGGTTTTCTAACAGGAAGTAAGAATTTAAAATGCTGCCAGTGAATAATGAAAGTAGTTGAACCTGACAGCTCATTGGTGCTGGTAGGAGCTTTGCATTAGATGGCAAAGCAGCATGGTTTACTGAAGTCTAAGCCCAAAACTGCAACATAATTTAAAATATCCAGAGGAATTAAATTTAAGAAAACACAGGGGTGTAACTTCCCCTATGCTTTCCCTTGCGAAAAAGAAACCACGTTAAGGGGGACTTCAGGCATCTCGGATTGCTTCTGTCGTGGAGCGTGCCCATTTTGCGACGGGGAGGTATGGATGCTGAAAAAGCTTCAGCAGGGAATTTCTTCAGCTCTCTGCAGCATTTTGTTTGAGCTCTGTCTTTCCCATGCGAATTATTTAAAACAATGTTACAGTTTTGTAAACTTCTTGCCACCTGCAGGTTGTTTTTGCAGTATTGTTATAGTTCTAACTAGAAAATACTTAGAAATGGGTGTCTTAGAATTTGGCCAATCCCCTCAAGGGGTGGATGGCCAAAGGACCAATTATCTTATGCCATTTAACACACTTTTGCGAATTAACATATAAAAGCCTTTAGAAAAATTATTAAATCGCTTCCATTTACCCCTGAGCCTGGGCTCTGTGTCATTTCTCTACCCGTCCTCGGTGTGACAGCGACAGGGAGGAGTCTTTGCTGCAGGTCTGGCCCAGCAGCTCATTCTGTGGCCACAGTGGGCTTGGGAACCCTTTCTCCTGGTGCCAGGACAGTGCCTTTCATGTCAGGTCATGGGACTGGGTGTGTTAGGGCAGAGTTCTGAGCTGTGTGAGTGACACCAGGGGTTCTGTCACCCTGTTAGCTGTCCATAAACCAGTGTGTGAACCCTTGCTTCTCTGCCAGTATCAGCAGTCTCCAGCTGGATCCTGGAGCCAGACTGAAGCTTTTTTTCAGGGTATTTTCCCAATTTCTCTCAAGTTACTTAGAAATAGGTATGCTGCCCTGTGGGAAATATTGAGGACTCAAAAGATTTGCATTCTGTTACTGAGGTCTGTACTTATATCTCTTGTTTCAGGGACTATAGCTACTAATGACAATAAAATTCAAAATTTTTGTGTTTATTCCTCTGTGAACATGTGAGTTGCTTGCACTTTTTTCTGTTCAGATATTTACCAATCTTTCCTGTATATGATAGAGTGCACTGACTCCTTGGTGGTACTCTGTCAGATGGGTGTATTGTCAGCACAAGGACAATATTTTTCGTGTATTTTAATACAGAGTGTTGCAGAAGGAGCTGCAGTCTGAATGATGGCCTGCAGCAGGAATCCTGTCTCATGCTAAAGCTCAGCAAACCACCTGAGCACGTGTGTTTTTGTGTGTGTGTGCCAGCACAGGATAAAGGGTTTGCAGTAGCACTTGAGGGAGGGAAGCAAACACAGCTCCTTTCTTTAACCAACCATCCTGAATATGAATGCAGCATTTCAATGAGAGCTTTCTGGAGGAAGCATATGTTTGCACCTCTTTCTCTTAATGTAAACCCCTGGCTTTGGAATTAGGTTTGTCAGTTTGTCCACCATAAAATCCAAGGTTGTGCCAGCAATCTCAGCAGGCACACCCTGTTGAGATTTAATTTTCAAAGCAAGGAATTTTTCATGCACATATGTTTTCAAGGCAAAGATTCTCCAACATTTTTTTTGTTTCTTGCTCTTTTACAGTTTCAGTGTGTTTCTTTGGAGATGATAATAAACCACTCCATTTAAGTCAGAAATATTTTCACTCTGTTTTTTTTTTTTTTCCTAACTCAAGCCCTTGTATTAACTTTATTTACTTGTTCTATTTTTGGGGCTTTTTTATGAGGCTGTATTAGCCTCAGCAGAAGCTTTCATTTGCTGAGTAATTGCTAGTTCTGATGTGGGCATCTTTATTTTCACGCAGTGAGGAGAAAAGAGAATAGGTGATGACACCCCTTTTGAACATCAGGGAAACCATGGGACTGGTATAGGGTGGAAATCCCTCTGCTCTCTTCACATTTTTTTTTGTTTAGTATAGTCTCTCTTAAAAAAAAAAAAAAATTATAATATTAAAGCATTTTTGCTTTACAGTTGACCAGTCATTTCACTGTCATATTTTGTAGACTGTGTATTACACTTAGCATGGAAAGATATTACCTGGCTGAAAAAGTATTACTTCAGCTTCTCATAACTTGTTTGCTTTCCTTAAAGAGAAACTGAGAGGCTGTCTGCCCATAATTTTATTTGTGGCTGTCCGTGGCACGTTTCTCATGCTGCACGCTGCCTTTGTCACCTGGGGACTGAAATGTGTAGAGAGTGGCCTTTGCTGGAGCTGGTGCTTCCCTTGGGTCTCTGTTGCCTCTTGTCTATCCTGAAAAATAAAATAAAAAGTGGACCTGGGAAACCTGGCATGAAGATGGTTGAAATTGCTCTAAAATTGTTTGTGATAAAAGTGGAAGTGGTTTGGGAAGCACAGCACACAGATTCCACAGTAGCACATATGCCAACTTTGTGCAGGAAAATATGGTTTAAAACATTTGGCACTTCTTAAAGGAAGCTTTTCCTGTGCGTGAGATAAATACAAACTTGTTTTCACAGAGCTGAATGTGTTGTGATGTTTGTTGATGGATATGGGTCAAGTGCAAGAAATCACTGAGCAATAAATGAAGAGATTCTGCTCCAGAAATTTGTTGCCGAGTTGGATTCAAGAAACAGAGAAATACCTCTATGAGAATTACACATCTATATATGTTGATATTACTCTTGCAGTTAATGATGGGTATTAAGAGTGAAGGCCTACATTATTTTTTTCCCTGTCCCCTAAATGAGATGAGAGTCTGAAGTGGCCAGGCTGGAATGCAGCCATTGTGTACAAGAGCATTTTTGGTGTAGCAGGGGCTGTGTTTGGTGCTCACACATTTGCTGTGATGCGATGCATTAATGCTCTGTCAGGGACTTGGGCCAAGTGAAGAGGGGTGTGTTCAGTGTTGCTCGTGCCAGCTCTGCACAGAGCTTTCATTTTTTATTGGAATCTCTCTGTGCCGAGCCTGGAGCTGGCAGCCAGGCCAGGGAGTTGTTTTGTTGCCTGTGGTTCTCTGTGAAGAGTTTGTTTCTGAAAGGCAGCAGAGGGGGTTGGACTTTGATTCTCTGTGCCGGGAAAAGCAGCCTGTGGAAGAACAAGTAAAAAAATCCTAAGATAGTACTCCAATTTTTGGAGGCCTTCAGCTAAAACTCTTCTTTCCTAAAACTCCAGCAAGTGGTGTGAAATACACACCCAGGTTTTGCCAAGTCTGAAGACAAATTTTTGGGAAAGGCCCAGAAAATGGGTAAAGATACCTAGAGCATCTCCAGGCTGGCTGATGCTTCTCTCAGAAACTGCTGAAAAGGGGAATAAAAGGCTTGATTGATATCATTCCACTGATATATTAAAATAACTTCTTAAAAGAATTTAAACCACATTGTTGTGAAACGGATTGAATGATTCAATTCTCTCATTAGGGAATTGACTGGAGGAGTTTGGGCCTCTATTTGTGCTGATGCTGAAGATTCTCTATGAGCCAGCTGTGGATGGGTAATTGCCATTCAGGGAAAGGTTGTGGAGGTACCACCCCTGTACCAAGTATAACATGCATTGTGGTGTCTTTGATCCAGGAATTGTGGCTTCTCAAGCAATCGACAATCTTGGTTTAGAAAGAAATTTTATTTTCTCGTTAGTTTTAGTTTTTGGATGTTTGGGTGTTTGGTTTGGTGTTTTGTCCTCATTAAAGTTCTTTCTTCCACTGATAGCACAATAGGGTTTTTCCCTCAGTAATTTTTCCTCTTGGCTCTGGTCTGGTCTTTAAACAATGTGACCTGGAGTGGCTGTTTTACCTGATCTCCCCTGCCCGACCACCCTGTCAGGAGCTGCTGCACGGACTGTGCTTCTTTCTGCTCTCCTGTTACTGATGTCTCCAAGGTGCCACATTTCTTGCTTGCTTAGAAGTAGATCTTGGGTAATTTCTGCTCACATCAACAATGTTAATCCCTGTTGCTGCATCGATGCTGGTGTCACTGTTAATGATCGTGAACAAGCATTAAATAGTGCTGTGTATTCAAGGCCATTAACTTGTGTCACCATTGTGTTCTGCAAACGACTTCTCCCTTCCTCCACCAATATTCTTTGTACGCCAGGACAACGTTGTGTTAGTCGTGACCACTGCAGTGTCCTGAGGCTGTTGTCTTTTCTCAAGCATCACCATTTTTGATTGCAAAAATTTTGTTCCTGGCCATTTTTTTTT
>VWZW01004119.1:5038844-5117855 GCA_013397115.1 Edolisoma coerulescens
TTTTTTACTAGGCATGTTATATTTCTTCCACAGAGTACTTGAAATATATTTCCTTAAGAGCCTGTGCTTTTTGTAACAACTTACTCCTAGTTGTATTCATTGAGATGCAGCCTGATTCCATGCTAGTTGAAATCTTGGGTATGGGACAAAATTCAGAGATTGGGATATAAGTCAGGAAAAAATCAAATCAAGTATTCCAGCTAGTGGGAAGTCAAACTACCTTTTGCCACAAATAGCCAAAACCACTGCTAATTATTGCAATCCTTCTTAAAATTTATGTCCCTATTGATTTTTTACTTATTCCACAGCCCAAAGCATTAAGAATTTAACAAAGACATAAATATACTTAGAAAACATTTACACAGGGAGAGTGTATCTGTTGCATAAGATGTCTTTTGAAAGAGGTTAGCAGAATGATTTACATTTTCTAATCAGTATTTCTGGATGGTAACCTAACGTTGAAAGGTTAAGTACAGCAATAGTGTGTGTGAACCCTTGGGAAAATGGACCAGACACTAAATAACTCTTAGTTCTCCCTGTTTGTTGAGGCAGAAGTCTCCTGATGGTAGTGCAGGAGTAAGTTTAAATGTTCCCACAGTTACCATAGCCATGTTGGTGGAACAGGGAGGCCTTTTCTCAGTAATGCAGTTCTGACTAAGACAGCGCTGCTTAATGTGATCAACAAGTCTAAACTGAATGTGCTACATCATTACTGCTAGGATGAAACCCCCTAGGGCAAATATTTTTGTTGCATGAGCAAAGCTGAGCAGTGGCCAAAGTGTTCTGGAATGGTAACAGATGGTGGGCGCTACACAGCAGATTTGTGAGTTCCCTCCAGAATTCCTCATTGTTTTCTGTTACACATAAAGGCTTCAGGGATGTGTCTCTTCATGCATCAGCAGGCTCAGGTACGCATGAAGAGTATTATTTTCACCCTGTGCCTCCTTGTTCTGTTTTCCCCACTTATCATCACTGCTCCGGAGCACAGAGGTTTCCCATTGCCCAGCTGGAGCTGCAGTCCTTTCCCCATGGGATGGATTTGTAGTGGCCTGTTAACTTTTCCTGTGGAAGCTGCTGTTTATAACTGCAGCTGGTTTCATGGTCCTTCTCACAGGCTCATTTAAGTCTGCTCTAATTTGTTCATCAGCAATTGGATTTTCTTCAAAGGAGTGCTGTGCAGGAGGGGGATAAACCTGGAGTCGTAGCTGTGTGCAGCAGCAGCACAGTTGGCTGATTCTGCCTTGTTTCCGTTTGCCTAAACCAAATCCTTGAATTTTCGTCAGTTTTCTTTCTAGATGCTTCTTTAACAAACACTCAGTTGTGTTTTGTGGCAGATACGTAAGCTGTCCAGTGCTTAAAGTAGCTATCTTTAAAAGCCAAAGGTTTGCATTTCTAATCCTTACATTTTGTTGTCCATTCTTTTTTTTCTTGGATTAAGAGGCAGTAAAACCAGTGCTTTCTATACCACTCTGTCTAGCTCAAATGTTTGCATAATGGATCCTTAAAAATTGCATTTTTAAACACAGTTGTATCTGTGAACGTATATATACACATAAGTTTATTTCACTTTTAGTCCTTTTTTAGTTTGCTCTCTTTAACTGATTCCATTGTGGCAGATTTCAGAGACACTGACTCATGTTTGCCACTCATTCATCCATTTTCCTGGTCTGTTTTGCCCAGGACAGGGTTATTCTTTGTATGAAAATGTGGTTGGTGCTTCAACAATTTTGCTTGTTATCTCTTTCAGTGTGGTGCAAAATGACTTTATTAGGTTTAGTATGTTTAAGTTTTAGGTTTTAATATATTTGGAAAGTGGATATATCTGTCTATATATACGGAGCTCATGTATTTGGGATTTTTCAAGGGTCTGTTCAGTGCATCAGTTCTGTTAAATTCCCCCATTAAGTGTTTGTGCTGAGCAGGAGGAAATGGCACCAGAGTCGCGTGGTTTGGATCCAAATTGCACCCTGTTACAGTTTGGATCTGTTCATTTTAGGTGCATCAGGACTATAGGGAGAAAGGCACTGGAGGAAGAAATCTACAGAGTGAAAGCATAAAACACACAACAACAAAAACATAATGAGAAAAAGGGAGACAACTGGGTACAGAGAAAGCAGAATCAGGATCAGGAGAGGGAAATGAAGGGACATCCCAACAGAGAGCACAAGACCTGAGTCAGATGATCATCAGCACTGCAGGACAGGTGTGCTTTCCATTAAGGACAACTCTTCATTATGTGACTCCAGACAGTTTGTGGGAGGACACACATAAGTGGTGGGAATTTCCACTTAATCAGAAATCAGTGACCTTTGAGAGACAAGGGCTCGCCTTGGTGGTGAGCAGGACATGAGGCTGGTGCTGAAGGCACCCCTGGGGTGTGTTACTCACGTGTCGAGCCCCAAGACTGCAGCAAAGCCATACTATTGCCCCAGTCCTGCTGAAACACTGCCCGAGGAGAACCTGGTGGTGTGACCTGCCAGCCACTTTGTCTGGCCAAATGTTTTGCTTCACAGTTGTAGTTGTGTCTCTATTTAGGGATGTGTGAAGTGCAGTGAGAACAGCAGTGCTATAAACTTTAAATTATCACATTTTTGACAATTGGATTTAATTGCATTTTCAATTTAATGCCGTGGAAACAAAATGTGTCTCCCGTACTGTCTGTGTGGCACTGTAGAGTTGAGAGGAACCAGAGGCAACTTTGATACTTTCTTGTTTCTCCAATCTGATAAAGTTTATAGGCAATTTGTGTGAGAAACTTTTAGCTAGTAATCGTTAGAGCAGCCATGTTTTTCCAAATCCGTAAATACAGATGGGCTTTGACCCATTAATACTTCAGTACAAACTCAGAGCCTCTTTAGTGAGATAAATTAAACTCTGGGCACTTTGTAAAAATAAATTTACTCAAACAGGGGACTGGGAGAATCAATCAGGTTTTTGATAGAATTAAGATATCAGCCTCCCATGCTAAGAGTCATTCAACTTTAACCCAGTTTTTGCCTATGTTTTCCATGGTACTTTTCTCCTCAGGGATAAAGCACGTCTTTAGTTCTGAGAAGGGTATCCATAGCTGAGACTTCCTTGATGAATGCAGACCATCTTATTTTCCAAGTGCCTCGAAGAGAAATTCAGAGTGTGCTTTCTGCACTCGCAGCCTACTTTAGGCATAGGACTGACTAAATTTCTTCTGCATGTGGAATATTGATTTTTGAGTTCAGCCAAAGCTACTTGAAAGCCTAAAGTTTCCTACAGATCTGTGAGTTGCACTTTGAAAGTAAAAATTAGAAGTACTTTAAAAATGTGGCCATGAAAGCCCAGGACTTTTGGATTGTCATTGTGAGCAACAGAAATACATAAAGCAGGTAAGATAATGTATTTTATTGCAGGACAGGCATTACATGAGAATTAGTTTGACTAATTTCAGAAGTTAGTTTTTGGCTAATTTCAAAAGTTAGTTTTTGCCCCCATCCTAGAGCAGCCGTCTCTAGGATAAAAAGGCAGCTTCATTTCTGCTCAGGCCTGGAGTCTTGTCTGCCAAACTGGGTCTGCTAATTCTGTACTGATGATTCAGATAATTATGTATTTGTTATTGTGATTGCAGCTGAGACAGCTCATCTGTAAAGGTCACCAAGCAGTCAGATTCAGAGTGACAAGTATGGTTGGCTGAAGATATTTTTGTTAGAAACGTCTTCTGATGCTTTCTTTTCTTTTTCTTTTTAGTTTTCACTTGCAAGTTTTGTGTGAAGGAGTGTTTTCTGTATAAACTTTGTGGAAAAAGGTTAAATAGCTTGCTTCAGCTTTATCACATTTTGGACAATGTGATTTTTCATTTTGAATGTTGAAATCTTATCTTTAGTATAAATAATTTCATTTTGACATTGTTATTTTAATGTATTTTATAGTACTTGGCCACACTATTTTATTCATCCAAAAATGATGTATTGTGTTATTGGAGTGAACAGTTTAACATTTAAAAACAAGGATTTTAATATATTCTATTTGAAATTCTGAGCAATATTTTAACTAAAAAAATTGTGAAGTATAAGATTTTCAATTTATTCTAATTTGGAATAAAAATGCTTGCACTATCCAATATTTATCCCTCTCTATTGGCAATTTAGAGAAGGAGGCTCTAAGCCATATTATCAATTACAGCTCCAAACCACATTATAAATTTCCCAAACTATGATGTCATGTTCCATTCATGGAAATCTATTGCAGAGTTAAATTATAATCTTCAGCATTTCCATTGATTCTCGATGGATTCCAGATGTATAGAGATATGGAAATGGGCTTCTGTTGTGAGATGCTTCAAAGGTAGATGCTAGTTCTTTGCTTTCTGGGTAACGTGTAATGAAATTTATGTAAGTTAGGAATTTTTATCTTTTTTTCCATTTTCATACCCAGTGTTGTACCTTGTCCTCTGAGAGGCAAGCACTCGCTGTTCCAGCAAGTTAGCCCTTTCTTTTTTTAGCAATTCAAAATGGTCATATAAAATGTTACATAAATGTTCCTCTCTGCTTAAATACTCTGCTCTCTTTTCCAGCTATTTTGTGAGCTCTTATTTTGATAAATTGTTAGTTGAAAACAATTTGGCCTCAAACTTCTTTCTGAAGACCTTGATTAGCTCATGCATGTTACTCTAATGGAAATAACAGCTACAGTTCTGCTGTATTACTCCAGTAGAAGCTATAATGTTAAATTATATTTTTACCTACTTAGCTAAAGTCAGGGCAAAAAGTATTAAGAAAGAGCTGAAAGTGAAGATAAATAAATCTTTTACTTCAGGTACTGCCTTTGCCACTATCTTTGTTTGATATGTTGTATATGGAAATAGAGGCAGACAATATTTCTTTCAGGACTAAATGCTTTCTGTCTCACTACCATCTTCAAAAAACACTTTAATAACCATAGAAACCTTCAGAGCAAAACTTCTCAAGCAACCCCATTCAGTAACTTGAACTGAGTACATTGATATGTCTGTAGCTACTCATTCCTTTAGTACTGAACTTCAATACAGTGTCATACTTAAAAACTATATTTTGTTATTACAGAGATTCAAAAAAGGATATTTGAGCTTAAATTAAGTCAGAATAAATGGATATTAATTTTGAACTAAATTTTAAATAATGTTTGGGAGTTTTTGCTATTTCTAGAAAACGTGATGCCTCTACTGAGTAACGGCTTATAATGTTTTATTTGTGGAACAGATAAAAGAAATACTGGTATAAATCTTGATATTTCAGGAGGACTTTATTTTTCAGCACACAAAACTGACCATGATGCTTGTATATGCTAATTTAAACATAAGATTTTTCAAAATAGCATTTGTTCTTTCTTAGGTATGAGGGAATTTAGGGAGTTCCTTGCTTGGGAGTCGATGTTTAGACAAGTGTGAAGAGCTCTGGGGTCAGGAAGAGCATTTGGTTTTCTAGCAAATAAGAAAACTGATTTGTACAAGCTGTTAACAGCCACTGACTTTGACAGTGCTACTGAGTGCACAGTGCTGAGCACAGGGAAGTCTGTTTGATGTGGCAGGAAAAGGTGGTTTGTTACATTCCTTTTCAAGGAGGGTTTATGATATGTTTTGTTCTGTTCTTTTTTTTTTTTTTTAACAGTGTTGATGCTTGTGCTGGAATAAGAACTGGGCTCTGATCTTTTTGGTGGTTAATCTTAATGAACAAACAGTGTCAGAAAAGAGAGATAGGCATCTGTAAGATCTCCTGTGCCTTCCCTCAGAGCTGATCATGGCCTTTCTCTTCCTCACTTCTCAGAAGGCATAAAGCTTAATGCTTTGTCAGAGAATTTACTGAATAAATGAAAAAAAGTAAATAAGAACTTTTTTTTTTTTAAAATTCCATCTGTTCACCATCTTTACTAAGACATGATTAGCTGCATGTCCACAGAATCACAGAATAGTTTGGGTTGGTAGAGACCTTTAAAAGCCATTTAGACCAACCCCCCTTCGATGAGCAGGGACATCTTGAATGAGAGCAGGTTGTTCCGAGCCCCATCCAACCTGACCTTGGACGTCTCCAAGGATGGGTCAGCCTCCCAGGGCAGTCTGTTCTGGTACTTTACCAGAGTAAAAAACTTCTTCCTTACTTCTAATCTAAATTGAACATCTTCTAGCTTCAAAACATTACCCCTTGTCCTGCTGCAACAGACCCTGCTAAAAAAATCTGTCCCCAGATAGATAATCTAGATATACCAAAACAGTTTGCTGGTGGTCAAAATCATAGTGATTATTTGGGAGAGTATTAAAGAAAGGACCATAGAGAGGAGTCACCTGATTATATCTTTACCAGAACAGCAGTGAAACATTTTTTCAATAATGGAATATTCTTAAGCATTTTACCACGACAACCTTTAATTATAAGGGTGATTATTTTTACTGCATTTTGTGATGTATTTTTTTAACATAATAGCAAACTGATTTCCCGCATTCAGTTCTCCTAGTGAAGGAGAAATATTTTTAAGTGCTTAATCTGAATTTAAATTAATGCAAACCTTTGTACTCAGCTTGCATAGCATGGAAGTGATAACTTCAGAAAAATACAGCTTTGTGACACACTGATTACTTTTGTAAAGATAGAAGTATATTCTCCCTTTGATGAGTGTGTCTAACTTCCATTAGTGCTAATGGGAGTTATGCATTTAAGCTTTGAAGAGTCTACACTCCAATTAATTATAACACTTTAAAGAAAATGTGAGATGTTGTTGAAAGTAGAGATTCTTTGGTGTTGAAATATTTTTTTTTCTGAATTTCTCTCCTGTTCTCTCTCACTCTGTGAATGCTTTGACGTTGACTGACATATTGTCATGAAATCTTTTAAATACAAGTGTTGTGTGTAGTTGAAATTACATTGTGACATATCGATAGTTAAAGTCACCTCACACGTAGTTCTTGGATATCTAGTCTACCTCCTGGCAGTCTCTTTCTTTCCCTGCTTACCTTTAGCTGACAGCTGAGTATCTGTTCCTTTGATTTATCAGTTTCAAGGTTAACCTCAGATCAGGTTTTACCTGACTGAAGTTGAGATAGACAGGAGAGTTGCGTTCCTGATGCCTTGCCTTAATCTTCTTGTTGTGAGCAGAAAACAACAAGCATCAGAAAACAGATAAGTTGTCCCTGGATCCTGTGCTTCAATCTGATTGCAAACAGGAAACAACACTTGAGAGAAGTGTGAATGGCTTTGAGGAAAACAAGGATGAGCTGTTGCTAGAAGTCACTCACATTGAAGGTGATGCAGATGCAACAGGTTCATCTGGAAACCAAAAGCAGTTAAGCAATTTACTCTTTAAAGAGACATGTAAGTGTAGAAGATCAGCACAAAGGGAAAGAAGATGAATCAGTTTGACCAAGGAGACCTAATTATTTCTTTTCCCCAAAAGTATCTTATTAATATTAATCTCTGTTGCTTCTTCCTGATGTGTGACACTTACAGCATCTGACAAATTCACTGTGAGGCTGAATATCCCTGTGAACCACAGGGGTTATTTGGGGGTGGAGGAATTTCATTCAAACTCTGATTCGTGGATCTCAGAACTGAGCAAGATCGATAAGGATGAAATGATACTTTTCATATTTATTCTTGTTCACACACAATGTAAAATTTGCAGCTCAGCTTTGCCACAAGCTGGCGTTGACGTCCCCAGAAGTTGGTTTTTTTTTGTTGCTCTTGGCCTGAGGGACTGTGATGGTGGCAAAAGCATCACCTAGAGTATCTGCCAGAAAGAGGGAGCAGGTTTCTGCTTATGGTTAGGGTGTAATATTCAGTTTTAGTATTGGATGTTGTGTCTTTGCCTGACACATTCACCTCCCCTTATGGATTCTGTTTCTTTTTGTCTCCAATTTAATATTATCCCGTACATGTTCTTTCTACATTTAGAGAAATTTCTTCTTATATTTGTGTATTGAGTTTCACATTTTCTCTTGCTGACTGAAGTCAGGCTCTAACTTGACTGTGGAGTTGGTGATGAAAATCCTGACACCCTTCACCGCAGCAGCGTGAATGTGCTGATATGATAGTTTAGTCTGAAAACATGTAATTATGATAATGGCAAAAGAGCAAGTCTCCGTGGGGACTTAGATTTCCTCCCATAATGCAAACAAAAGACACTCTCAGACTGTAAGTTCTGTTGTTTCATCTGTTAAAATGGGCAATTAATCAAGGCGCCGGGAGAAAACTCTGCTGATAGTGGTGAGAGCTGGCACGTATCTTTCTAATTTGTATTGCAACAAATTGAGAGATGTAATCGCAGCAGAGGAGGGGGTTTAAATAAAATTAGAGCTGTGATGTGAAATGACAAAGGGAAGAAACTGAGAGTCAAGGATGACATTCTATCTTACTTTAAAGCAGCTGTGAAATGGAAAAAGACCATCTCAGTGGCATGTGTTGTGCTGAAACAGATGAGCTGTCAGCCCTAACTACAGATTTCTGGCTTGGTATTTGATTATGATATATCAATTGTACTAACAGGATATATAAATAAATATATATATATTTGGTCTGTGATTTTCTTGCTTTTATTGTGCTTCGACACAACTGGAGAATGGATTAAAATGGTTTTATTTAAAATAGGAACAAGCTGCATTGAGGCTGGTTTGTGACTATACACATGATGTATGAGTATACATGTTATACATGAATGAATTTCATCTAGACCTCCGTCTGCCTACAAAAACTATGTTTGATAAAGCTTAAATAATTTTTTTTTGGTGTCAGAAACCAAGATTGCTCTCCGTGGTTATGGGTATATGAGATCTATAGCCTAAACAAAGATAAGTTTTTTCTTCCATGAAATCAACTGTCATACCTGAGTTTAGAGCCAGCTTTTTTTTTCTGTGCTTGTAAATGAAAAAATTCTCTTAAACAAAGATTGGAGTGTGATGTAAATCTGTTTTGTTCTTCATTGAGGGCCATATGCTACTATAATTCCTGGTCTTTAAAGGGAACCTGGGGGTTACTAGGCATATTTTCATAAAAAAAGTTCTTCTGTGAAATAAAGTTTATATAGATTAGGAAGTCATTACCTAGCAGTAGTCTGCAGTTCCTCCCTTTGCATCAGTGCAAAAAGAGCTGCTTCTTTGAGCAGGAGTCTCCTATGGAAATAATGACCTCAGTGCAGATCTGCATCATCTCTGTAACGTATTTTCTTTATCATTGTGCTTTATCAATGAGAAGCACAATCACTATCTCTGGTTTGACGTGAGGAAATAAAGGCATAGCACTGAAGAACTGAAAGCAGTAGCTGAAGAGAAGAGAGTTATAAACTCCCTGTTTCCAGGGCGGTGGTGGCGGGAGATTGTTGCTTCAGGCTGTGTCTGTGTCAGTGGCAGTGTGAGCCTGCAGGAGAGGATTTTCAAAAGGACTCAGCTGGTGCTGAGGGCCGGCTCCCACCCTGTGTGCTAACTGGGATGTTTTATTTCAGCCCAGCTGCTGTCTGGTCTCTTAGAGGGAAGGGTCACTGCTGCTGAAATGCATCAGGTGCTCTCCTGGGGAAGTTTCATTTCACCATGCAGGACTCCAGTTTTCCTGGTCCAGGATTGTTCTGTGATGTGAAACAAAGCACTGCTAAAGGGAGAGAAATGAGATGATGAGACAAGCATCTTGCAGGAGTGGTTTAGACACAGCTGGTTCTTAGCAGAGCAGGGGAAGTTGCAGGAGGAGGAGATCAGGGGAGAAGAAATTTAAGAGAAGAGAATGAACACTTCCTTGACATTTTTTCTGGTCTGTCTTCTCTGATTTTTAAGTTCTGGAGATTTTCATAGCATCATGGGAAGGGAGTGTTTCTGCTAAGTGAATTCAGCTTTCTTTGCTCCCTTTCTTATGCTTTTATTGTTGCAGGACATTCTCCCCACCAGGAATATTGATTAGCCTGGGAAATCCATCATGAACACTGTTACAGTGATTTATCTCTATACATCTTGCATATTATGGTGATGACTGCCTTGCAGTACCAAACCCTGAGAGAAATATGTCCGAGGCTTGCAAAATGTTTCTGCAAAACAATAAAATGATTTCACCCAAACCTCCTGGGTAGCAATAAAGAGTAAAGTTTAATTAAAAATTAAAAATCTGCTGATTCAATTTGCATAATATGTATATTAAATCCTCCAGGATTTGCCTACATTGCTGATCTGTTTTAATTGGGCTTAACTGATTACCAAGATTAATCCAGAAGTGTTTGTGGTATGTCTAGACTTACATTTACAGTTGGGTGCTAAACTTGTTGCAGTGGCTATTTAATTGATTTGAATGAAGAGGAGAACTTTTTCTAAATGACCTTTGCCCATTTCATCTCGTGGTAGCTCAGAGGTGCCAAGGAGTTGACTCTGAAGCCTTGCAGTAAATCACAGTCAGGGTGGATGATTTTCACAGACTGGGATTAAAGATTGGTGCTGCATAACTTCTCTGATAAGGCCCAAATATTCTCAATTACAGTAGGTACAACAAAACACTTTTGTCTGTGCTGATTTTTTTCAGATTCAATGCAAGGAAGAGGGATACCCAATAATCTAGTGGCAGTTGTGTGTTAGGGTTTGGGTTTTAGGTACTGAACACTGTGTGGTTTGTTTTTTTTTTTAACATGTGCCCAACACTGCATGAAACTTATTTTTGTTTAATAAGGTTACTTCAAGTTAACATTTTAGTAGAAAGTTGTTTTTTTAAAGTGCATGGTAATTGATGGGTATTTTTAACTTGAATGTCCTGAAAAATGCTGATTATTATGATGCTTTTATAAAGAATGTACTCACACACTCCTGTTTCTTTTGAATGAAGCTCTATAAAGATTAAATACACTTTATTGGAAGGGAGCCACCTCTTGCCCTCGCCTCAATACATAGTAATTTCTTCTTTGCATGACATTTTTAAATAAGCAGTTCCCCAAAAAGCTAAAAGCAAAAAAATTCAAGTCAATGCGAAAAACGAATTAATGGCATCTTTGAATAATAATATCTTACAGCACTATCTAGACCTGGGGTTCCATTTTGCTGACAAAATCTTTTCAATCACCTTTTTTTTTCACGTACACCTGCCTGTCAGTGTCTAAATGCCAGTATTTAGCACTTAGTGCAAAAAGAAGTGTTCATGCTCTAACCAGTGACAGAAATGTTGAGGGAATTCAAATTGCTTGGAGTTGCTGTAACAAATGGAGTTCAGCAGCTTTATTATTGAACCTCCGTATTTTCCCCTGCCCTAATGTGCTGCCTTATCAGTGAATGATGAATTTTAGGTAAAACATAAAGAAATATGCTGAAGCTGGAGAAATCAATAAAAGCTAAAGACAGGACTCTGGAATCCCTGTGTGTTGCTCAAGAAAGGGTGTTTTCCTGAAAAACTAAATGTTCCGTGCACATCAGCACCCAGTGAGGCAGAGCTGCTTAAACAAACCAAGGAATAAGTAAAACCAGGTTAGAATGCTCACTGCCTGTGCCCTGCTGTCCCTGCCAGGGCAAGCACTATTGCCTGGAACTATGGTAAATCTTTAGAAGTGCCTGTGAAGTAATTTCAAGGGAATTGCTCTGCAGAAAATGCCACTTGCCCACAGGGAGGTAACAGGAGGCAAACCACTTACTCTGTATTTGGGGAGGGATCACAAATTCAGAGCAGTTTTAGATGACAGTGTACCCAGACAGACACTATTTGGAAATAGTGCTAATTTGAAACCCAAGGATAAAATATTTGAAACTTGGGTTTCTTTTATTTTACAACTCTCTTAATAGATATGAGGGATATGTTTGTTATGCCTCTCTCACCTTGGTTTCATAGCAACACATGTCCAGGACTTTCAAGGGTTAATTATTTTTTGCAGCAATAAACTTAGACTGAAATATTCTTCATCTACAGGCTCCACATTGCCTAACACTGAGCCTAAGCAAGTCAGTCTCATTTTTGAATTACAAGGCTGTGCGAAGAAGTGGAAAATTCAAGGAAAAGTCCTGTTTCCCACCATGCACTTGAAACACTGTGGGCAGGGATTGCTTTTCTCCAGCAGCATAAGAGTTAATAGTTTAGGTTATGTACACAGAAACGGTGACTTCACATTATGAATTGAGAAGAAAAGCATATTTTCATGGATGCTGACTTACATTTTTGGACATAGCCAGGATCCTGTGTTTCTGCCAAAAAATAAGAGTCCCATTTCTTTTCTTCCTGGAAGCTTGTGTCACATCTACCTGGAGGCTGAGCATAAATCTGCTTCCGTAGCTTTGTCTTTTTTTAGTTTTTGTCTGTGGAAAGTCTGTCCCATTTCCTTCAGGTGTGCCCAAAATGCAGCAGGTGGAGGTCCTTGTTGGTTGTCCAGAGCTGCAGGGTGAGAACTGTGTTAGTGCACAGGTCACAGGGATGAGGAAGTTCAGCCCCTAATGACTCTGGGAGGCGCTGGATTCTGTTCCTCAAAGCACAGTAAGATGTGCTCCACACTTGCCTATAAAACCACTGCACTGACAGCCCCACTCCATCATATTTAATGTGTCAGGGATAAGTGGGAAAACCCTCAGGTGAGTATCTTGTTCAGATACAGCATCAGCGATGAGTTTCACGGTAGGTGATTCTCCCAGAGGTTATTTGTTTTTTATCTTTGCTCTTTGCAATGGGAATCTTTAAGAATTATTTTGCTGGAGAGGTAATAGTATTTTCTGACAGAAGGAAACAAGGTGATTAAGTGGCCGAAGTGAAAATATCAGTGTTGCGGTAAATTTTTGATTCAGGAACTCATGTTTGCTGCACGTGGCCCTGCACTGTAGAGATTTTGGATCCTCTGTGCTCAGATCAGCCATCCCATTTGTGTGTTGGTGTTTCAGGACCTTGTGCATAGTTGGAGAAAAAATGATGGTAATTAAGATTGCAAAAAATTATTTTTATTGATTATCTTACTTTTCCTGATCACACAAAGCGGGAGGAATTAGATGCAATCTTTATTTCCTAACGATCTGAGAACAGAGAAGGAGCTCCTCCTTATTAAACTGGAAAATGGATGGTCTGAATGCACACATAGTTCTATTAACACCAGTGACATGGTTGAATCCAAAGCAGTAGGCAACTGAATAATCAGGTGTTTCCAAAACAGGGTAATCTCTTTCTTTTCTGCCTGTGGGATAAATTTAGGGAAAATATCTAACACAAAGAAGAATCAAGAGTGTAAGAAAATTCAGTTTTTAACTAACACACTTATTTTTACAGGACCTGTAATGGGCAGCACCTTGCAGGGACTCCTGCAAAAACAGGCCTTTCATAAAAGCCTTGCAGCCTAAATTTTAGATGAAGGGCGAAAGGGATTGATCTCAGGAGCACTAGTGAGAAAGATGTGTGACTGCTTAGGCAGTTGGGGTTTGGAGGGAGAACACCAGGCTGTGAAAAGAAAAATACCAGTAAATAATTCTAAATTTGTGAATTACATCAGTCTGAGCATAGTTAGAAATGTGACAGGTTGCACAGCTTGGTTTTCTGCGTGCACTCCTCAGTTTTCTGTAGCAGTGCAGCTTCCCTTGTTGAGAACAGGCCCTTTGTGGTGGAAGGTGTAACACGTGCCTGGTAGTGTTACTTTGCAGTTTTTAAATTAGTGCTTCAGCTGTGTGTGGACAGATTGTTGAAGGACTTTTGAGCCAGCACTTTCCTCTCAAAGTCTGGTGATTATCTAATAAGGCCTAAGAAGCTGCTCCTACATCAGTCCTGTGAAAGTGTTTGTAGCTTCTGTTGGGATACCTAAGACTTGAATGTTGTGGGGTTTGGTCCAAATCAAGACCTTTAGTGAAACCTTCCTTCTAAGCACTCAAAGCACGATTATTGTCTTGCAGTTAATGCTATAATAGCCATTGTTAAAAAAGCATTTTATCTAAAAAAAAAAAAAAAGTGGTTATCCATATTACATGGTTTTCTAAGGTCTGTGTGTAGGATGTAATATATTGTCTATATGTGTTCATGGGCTCACTTTAAAACTGTGTGACTGGTGTCCCAATGCAAATAATGACAATTTGAAGAGGGGAAGGAGGTGGGCTCAGCGCTTGTGCCCCATGTCAGACTTGCTGTGTTTGTTCCCAGCGGGGTGGAGGATGCTGACAGTGAAGTGGGTATCCTGCCTCACTTCACCGATGGGACAGAAGGAAAAGCTCTTCCAGAGATGGATTGCATGTTCTTTGGCATTTTGGCCTCTCCATAAGATAAATATCTAAAAGGCATGTGCAAAGTACATGCCAGGTTTTAAAAAAAATAAAATTATAGAGAACATGAAGTTAGGCATGTAGTGATCTGATCTGCCAGAAATCCAAACTAGGCAAATTCCTCTGTTTCTGGCAAATACTGTTTCATTGTGATCCTGAGGTTATTAGAACATTACTATTAAAATCAGGAGGACTTCTGACATGTTACTCAAGGTTATGCTTTCACCATAAATGTGCTGTCAAAGCTTTGCTATGTCTAATTACTGTTTGCCTCAAAATGTCTTGTGACAGCAGGATCAAAAGGTTCATTATATGTTCTGAGGAAAATCTTTATTCTATCCATATTATGTCTTCATTTTAATATAATCAAGGAAACACTTCTCTTTCCAAGAAGAAAGGCAAAATATATCTTGTTTCTTACTGTACTTGAGGCATTATTTTATCAGGTTTTATTTTCCTGAATTGAGTATATAATCTTAATTTTTTTTATAGGTTTTCTGTTTCTAACTGTATTCTTTTGCTTTTGATAGACTATTTTGTGTCATACGTATAGAAAGTGAAACAAACATGTACCTCTATGAAATGGCTGGTTTTAACATGTCTTTTTCAACACAGTCCCTTTCCCTTATGCAGTTTGATTTGCACAGCCAGATCCTTTACTGCACTGAAAACATAATATATCTGGTTTTCCTCGGGTTTTTTTCCAACTAAGAAATTGCAGTGAATTCAGAACTCACTCTAGTAAACAAATTCTTTAAGATGTTTTTCCTAGTGCACACCTCTTTGTGCTTGTCTCTGCTGGCAGCATTGTGTTCCTGGCTTTGTGGGCTACTGCACTTTACTGGAAAACAGAAGGGAGAGTGCTGAAATGCACCATGAATTTTGGAATATAATCTGTCATGTGGACAGAACTGTCACGGGGTGGGATGTAAAGTTGCTCTTCACAACACAAAGTTAGACTCAGATTTGTGGTTCTGCCTGAAGACCAGCCCCAGGCTCAGTTCCATGAACAGCTGTAGGCTGGGTCAGCTGTCTGACACCAACTCAAAGCTTTGGGAGTGGTCCCCATTTAAAAGAAAAATAAAATCACTCCATTAATTGTGGGTAGCCGCAGCTGGGAACTGAAATTGACTCTTTACCTATAGTCCTGTGCCTGCTTCTTTTGGCTTACCTTCCCTTCAGTGATGGACTAGTTCTGAAACTCACTCAGAGACACCAGAACCTCGTCATTGTCTCTACATCCTTCGTTTTGTTGTCTGTGCTATTGTGCTGTTCTTCCATTCACCTTGGGGGAAGAGACGTGAGTGTAGTCAATGAAATGAGGATCTGCTTCCATGCTAAAGGCTCTTCTGATTTTCGTGATGTTTCTCTGGTTGCCCCCCTTGCTGCTCTTTGGGGGATGAGAAAACTGACACTGCATTCCTGACTGCTGCCACTGAGGCACCTGGCAAAAGCGCATTTTTTATTGGTACACGTAAACTTTGGTGGTGGATTACAGAGACTGATCATCACCAAAATATAGGCTTTGGATTGTGTGAGAAGGAATCACTCTTACAACCGAATTTTGTGAGTGAGTTTGGGCAACTTTCTCTCTTCTGCGTATACAGTATGGCAGAAGAAATAGCTGAGAAATGGGATTGAGATAAGGATAGAAGAGGGAGGGAAGTCTTGATGTGATCATCTGTAGGCAACCACCTCCCCTGTGCATAACACTTACATGCTCTGGGACTTGGTTTTATTACCTATCTTTACCTTGTTTCTTTTAAAATCCCAACTAAAGCCAGTCTGCCCTGTGGGAGCTGCAGAATGTCGAACTCCCAGGTGAACAAAGAGAGGGGAATTCCGAAAGCCTACTAGGGTTTTCTCCATATCAAACTGATTTAGATTGATATTGAATATTGCAGTGGTGAGCAAAGACACGAAACTTCAGAAACAGCTGAATCAAGTATTTTAAAAAAAATAATCAGAAATTATATCTCTGGGTTATAAAATGAGATTCTGGGTTAAAAATGTGATTCAGGAAATCTTGACTCTGCTCTTGACCTTAATGTTGGTTTTATTCATTTAATTACTAAAATAATCATTGTTACAAAAGACCAAGTGCTGTGATGTTGGTGGTGATGGACTATCACCTTGGTTCATCCATCATTAGTCCTTGGAGTTTGACTTTTAAAAATGAAATGTTGACAGTAGTTAAGTCTGCATAAATATGGTTTGCTAAAGGTTGTGGTCCTAGAAGATCTGAATTAACAAATAGGAAGGTCACTTCTCTATGGTTGTGAAGGTCAGTCTCATCTTTTTAATTATATTAAATTTTATGTCTTTCTTTCTGCTACTGTATGTGGCTCATTATTTTATTTTGGCAGTGTTAGATATATAACTCTTCTGCTATACTTTGGATAAATAATTATTATGTTGCATAATTCAAGAAAAGATCAGACAGTCCTGAATATTTGAGTATCCTCTGTCCAGGATGATGCAAATAATTTCCATTTGTTGTCATTAACATTAAACTTCTGAAATTCTTCCAAGGTTTCTCAGCCCTTCCTCCACCCATTTGTCAGGAGGAAATAGCAGGAGCTTTTGATTAACATTCAGATGACTCCTCTTTTGTTTTATTGACAGTTTCTATGGTCCTTCAACCTCATCACCTTTGCATTCCTTCCTTGGAAACTGCAAAATCAATTTGGTTCAAAGCTGCATCAAGTGTTGTGTAGTCCAGAGGTGGAACTCGTTGTGTAATATGGAATTAATATTTTATCCTCTACAATTTTGTATGCAGTAGGTTTTTTTGGTTGTTTTGGATTTTTTCCCCCCCTTCTCTTTTTCATACTCTGATGTGCCTGTGTTGGCGTAGAGCCTGTAGGGACATGGACTGCAGGGCCTGTGCTTCCAGCTAGCCAAAGAACCTTTCCTTCTGTTGGATTTGAAACTGGCTTTGCTTCCCAGGTAACTGACAGAAGTACCACCCTCTGGTGTGTTCTGGAGCAGGGATTTCCAGTGCTTTGTGCTGTGGTGGTTTCATTTTGGATAGAGTGATGAAGCATTCATTGATCCTGAGTGTTGCACAGGCTGTAATAGGCAAGGCACGTGACCACCAGGGAGGTATTTGACTCCCAAACCGAATGCCAGAAGTCTGCAATATATTTTATGCAACTTAGTGCTGCGCAACTTAAAACTATGTAAGTACAAAATTTAGACAGGGATCCTCATCCCAGTTTTTTGACTACCTGAAGTAACAATTTAGTAAGCATGGAAAAGAAAGGACATTTGGGAGTCTTTAAATAGACAATGCTACTGAAGGTGAGCCCAGGAGACTCTAAGTTTCCCCATTTCAGACAAGTGTCATAACAAAATGATGTTGAGCTCAAAGAAGAACAAGAGGAAAACAATTCATAAAAAATATTGAAAGGAGAAAAGACTGTGGCTCTGAAAAATGCCCTGTTCTCTTTTTTAATTTCCCTAAATTCTGGTTAGCTAAGTGCCTGCAGGCTGGAATAGAAAGTGGTTGGTAAAAAGCTTTTATGTAATTTAGTAAAAAAGACAGCAGTGTAGTGCTGGAGTAGAAAAAGTGTCCAAGGTTTCTTTTTGCTGGAATGTTTGATTACAGAACTATTGTACAGTTTTATCACACTACAATTACAGGCGTGTGAAATACCCTGTGCCTGATAACGCAGTCCTTTCATACAATTTAATTTCTGTTCTAAAATGGTTTCTGTTATGTAATGCTCTGAAATACCTGTTCTGTTCTGAGACTAAAAGTTTCAAAGGTGGCCTGTTTGATTTACAGCCTAGTTCCCACTAAATTTAGCTGTTTCCAAGATGAAAGGTGACATCTAGTCATAAGCAGCTAAAATTTATTTTTAATGGTACTGATAGATGAATGCTGAGTAGCTGTGGTTGTTAGTTCCATTCCATTAGCAATTTCTATAAATTTTTGGGATGAGTGTTCTGTAAATTGGTGACAAATGTGTTACCAAAAAGTTTCTTCACCAAGGCCAGGTTGTGCCAGATGCCTCCAAAGTGGTGTTGTGGGTTTTTTCGTTTGTTTTGTCTTTCAGTGTTAAAATATCCCAGTATGGGATGACGGAGTTGTTAAAGGAAGGTGAAAAGGATTGTCTGAGACGCTGATGTGGAACGTGTTGAGATTCATTGGTTTAGCTTTGTGCTTTCTGCTCAAATGAAAGGTTCTTCCAGCCCGTGATCTGGCGTGCCCTGAGCTGGCTGGTGAAGGTGT
Source organism: Edolisoma coerulescens (assembly GCA_013397115.1). Lineage (NCBI taxonomy): Eukaryota > Metazoa > Chordata > Aves > Passeriformes > Campephagidae > Edolisoma > Edolisoma coerulescens. The sequence goes on from VWZW01004119.1 coordinate 5,057,246, forward strand.
TGTTCTTTGGATTTCCTTTCAGAAGATGTCTCAGGAGATAAAAACCTCGTGTAGTAAAAGTATGTTTTTAGCCTCCTAAAGCCTTTGATGTGTCTGTGATTCATAATTACCAATTTTAAGCTTTCAGCTTTTTCAATTTGATGCTAGGAGAAGGAGGCATTGCAAATCTGGGTTGGTGTGCTCTGGAGGGAGGCATTGTGCCTGTGTTGTATAGAATATGACTAGAGCTGAGACTGTGGCTGTGTTCTGTGTTCTATGACTGTGAGGGAGAAGGGAAAGACAAAAATCTGCATTCTGCTGTTCAGCAGAGCACTTAAAACATTAATGTACCAGAATCCCAAGACTAAACTGAGAGAAAATTGCCATACCAAAGAATAATATGTAATAGCCTTTGGCAGATCTTCACAGCTGCAGGGTTTCTAATGGCAAAAAAAGAAAAAAAAGCTGTTCACCCTAATAGTCCTGGACTATTCTTCCTGGGGCATCTGTGTATTTGCCAGTGAGGAGAGTCTGCTGGGGTTTTTTGTATATAATTTGATATTTTTATTGTAATCCTTTTTTTTTCTTTTAATGGTTGTGTGTAAAGCCGTATAAGCAACAGCAAAATCTTTAAACTGTTAGGGGGGAAAATATTCTAATGATTGAAACACCTCTAAAACTTAGCTTAGGCAATATGCTCCTCAGTGTCTCTGAACTGTTTGAGTCCTGAAGAATCTAAAATAGTCACACTTTAACTAACTGTACATTGTGTGTACAGAAATTTTATGACTTTAGTTCATCAGAATTTTTCTTTAAGGCTGCATGGCAGTTTCTTAATTTCTGGAAGAAGAAGTGGATGTAACATGTGAGATCTACTGGGAAAAAAAGTGATGGTCCTGGTTCATCATCAATTTAGGATTTACTAGGAGTTTGGTATTAAAATATTTATTTGGCTCTAAATTAAAGATTTTATTACGTTCAGTTGTAAGCCTTTAGTTGTGGCTTATAATTCAACTGACAGAAGCTTTCTTAGATCTTTCTTAGGGTTTAAAAGGATTTATTAACTTCGTATTAATCCAGCAATTTAACTAATTAGATTATTTGATTCAAATACAATATTGAAGTCGGCTTTCTGGATTGGCCTTGATTTGATTGCTATGCTGCTTTATTCCTGATTTAATGTACAGTTATTTGCATTAATACTTGGAGTTTGGTTTGGTTTTGGTTTTTTCCACTCCCTCTATTGATTTCTTTTAAAAATACATATTTATAATATCAGGTTATATTTCTTTCAAGAAAAGTGGAATTTCTGATGACTTGGTTAAAAGCCTGAACTAGTTTTGTTTCATTGGACATAAGCTTTCTCATAGTTAGTGACAAAACCCTGGGAAAAACTCAGCAGCAATATTGGACACGATTCCACTGAGTAGCAGATATGTCCCAGCTTGTAAGAAGTAAAGAATTTACATCACCTTGTGTTTACTGAGTCTGCAGGCATTAAAAATTTTGCCATTGATTTCGTTGTAATAGAAGCTTCATCCACTCATAAGTTTTTCCATTTCCATTTAGGTATTTATTAACTCATAATTTTAGGTTATTTTTCATTAATATCTGAATTCCAAATGATCTTTAGAGTTTTCAGTCATCCTTGGGACTCTGTTGCTTCACTGTGCCTGTTTTTATTCCATGAGCACAGGATTTTATTCAAGAAATGTGAAAGTGATAGAATCCTGCTCATAAAGTGGGAAAGGAATCTCATAGCCACCAGTCCTATTTCTTATACTGTTAGTTTTTGTGAGGTTTTTTACCATCCACTATAACACTGAAAATAGATGAAGAATATTCAGATTCAGAGGATGAGTTTTATGACCAACTCTGTTCATAAATTTGGAAGAATCTGGCAAAAGAAATCATTTGCTGAACAGTTTTCTGCATTGGGTATTCTTCAGTATAATGTTCTTGCCTGTGCCCCACAGGAGGGTTTAGAGGAGTGTGAGCCTGGCTGAAGGGACATTGTGGCACTGTGACTTCCTTTGTGTTGCAAGTGCAGTGGCTCTTAGAAGGAGTGATCACTGCCCTTGCCAGAATGGTCCAGAATGAAAAACCACTTCACTGAAGAAAGGACATTTTTCACAGTTGAATATCTGAGTGTGTAATGCTAAGATCTCATCAATGTCTCTTCTTTCAGAGACAATGTTTGGTTATTACTGCTAATGACAGGGAGTTATAAATACTGGCTGTTCAATGAATATTGCCAACTCTGTCCTACGCTGAGGGGAGGAGGGTGGGTTTTTTTGATGCACTGAGAGCTTTGTGACTGTTGGTTTGAAGGTCACGTGTCCGAAGAGCAGTGGGAAAAGAGCCAGGGCGTACGGATGGAGAGAATTGCTGAAGGCTCTGATGAAATATTTTCTTCTCAGATTCTTCTTCTGCTTATCAGTAACTATTTTCTGAGTCAAGCAAGATTTTATGATTCAGTAGCATTTTATCCTACTGCATTTTACTGTGTGACTTTGTGGCAAGCAAGGCAGTTGAAAATGGAACTTTTGTTAAATTGAAGCAGAAAGAAACGTCTGAAGGGCAATGAAGATTTTGTTCCTTAATAGTTTGTCTTTATTTTTATCTCCAGCTATAATAAACTTATTTATATAATAAAATATACTCTTTCTTGGTATAGAAATTGTTTCTTTGATACATCTTTCCTTTTGGGTCTACAGCTATAGGACACTGACTTCAACACAAGAATTAAAATTCATGAAGAAAGCATAATGGACCTTCTTTTGAATGGTTAGAATACTTTAAGGTGCTGCTCAATGAAATGCTAATAGAAGTTTAATTCAAAAACTTGAAAAGATGCATCATGAGATAGAAAGAGGTCCTTCAGCTGCAGTTTTTGAATTAGTTCTCTTGATGTCAATGGTAATACACTGGTTTATGTCAAAAAAGGTTTTCTTATATTCAGCACTCAATGTCTAAAGCATTAACTGTATCTAAGAGTCAGCTCCTGTAAGGACTATTCAAAAATTGAATAATATGGCAGCTACTTTAAAATGGGTAGGACTGCACACAATGTGATGGTTGAAGAAGAGCTTATAAAAATAATTTTATAAAGAAAAATATTTGTATTTACCTGTTGTAAAGTATTACTTCTGTGGGTGCTTGAATTTTATAATTGGTTTTATTATCTTTTCTTAGCAGAGAAACTACTCTTTGCAATTGCTCACCAGTAGCTAAGTAAAATAATTGATTCAAATTTTTTTTGTAATTAAAGATTATAATCTTTTCTTACCTTATTACTAATGTCATATAATATGCTGACCATTAATTTGGTGCTTTGGGCAATTGGAAGAGTATTTTCCCTCATAATTATTTTCATATCTTTTCTAGGGAAGAACTGGAAAAAAAAATAGGATCATATGTGTGTGAGTTCCCTGGTTACTTTTCGTACTTTAGACATAAAGAACTGTTCAGTCTGGCAGCAGACAATATGGTATTTTTCAGTATTAGAGCCAACTGAAGCAGTTCACCTCCATGTTTGCTACCAGAACATTCTTGGTTGCACATCCAGTCAGTTTAACAAGCAGCATTCACTGTGAGTGAGTTTGTTTGGTTCTTTTTGAGGTGTCCAGGGAGACAGAGAGGACCAAAATGTTCATAAGAGCCATCTCTAGGCAGTAACTGCATTGAATATCATGGGCAGAGCAGGGATTTGCAGCCAGGGGTCAAGGGGCAAGCTTGCTGATGTGGTTTTTGTGCTCTGGCCTGACCACAGAGCTCAGCTTGCACTGGTAGAACTTCTCCCAGGAAGTTTTCCCAGAAGTTGTGTGTGTTCAGGAGGCAGCTCTGCCCTGCTGCTCTGTCCACTTGTGCCTGTCTGTAGTTCTGAGATCAGGAGGGTCACCTTGGGAAGTGCCCCTTTTGGTTCCACCCCTGTGAGGGGATGCCAGCTTCACACCTCTACCTTTATTTCTCTTTGTTGCTTCAGGGAAGTGCACTACCACAAATGGGTCTTTATTTTACTTTATTTTCCTTGTCCAGGCTTCTATAGTATAAGAGATTTAAACTTATTAAAAAAAAAAAACCTCAAAATACAACCCCAAGAGAAGTAAAGAAAAAAATAATAGTTAAAAACCATGCTTGGAGCCCATCACTAACAAGAAATACGAAACCCATACAAAAGAGCTTCCCAGTTTATGTGTCAGAACATTTTCTCTTCCTGTAGTTTAAAAGCTAGAATGCAAGACTGTCAAGGAGAGAGAACAGCTCATGAACAACTGAGTGAATGAGTTCTATATTGTGGTAGTGAATTTTACATCATTTAGTGAAATGCTGTGATAAACCCACATTATTAAATATTATGCTGCAAAAATGCAATGAAAAACTATTCATGTGATTAGCATTTTCTTACTGCATACTGAGCACTACTTTATTGAAAAATCTCTACTATTATAGAACAATTTTCATTTCATAAGAATACATCCATCAGAAGAAAAATGCTGTAAACGTTAGCTATGACTAAATGGCTCAAAATTTAGAAGCTCATTGTGTGCAGAAGAAAGGACAGTGGGTGATAAAGAACAGGAAAGAACAAAGTGATTTGTATACACAAAGGCCTAAACAAAGAGCACTGGTCAGAATGTGAAATGTGACTTAAAAGTCATCACACTTGCATTTCTTCTCTGAGCCATTTTAAGTTTGATGAGTTAAGTAGATTTGTTGAAATGATTTCATGAATAAAATTCTTCCTTTACTTTTTCTCAGTTGATTTTGTGGAGTTGTGGGTATTAAAATACTTTATATGAGAAATTTTTAATGCTTTCAGGTGCTTCATCAGACTGTTAATGTCTTGTTACATCAGCAGTTAATGCCACATGGAAAGCATGGGCTTAGAGGTTTCTGGGGCCCAAAAAACCCAGTAACCAAGGAACATTGTTGAAATTGATGAATGAAATCATCTTCTGATCATTTCATATCAGGGGAGTTGTTCCTGCACTTTAGGAAAAATATGCACATGAGCTTCTTGGGAAGTGATAAACAGAATGAGTCTTCTAGAAATTCTAGACTCAAACAGAAGGCAAAAAAAATACTGGAATCAAATGCCAGTGTAATTACTGTTGAGGTGGGTTTTTTTGGGTTTTTTGACAGCTCCAGTACAGTGGTTGTAGTTGTACACTGAGGGGGGGTTGGATGGGGTGGGCCTTTATTCTTAGATTTTTGGAGTAATCTCCTGTAGGAAGGAATTTGGAATGGCTGGAATCTGTCTGCCTGTCTGTTTTCATTTTTAAATATCATTATTTTGTATAAGCTGCAAGAAATCATTTCATGTGTGGTAAGCCGCTTGCTAAAAAATCCTTATAAAAAAATAGATGCTGTGAATTTATAGTAGGCACGCAATGAATGCTCACATTTTTCACTTATTTGAACTCATGTGGTAAAAATAATTTGCTTACTAACTCAAAGACTACAGAGGGCAAGTTTCAGTGTCAGTGGTGATTTTTGGACTCTTAAAACCAGGTTAAATTATAAAAATGTTATTCTTTGCTATTTGGGGTGGTCATGGCTGTTGTGATCAGTCCCATCAGACAGGTGTTCTGTTGTCACATCTGTGCAATCAAGGGACAAGAGAGAGACCAACTTTAGCATGTAATTCTTTGTGTTTTCCTGTAAACTCCATTGTCATATTGCTGGGTTGCCTTACAGGTGATCATATTTACCTATGCAGGAATTAAAATACTTTTTTCCCTGTTTTAATAGCTGAAGAAATGAGTCAGAATAGGAGTGATAAGTCTGCCATCAAGGGATTACATTAGTGTAAGAAACTGAACCAGAGTTTTTATATCCCAGACTCGTATCTTTGCCCAGGGGTAATGTACCCCTTGAATTGACTCACTCTCCTAAACCATGAAAAGCAAAAATGTGATACGTGGCTTAATACAGCCTGCTCTCCCTCCTGCCTCTGCTAAGGGATAAATACACCAGAAATGTCAGACAGACCACGTTGCTTTTCTGTCCCGTGTCCCTGTAGGAAAAATAAACATCCAGCCAGGATAATGTTCCTGGTTTGCATGCACAGACAGCCTGGCTGCCTGGTTTTCTTTCTGGTCTTGTCTCAGTGACACAATACAGTAATGATAAGGCAGCAGAGAGCTGAGACTTGAGAAATACCTCACTCTTTATGGGAATTGCATTTGTTGCAAAGCTGCTTCTGAAAAAGCGTCATGTACATGTAGAGCTAGTGGTACTGGAGTTAGCACAGAGAACTTTGTCACAGATTTCAAAGGCTCAAAAAAGCAGAGGGGGAAGAAGTTAATCAAAGATCAGTTCTCAGAACTATTAGCTTTGGCTCTGACCACAGAGGTCATTGCACTGTCAGTTTTCTTTCTTCATCATCTCTCAGTCGGGTCTGCACTCACCTTTACAAGAGGAGTGAGTTGTGTAAAACACAGTGTAAGATAAGTCTGAAATATCAAAGCCTTTCAATTTAATGTCAGCCTCTGTTTTTCCTTTAGGTGACAAGATTAAAGGGGAGCCTCAAAACTCCAATGACTTACTTTCCTTTCCTTCCTGTTAACTAAAAGGCCATTATTTAAGAACTAAGTGACTGACCCACATAACAAAGCTTATTAAAAATCATTTTGTGAACAGGACTCTGTAATATTTTTCCTAGATATCAGAAATTAATTTGATAGTAAGTATATGATTCCAAGGTCATAGTAAAATCTTTTGCTTTGTAAAGTACAATTAGTATTTCTTTCTACCACTAGGGACAGTAAATGAGATAGAGCAAAGCAAGGCTTCTACAGCTTGATTTGTATTCACTCCTACCAGCTCTAGCCCTGTCTGTCTTTGATTTTAGTGGAGTTACTCTTAATGAATAGCAGTGAATATTATACTTTGCAAAACGCCTGTGAACAAATTTGTGGCCATTCTAATCCAGCACTTTGCAAACATCTGGACCAAAGGCTCAGGCATGCAAACTCTTAAGCACAGAAACATAACTTTCCATGTGAATCACCGTATTGATATTTATGAGCCACTTTAGATGAAACATTACAGCCTTTACACAACAGTCAAGATCATAGTACAAGTGCAGTTGGAAAGGACCGTTTTGTTACTCCAGGAGTCTCCAGATATTTCCAAAACGAAGATCACTTGTCAAATATTCTTGGGGGAGGTGTGGCACTGTGACCTAAACCAGCCTCACTCTGTGAAGGTACAGGGACAGTCTTGGGCTTCTCAGTTATGTGGATCTGCGGGGGTTTTCTCAGATCTCCAGCTCTCTTCCTGCCTACAGATAACATCTGCTGGGCTACAGCTCTTCTTGATGTACATACAGCTTTCATTTGCTTTCTGTAGAGCAGTAATTAGCTAGTAAGAGAGATTTGCTTTTTTTTTTTTCATTTAGAGGAGCATGTTATAAGACTTTGTGACATGTTCAGGCTTAGCTTGAAATCTCTTACACCAGGGAAATTGTAATACTTTAGACTGAGTTTTCTGAACTGATTTTGTGTTACAGTGTGCAGAGGATTACACCTTAATTTTGAGTAACCATGATGTGAATGGTCATTGCAAAGAAACACTGAGTTCAGTTGTATTACTTGCACAAAGAGGGATTCTTACAATCAAAACCACTTTGAGATTCTTGGGGAGCAAACTCCCCAGAGGTTTAAATTGAATTCCTTTAATATAGTACTGTTTGCTTTGGATCGGGGCTCTCATCAGAATTAACTGCAGGTCACGTGTAAAAAGCAGGCAAACAAAATGAGAAATAGAGATTTCTAAAAAGGTGAGGGTTTTTTATACCTTTTTGGCAACTCCTGGGTTCTGGGGATTTAACTCCAAGACCTCTCTTTCTTCCTTGCTGTCTTTTCTGTTTGTTTTGTGATCCTGAGGAGATTTTTATTCATTCGTTGCCTTTGTAGAAATTGTGAAGACCCTGGGCCACATGGTGACAGTCCATTTGACGTTTTCTTGGCACACGAACATGATTTCTGCAGCTCACCAGCTCTTTCGTTATCAGTGTGCTTGACTCGGCTTATGTCACTTCAAGAGTTCTGCACTTACCCGACACTTAAAATCTACATTTAATCTTTCCTATAAGTCACTGTAATACATCTGTCTATATATTCTGGAGGGGGACATGCATAGCAAAGGTTGTCCAGGGAATTATTAGAAACAGCTGACTGCTCTGTGTTTATCATTGTTGTCTAGTACTTGCAAATAGCGTGGGATTAAAAACAATACAGCAAATCAACTCCTCTGCTTTGTTGCCTCAAAAAGCTGCACAAACCCAAATTACATTTGTTATTTGATGAAAGACCATTACCAGCCAAAAAATGGATCCATTTATCTTGGAAAAACAGTGTTTTGATCCTTGTTTGGTGAAAATGGTATTAAAGACTGAAATGCAGAGTCTCTTTTTCTTTTGTGGATAGCTATTGGTCAGTGCCACATCAGTATGAAACATGGTGAATGTTAGGCTGATGGAATTGTAAAAATGTTTGTTGTATGATATTGGCTTTTTAAAATTTCATTCAAGTATGTTCATTATGCCATTAAGTGTATTCTAGCATGGAACATACCAGCCAGCTTCTAATACAGAATTCAATGGCAGGTGCTAAAATCCTCCTAAAATACCTAATGGGTTAGTGGATTTGGTTCTAGGGTTCTTTGGTTTGGTTTGTTTTGTTTGCTTTTTTTTGCTTTGAAAGATTCACTGGGTTGGTACTGAAGATTTGATGGATTTGGGGGAACAAAATGTGCAGACAGGTGTGCACTTGCTTCATTGAAATTTAAATTAGTTATGAATTCTCAGGAATGAAATCAGCTCTTTCTGTCAGGAGTGTCTTGTGGAATTTCCCACAGAAATGCAGTTTCAGTTGCCTGTGGTGAAGTGAGTGTTTGTTTTTTGAGAGAACTGAAATCTTAACGCAGTCAGAAGGTTGCCTATAATGTGTATTTAATTGCCATCGTGGAGGCAAATTTTCTTTTATGTATTTGGAGGCATATTTTATGGGTAATTTATTTTTAAGTGTACAGAAAGTCCAAGCATTGCCTTCCCAGTCCCCACATAAAATCCTTGATGAGGTGGTGCACGGGGAGCTCGTTAGAGCTCGTGAGGAAATCAGGCTGCCTCGTCTGTTGGTCGAGGTTTTGAGTGGTCAGTATTTCATGTTCTGTTGAAGCCTCTAGCAGCACAGTTTCTTCTCTTTCTCACTGTCAAGGATTTCTAATCCTGGGCAGCCGTTCAGCCACACACTGATATTTTTCATTTCAAAGAGCTTTTCCAGCCATCCTCTCCTGTTTTGTTTCACCCGTTTCTGTAACCTGTACTTGGGATGGATGATTTTGGCTGTAGTTGTTAGACTTTAGTGCTGAGAGACTAAAACAGAAGCTTTGATTAGCTTTAAAGGTTTTTTGTCTCTAAGACATGTTTTTAAACACTTGAATTCCACCTAGTCTGTGGATGCTTATCTGTTCTGTAGCAGGAAAGGCAGATGTAAATGGAACACTTGAGCCCATGACTACTTTCCAGTAAAATATTATCATTTAGAATTGGGCAAATTATTTTGCCTCTCACATTAAACAGAATAGCAGTACAGTGCATTTTAAATGGATTAAGAACTGGAATGATTGACAGACCTCAAAATGTACCTGTCAGTGGGAAGTTAAAATGTCATGAGAATGGTTTGTATGGGGCTCCCCATGGGGGAGCCGTGGGTCCCACACTACCCAGTTTGTTCATCAGTGAGCTCAAAGTAAATCCCTGCTGCTAAAATTTGCTGAAAATGATGCTAAAATCCTCATGAGAGTAAAAATAATCTGTATGTCTCTGTCATATAGAGAAACAATATATGCACTCCAGGATTATTGTGTATTTCTTTTAGAACCTGTAGTCCTGGGAAAGAAATGGTTGTGCTACAGTCATACTGCTGTGTTGTATTTTTGAAACCAGTGACTCTGAGAAGAGCTCACCTGCAGTGATGAGCAAGGATGTGTGAGTTTCTGGGGCAATGTTCTGGCAAAAAAAACCAGCTCAGGGAAGCGGTACCTGCAAACAGCTCCTGCAATTGTTGAGCAGGAGTAGAAGCAGAGAGATGACTTCCAGCTCAGGACGTGGAATTGGCAGGTTCAATACAGGAATTCCAGTTGAGAGGTCCCCAGCTTTGGAAGCATTTTTGAGGGGAGATGGGTGATGGAATGTAAAATCTTTACGGAGAAGATGGATTAAAAAAAAGGGTTTTTTCTGTATCCTGACTGAATATTATTCAGTTACTAGATAAAAAGATTTTCTGCCAAACTGACTGTGACCCAAAGCTTCTTCTACTCAATTTGGAAGGATCCCGGTCCAGTTTCAAGTGCCTGGACTAAGAAACACAGAAGACTCCAGCTGTGGGACAGATAATTTATTGTTCTGGACTGGGGCTTGAATGCAAGTAGGCATAATGTTCATCTCTGCTCGTGTAATGAATGTACACAAGTTATAGCACCTCGAAAAAGGTGATATTAAAAAGTAGATTCATTTACCATTTAGGATTCCCAGTGTTGAGGAAGTAATTGGGGGCTTTCAGGATCACAGTTTTCACTTCAGGTCCTGAGGAATTGAACACATTTATTTGGAAGACTGAAGGCTTGGTTCTTCATTCTGATGACCCAGAAGAAGTTGATTATACTCTTCTGAAAATTCATCCATATCCACCACCAAGTGAAACCTTTTTTATTGCATTATTGTGTCACATTTTGACAACTAAATAATTCTGAACGGTATTCTCCCAGAGAAGTAGAAAAGAAAATGTCTCAGAATGATTGGCATCTCTCTATCTACTAATTGCAGAGCACATTAAAGTTATAGATGACTTTTATACAAGTTCCTGAAAGTAGAAGGGAATTGTTGCCAATTCCTCAGTGTGGTGAAAGGCCAGGGCTCAGGAGCATAGCCTCACCAAGTGACCCGCCGTAGACTTTCTGTTCTTTAAAAAAATCACAATAAAACCCCAAAATCAAAGCAAGCACATGTGCATTATATTGTCATTATTGTTATAATTGACATGCTGATTATGTTGTCAAATTCACTAAAGAAATCATGGGTCAATCAGGATGTTGAAGTATCAAGGTGCATTTTTTGGTTGTCAGAATCCATCCCCTTCCATTTACATGCCTTGGGCAAGGCTCCCGCAGTGAATGTCTCTTCTCTGAAGACTCCTCTTGAATGAATGAAAGAGAATGAGAAGAAGCTTGTACCTTGCCTTTATTCAGGTTCTTCATATCTGTGAACTTTTTTCCTAAGACAAGGAACAATTGAATTGTTTTTTGTTCCTCTAAGACTTGGCTACTCTTTGCAGTGTGCTCAGAAAACTGCAACTTGTTTTTTATTACTGAAAGACCTGGGTTGTTGAATAGCTGTCAGACTTGCTTTTATCCTATTACATGTTCTAGGGAGTTAAAAGTGCAGTTTGACATCTAGGGGGGAAAAAAACCTAAAACCTCACTTTCAAATGTTTCTTTCTATCTTTCATGTTCCCAGAATGGCTTTTTTTTTCCTCTTTTTTTCCAAAATCATGACAGCCATGCAGAATGTTTCTGTTTAGGCCCAGTCTGTATATTTGTGTGCTGGAGTATTGCAGTGATAATCAGTAGGCAGTCTAAAGGTGCCTGTGGGCAGAGTGAAATCACAGAAAAAGGGTGGTCCCTTGACAAGGGACACACTGGAGCTCTTCTGGCTCATTGGCTGAAATATCATGGCATTGCTCCTAATTCTGCTGGGGGAAAGCACCTTTTCATCTTGCATCTTTGCAGATGTTGTGCTGCTCCTCACGGGTGTCTGGGTTTGGTCAGTTAACCACAGACCTGGAGCATTGTCTGTGGTGGAAACACAGTGTGGATTAGCCATACTCTGTTGAATCTGCAGGTTTGTAAAGAAATTAGAAAAAAACCCCAGATATTTCCATATGCAGTACATTCTGGAGTGGTGCTGGGATGTGAAAATCTTCCTTCAGACCAACCTTAGTGCTGGAATTTAAAGATGAGCGCGGACATCTTAACAAAGATCGAGAATTCCTATATTTGGTATAATCAGTTACCTAAAGTTGGAATTATTTTCTGATATCAGTCTGCAATGTATAGAGACTGGGCTGAAATCTGATTATTGGAAACCTCCCAATTACAAACTCCTCCATCCTCTGTGGTGTCTCACACTGAAAAGGCAGGGTTATATAAGTCTGACTCTTGGAAGGGCAGAACAAGTGACAAAGACAAGAAGTAACTAAAGAGATGTCTAAGCTGAGACATAAACATGAGAAATTAGCACCAGTGCTTAGAAAATATTTTACTCTAAAGAGTGAACTTCACTTTTGCAGGAATAAGGCAGACAACAGAAGTGCTGCTTAAAATATATTTAAAATATGCTTATGAATTCTGCGTAGCATTTCTGCCAGCACCCAGCATGTAGGTAAACATCACCTGTATTTCCAAAGAAAGTACTGGCAATTTTTCACCAGGTTCTTTTTTTAAAGTGCATCTTGGAGGTTTAATTGGTAGATTAAACCCACTCAGACTGTGACATTTGATCTGGCATGGTTACTGTTTGTATCTTTAAAAATAAAACCCCTATAAATAAAAGGCACATCCAGAGCTAATGTAAATTTGCATCATGTCAATTAAGTTAATGATAGCATTATAGTGAATTATATTACTGATGTAATTGTGTTATTTATTTTTATCTTTGTACCTTTAAGTTGGCAGAGAGGGATTTTTCTTTTTCTTAACTATGATTGGAGAAGTTCTTAAATGTCAGTGGAACTGATGACATCAGATCATCATCTTAGATTATCATAAAATTTTAAATATTGCAAAATCTAGAGCTTCTAACGTGACAGTTGCAGAAATGTTTGGAAGCAAAGATGTTGGCTCTTCCTTTTTAAAAAATCCAAAGTCAAATCAATAACTCTATAGGGCTCCAACTCGAATCAGTCTTTGTTGATTAGGTGAAATTACCATGGCATTGAAACCAATTGGAGTTGATGAAAACTGTTTTGTTCTTCTGTTGGTTGCTGTTAAAAGTCTGTCTCAATGGCTTCTGTCAGAATCCAAGAGTATCACCACTAGTGATGATAAAGTAGATTTCACTGCTAGTGAGAGACTAAGTGATTGATATTTAGGAGTGAAGCGTGCCCTGATAACTCACGCCTTTCCCCTTTCCAAGCTTGGAATACATCATTTGAGGGGGAACTAAAACTGAAAGAGGCATAAATTCGTGGGAGAGATACATGTGGGGATGAAAGGAATTCACTGTATTTTTTCTTGAGCCTCTGGAGATGATACAGGAAATTATTTATTATTCATGACAATTTTGCAATCAAAGCTGACGGCAGTAAAATATGTGATTAATAGACTGTTCTTTAAGCAGATCACCAATACGAACAAACAGATAACGCGTAGGAGGTATTCCCATCTGCACATACGTATTAAATATTATTGAAAATTACACTTTTCTTTGTCTCTGCTTCAACTCTATATTGAATAATAAAACTCAGCCCTCCTTGAGCTCCCACCTCGAGCTTTCCTATTTCAATGTGTGCGCTTGATCACTGCAATGCTAATATTATTGCTTGATACTGTGCTTGGTGTCATTGATCTCAGCCCACTTACTCCTATTGATGAGAGTGAATAGGATTTCAGCTGTGTTCAGAATAGTTGTATTCCGTCCCAGTTTGTGATTTCATGCACGTTTGAGTGACATAACAGCTGCTTTATCCGAGCGCGCTGTGGTTCAGCAGGCATTATCATGGATGGATCATAATGGCTTTGCATCTTGGTTTTGTGACATAAAGCTGGTAGGGAGAAACATAACAGGAGTAGTCATTGTGAGCAACTGCTGTGCTCTTCTGGAAACAAATAGCAAGAACCACCACGGTTCCTTGCTCTTCCGTGCTGCAGCACCGGCGTAAATCACCGCGGTGATTGGGATAATCGCTGGTAGCCATGATGGCCCGCATTATGAGACACTGAGATTTCAAGTCTCCCACCGTTTTTTGGAAGGCAAAGATAATTCTGCAGATAACTCAGGGAAGGTATTCTTCTCTGCTCGCTCTGGTAGCTGGAGCCACGCAGGATAATTGTTCTTGAGAATCCACGTGTAAAGCGATGTTACCTTTTTAATGTCCCAAAATTGGCTGTTTTAATGGCGAAAAGCTTGTAACATTTACAGCTCTGTGACTGCTGTAGTATGCTGTAGGATACAGCAGTACTATATTATCTTATAGAGGAAGATCTTTTTCAGTTTGATACCAAAACCTGGTAAATACTAACCTTTGTAACATAATTGCCTTCCCCGTAGCAAGTCAGAAAGTGGCGTGTATATATAAGGACAACTTTTGAGACAAAGAGCTTTAGTGCTTGCAGACTTTATCCTTGCAAAGTGTAAGAGCTAAGTCTGTATTAGGAGACCATTCTTAACTCAAATGTCCTTTCAAATCTTTCTGTGCCTTTCCACGTTATCACAGGGCTGTCCTTGGAAATACTGAGCGTTCAGTTCTCGCTGCCTGCCTGCTCTCAGAAATACTCCATCATTTGTGGTGATTCTGTATCAATATACAGATACCAACTTTATTCTTCCATGTTCATGGCCATTTTAATATATCATGGCTGAAGCTATGCCTGAAATCTTGGCCATTATTCAGTGTTCTTTATTCATACTCAAAACCAGGTGATGATCACTCCTGGCAGTGGAATTAAGTGATGTAGTTTCAGACAGCACAGCCTGAAAATCCAGGGAAAGAGCAGAGCATACTGTGCAGCCAGCATTTCTGAGAATGCGTTATTGCTAGAAACAAAAGTAACATGAATTATTTACCTAGAAATATTAAACTGGCTTGAGATCACTGCTGGAAATAGAGGGAGTTCTGGGCCTTGTGAATCATTCATGAAGCTTTATTTAACAGACTTCTTTTTGTCTTTGCAGATCACTGAATCTTATTTTATAACTTTCAGGATGTTTCTGTGGGTTTCATTCTGCTTATAATAGGTAGGGGTTTTTTTCAATGCTTTCTAAGGAAGCACAGATCAGTAAAGTTACATTTTTATATTTGCTTTTTTTTGCACATCAGGAGGTATGGAGAGGGGCAGAGTGGTGTGGTGAAGGAAGAGGAGGTGTGTTATAGTTTCTGCTTGATCATATACTTTGTCCCGTATTTGCGGACACTGGAAGCTGAGGCACCCCAATCGCTGAACCCATGGATAGGATGACCTCTAGCTGCTCCTGAGATTTGCTCAGCAGCTCTCATGACCTAAAGTGCTCTAATGTTTACTTATTCGTCAGGAGATTTTATTAAAAATACTGCTTAATGTAACCAGAAATTTGTTTCCCTACATGGGAATATTTGCACTCTTAACATTTGGAGATGCACCAGCTAGTGCTGGTTTGGTAGTATTCAAATGTGGGCTTCTAATACTATTCTTGGGACTTTTAAATCTTTAATAGTTTCAAAATCTGAAAGTAACATTGCTGTAGGAATAAAAGGAAAAAAACATGAGTTACTTTGGAACCCCAATGCAAACACTTGGTGCTTGATGTGGTGTCACAGTGAGCAGTGAGGCTTTTCCTCATTAATCCTCTTCTAGGATTATGAGCTAATAGGAGGAAAAAAAGGAAGAAGGAATCCTAGCTGGATTTAATGAAAAGAAGATAAATGCTAGAAATATCAAAACCTCTCAATTCAGAGAAGAGGTCCTCCTCTTCTCCCTGATCAAAGAAGAGCTATGACTGCTACTTGCCACGAGAGGCAGAGGAACTACAGCTCACAATGACATCCTGAATCTTGCTCGTGGACATGTGGTATATATGACAAAGCAGCACGCTGAAAACCACACTTGAATGGTACTTACAGGCAGTCTAATTCCAGAAGAGCTCATCCTGTGAAAAACACACAGCCCAGCAGGTGTGATTATACAATATTTCTTTCCATTTCTTATGAAATCTCTGATGGTAAGAGAGATTTCTCAGGAATGTTGCTCTTTTCAAGTATACATTTAATAAAAACATACAATAACCAAGATCTGTTGGTGGAAGTGAGATGATTTACCTGTTTGTAGCACAGGTCAAATTATTTTTGTATTCAGTCTGACTTCTTGCTGCTGGAAATGATACATTTGTAAAGTAAAAATTTAACTAATGAATAATATGGATTCTTCTATTGGCTAGGCTTTCTCACCTTTGTGGCCAAGATTCTTCTACCCCATATCAAGACAAATCAATCAATTTGATTTATCTATAAAGGAGGAGGAGAGTACAAGTGACCTGCAGACCTTTGCATCCCTAGGGAGAGAAAGGAAAAAATCTAAACAATAATTAATTTCTACTGATAGTTTTAATCATTTCTACTCCCCTGAGAACCTTCAACAGTAGTGAGAAAAGAGTGGCTCTGAGTTCTCTGCTGCTTGCCCAGTTGTTTATACATAGGCTTGTGAGGGCATGTATCACTGAAGCAAGAGGCTTTTAATCATCCAAATTAGAAGGGGATATATTCACCTATATAACTCCCTCTAAAAGAAATTTGTTAGTATCAAGTGTGTATACAAAACCATATGTACTTATGGTGCCTATGGAAATACACTGATTTTGTCCTAAAGCTAATACTAGATTTCATCATAGGATTTGTTTTAGGGCATCTCCAGAGAAGAATATAAATTGTATTTCTGCATTCACTGTATGCATGGAGTTGGCATCTCTATGAGTTACTTTTTCATCTTTCTTCTCAATAAAATTGAGACCATTAGAGTGAGAAGTAGGATTGCTGCAGCACCCGTGTGGCTGGAGCCTGTCTGGAAGCCTTTCCTTTCACAGGACTGATTGATCCCAGACATAATAGCAGTTCTCAGTTCTTTTCAAGAGTTGCACGCAGTAAAGCATGTGGCTGCTGTGGGTGCTGAAGTGATTGTGTTTTGTCCTTTCTGATATCAGTAGGAAGGTTGCTCATTTTCAACTAAAAACCTGACTGAATGTTTTGCCATAGCAGCTGAACTGAAGAAACATAGAGGGAAGTATGTGCATTTATGTAAAAATGCTGATTGTGGGTCAGCTCAAATGCTGAGACGCTGAAGGATTTTTGTCAAATGGGGAAGCTTTATTTGAGGTAAATGAGGCTTTTAGTTATTTTGAACAAATGTGAAGGTCTGATTCACAAAGTGTTTTAGAAACAATTCATGGAACAGGACGGAAGGCCAAGTTCTTTTCTATCTTGCAGTGTTCCTGACATTTTTTTAGATGTGGCAAACCTCTTTTCAGTCTTTTCAGTTCAGTCAGTCTGAAAACTTAGGACCAACCCACACAAAGGTTGAGACAGGGACAGGTTATCTGTAAGGTCAGTCATATCCTACTTCTTACAACTTGGCTTAAAGCTGTTGCGATTGCCAGTGAGGTTATTTGAACCTGATTTTGTGCTTACTTGGGTGACAGTGCCATCTGTTATGTCAGAAGGCATAGTGGTAAAACATTTTCAGCTGAAGCCCACAGCTTGAGCTCTGTTTTCAAAAGCTGATCTAAGTGATTCTATTTTCCTCCTTCCTTTCTCCAAAATACTTACTCTCCTGACAGTCAAACTCTTAGTATGGTTCACCCATTTCCAAGGTACCTCTAGCTTCTGGCACTGAGGTAACTTCTCTTTTAGAACTAAAAAGTAATCCTTTGGAGAAATTAGTGAAAATTTCTAACTGTAGATCTATGAAATTTATTATATACTACTTCTTTTGCCCAGCTTTTTCAGATTCCTCTCTGCAACCTCTCTGCAATATCAGTTAATATTGAAAGAAGTTGAAGGTGCAGGAATCTTCAGTCATCACAACATCTGTAGGGAAAAGTCAGGTGTCTTCTCTCTCTGTTAAAAATCATTAAATCATTAAAATAAAACCAGGAGTATAATGTATTTTATAGCAACTCTGCTTCTATTATGTTCAGTGCTAAGATCACTGTTTTTCATATTTGTGGAAGAAGTGCTAATATTATATCTGCTATATATGCTATAAAATGTACTTTTTCCATTAAAAGAAATATCACAGGCTAGCATGTGACTGATAGGCAATATCAGAATACAATCTGCAGAGAGAAGAACTCAATTCTCTGTATCACTGGAAGGATTCAGGTATTTCAGAATTCCGAAGCTGAATTTTAAGCTGTAAGCACTTGTTTTCTCTCTGGGACTGCCACTGTTCCCTGCAGGTGTTGTTGATGTGGATACTTAGTTAAGCTGGGTGTAGGATTTTGTCTCAAAGCCAGTTTAATCTCAAGGCCCTGTGTCTTTTACTTAAATAATTATAGCCTGTGCTACTGCCTCACATCAATACTGGGGTAATCTGTGCTAAGAAATACTATGCACAGTTATAAACTAGACACCAAGTGATAAAGACTTATTAAAACCCTCCAAATGGCCTTATTTAATGGGAAGTCTGCCCAGTGATACCACACACCATATTAAATTGATTCGTATGTAGCTTTAAAAGGCAAAATTACACTGGAGGTATTACATGTAGCACCATATAAAGTGCTGCACCTAGAATATAATGAGGTCAAAGTCCTTGCAAGATTACAAAGAGCCAGTGGTGAAAGTCACACCTTTGATGTGCTGTTGCTTCTGGGGGAAATTCACACTTTTGTTTTGTAGCCAGAGTGGCACCAACACTTCCCTTCCTGTCATTTGCCACCTTATTTCTGTCAGAGTGACTGCTCCATGATTTGAGGGAAAGCTCTGCTCCCTGTTTATTTATGCTCCACGTGCAGCTGCTGTCCTTGAGCAGCCACCCCCTGCAATGGGTTCATGACGAAGTCCCTGATTTTGCATTCAGGCTCCGACACCTTTGTCTCTGCTGAAGGTTTGCTGAGCTCTCCTCCAGGATCACTCCTGACGAATGTCTAGGGCAGCCTCTCAGATATCTTCTCCAGCTATTGAAAAATAGCAGTACGAGGAAGGGAGGTTTGCCAGCTCGTTTTGTCTGCTGTAGATTTGAAGCGACTGTGAAATGTTTTTCTGTAAGTATGAATTTGCTTTCGAAATCCAGTGAACTGAATTTTTATTTCAGTGCCTTTTATTTGCTGTCCATGAATTTCCTGTAACACTCGAACTGCACCAGTCCTTCATGAATAGCAATAACTCCTAATGTTGAGTGAATTCAAAATATAACTGTTGCATTTTATGGCAATATTTTGGGTTTGTTTGTCTCTCTGTGTTACAGGAATCACCAGCTGGTGAGCTGAAATAATCTCTTAAGTCTTCTCTAATGAGAATAGTCTTTCTTAGCGTTAGTCATTTCCTGTGAGGGGAAGAGATTAATTTAAGGAATTCACTGGTGAACTTTAGAGCCTGCAAGAATTTTGCCATGTTGTCTGCATAAGCAAGTAAATACCAGTTTTAAAATTTTTTTGATCTAGATCGTAAATATTCATTCCGGTTCTGCCACAAGCAGTGCTAATTATCTTCTGCACCACAGTCCCCACATCTTTTCTAGTCTTCATATCAATTGAGAGAGTTTATCTGTTGCTTTTTGTAGAAGGTGCTTCCCACCAAGATGAAGCACATTTGGAAATGCATTTCGTACACAGAGTGTCCTTCTCTGTAAGGGCATCTCCTTTTCTTCTTCTTTCTCATGGTTGTATATCATGATAACAGCTGATAGCAGCTACTGATTCTTTGCTTGAATGTGGAATAGCAGAAAACTGGATTTTGGTTTTAGTTGTTTGTTTTGGGTTTGGTTGTTGATTTTGGTTGAGGTTTTTGTGTGGTTTCTTTTTCCATTTGACTGTAATTAACTTCCTTCTAGCTATAAGCTTTAGGGAGAAATTAAAAAATTAGATTTGTCCTTTACTACTATATGTAGCAAACCCTGATTGAAATTTTTTGTTTGTTGGTTCTTGTGTCATGTTTAATGAGTTCAGATGATGTTCTCTAAAGAAAAATTGAATCTACAAATACCTTTGTAGTATTCATGAGATACTGGGGTATAGACTCATGTACACCTTTTATTGCTGTTAAACATGTTCTTATAAGTTTCATTCTGTTTGGCATATTTATGTCTTCTTGTTGCTTCCTCTTTAGAAGAATTTCTGGCTTTTTGATAGTTTAGTTTTCCAATATGATGTGTAAGAGGTCAGGCTTGGTGACTTTTAACACTCCCTTTAGTCTTCAGTGCCATTGTCTCTGGTCTCTGACTGTATGAGTTGCTCTAGAACTGTCATCAGGTAACCAGCCCCATAAAGTGTTACCCATTTATCTTCCAGCCTTCAGTTCAGCTGGAAAAAGTTGGATGTAAATAGAAGAAAAAAAAACAAAAGAGTAATCCAAGTGTTAGACTAATAATAAATGCTTTAAATTTCTGGTTGACGAACCTAGGGCTATTGGAAATGGCATCTCTTACAGCAGAAATGCAGCAGGAAAACTAGAAACCTATTTTTCTATGCATTTTTCTACACTTGACAACCATTTCTCCCATGAAATGTAATGCAGAATCCCTTTTCTAGTGCCCCTTCCCTGGGCAGGAATGGCTCCCACAGCTGGCTCTCTGAGCTCAAGTGTTTTGCATGCATCAGTTCAGTTGTTATTACAGTATGTTACCAATGTAAGGATGTGGGGGCGTAAATAAACCTACCATAATAAGTGAATTATAAATACTGTCCATCTTATTTGCTGTCCATATGGAAAATATGACTGGTTTGAATTCTCCTGGCCACCACAACTTTTGCTGCCATCTAACGAAGACATCAGAGTGCACTTCCACCACTGCCAGTGGCACCACGAGCAATCCCAGAATAAAGTACTATGAACTGGTTCTGTACCCGAGCTGCTCAAAATTTTTTCTAACTCAAAGCATACAAAGCCAGGCGGGATGCTTTTCTAGCTGAAGTTGCTCTGGGTGACAGGCAAAACACTCTGGATGTCACACGGTGTAAGTGATGTAGAAAGCAGTGCCCTTGCCACTGCTGGGGTTTGCTCTCGGGGTTTTGCTTCTATGACTTATCAGTCAGAAGTTGCCTCAATGTATTAAGCTTTAAAATATTTTAACATTTCCTCTAAATTGAGTTATTATTCAAATGTTTCATTTGACATTTACTAAAAGAAATCGTTAAAGTATAATTATGGAAGAAAAACCTATTTAAGGGAGAAAAAAAAATCACTAGTTTTGCGCTCGCTGATGCATGTTGTCAATTATATTGATTATTTATATATTAGTTCGGCCAGCATCTCTAGTGCACAAGTAGATTTACATGAATTCGTTATCTAGATGAGGTGGTTGGTGCTGTGCCAGGGGAGCAGTCTCAGATCTGGTCTGAGACATGAGCCCTTCCTGGGCACATGTGCCAGGACCACTGCAACCACCATCCTCCTCCTCCCTCCCTGTGCACCCCTGCTCAGCCACACGTCTCAGCTGCTGCTTGGTCTCACAATGCTGGTTATCACCCTGTCCTCTTTTTATTTTGCATGAGACTCATGATTTTAGTCGGCACTGCATTTGTTGATTGCTACTTCGAAGAGTTTACTTCACATTTTTGCTGTGTGAACTGTATTTTTCTTTAAAATAAGCTGTGTGTGAAATTCTGGAATTGATACTATTCACTTGGTGTGTGATGAATAATCACATTACATGATGTGATTGATGTTAATTGGACAGATTGAATAATTAAGTGTTTGGACACTTCTCAGACAGGCAGTAGAACTTCACAACAGGATGAGTATGCTCTTAAAAATAATTATAATGGTATTATAAGTTGAATTATATTATACAAGGGTATAAGAAATCCTGATGTGGTCTACACAATGTAGCTAATGTTTACAATTTGGTAATTATTTGCAGGACTTTTTAGTTGCATTTATAGTGGTGTATGAAAATTATCTGATGAAATATGTAAAAATAAATGCTGTATAGAGTCAGATGCCACATCACTTTAGCATTTAACTGCGTTAGCAGTTTAACTGTGCTGGCATTGGGCTGTTTGTTCCCCCTCAGGTGTGTTTATAACCAGCCATCAATTTTACAAGCGAAAAATAAATGCAGTAGAATCTCAGATACTAATTAGAAGTAGCACCTAGAAACCCAGAAATAACTCTGTGCTGAAAGATTTCAAAGGCTTTTTGTCTTAAGAAGCTAGCAGGTTAGGAAAAAATGGAATGCAGGTTGTTTATTGCATTATGTTTTATTTCCATTGCCTTGTGGTGTTTCAGAAGAAGAGTGTTTAGCTGGCTATAAGACTGCAGAAGCATGAGTGACAGCT
Source organism: Edolisoma coerulescens (assembly GCA_013397115.1). NCBI lineage: Eukaryota > Metazoa > Chordata > Aves > Passeriformes > Campephagidae > Edolisoma > Edolisoma coerulescens. Next base: position 5,079,477 of record VWZW01004119.1, read on the forward strand.
TTTTGTCTTTTCATAGCTGAAAATAAAATTACGTTTCATAGGTACTCCTGTAGGTATTGCTTATTTACTGAAAATGAATATATTTTTCTTTGCTTTATCTGTTGTATACTCCCGATGTTTCTCCTAGAGGTAAGAAGAACAGTGATTAAGTCCTGCAGCAAGCGCCAGATCCAAGCTGTGCCAAACTTTGTCAGTGATGAGATTCAAATATTTTGAAAGTTACAGTTTTCTCCTAGCTGCTTTCCTCACTGTATGGAATAAGTAACCTGCTCCTGCCAAGAGCTAGCCTACTCTATTTTTTCCTTTTTTTTTTCCTCTTTCTTTTTTCTTTTGTTTTTTTAAGTGAGAATTAAAGCACTTCTCTCTCCTCTCTTCTCATCTCCCAAAACCAAATATGCCAAGCATGTCCTCATCAGTGAGCACAGACTCATAGTACTGATATTTCACTCCAGGGAGCTTGGAAGTTTTTCTTCCTCTGCCCTGCTGCTGAGTAAGGAATGTGAAAAGTCTTTCTTAGAGTCATTGGTCTCAGGCCAAGGGTTCTTGGCATCTGCTTGAAACAAGACATCTATCCTCAAATGTAGTAGCTATTTTCTTCCTAAGAAGTAGTTTCCGTCATGGGAAGCTCCAGTTCTGGGTTCTTGGAGAAAAAAGGTGGAATACCTCTGTTTCCTGTTCAAGGCTGTGTGTTAAAAGCTGATCCAATGCTGCTTTTTTTTTTTGTCTAAGATGAAAGTAAGTGTTACAGAGACAATAATGCTGTCACTTCCTGTTGGGTTTCACGTTTAGGGAAAATGCCACTGCAGAAAAAGGAATGTTTGTGCTCTCTGCAGATTGAATATGTGAGATTTTATAAGGCATATAGAAATTCAATGCACATCTTAATTAAATTATGTAATAGAAACTGAGTAACTGGTCTTCGGATACATCACTGCATCACACGACCTGTGTTCTTACCCTAAAAGTGAATTGTTTCAGTGGCTCAAACTGGATTCAGACAGCTGAAGTGGGCACTCTACAGAGCAGAGCAGAACAGTCTCCAGTTTCTGGCATCTCCTGAGTGTGTTTCACATTACACTTTAAAATTAAATGGGTTTCTTTTATTGCTAATTCCCCACAGGCATTATTATAGTGAAAGGTCTTTAAGTAAGGTGTTAATGGCATCCTAGTAGGATTTGTTTTTTTCCTTTGTCAGCTCATAATATTATATCAAGAGCTATGGTGGATTCTGCACTAAAGTATTTAAAAGCAAGCCTGCATGCTCTTTGGAAAGGAAAACCCAACAGGAAATTACAGGCCTGGTGCCAGAATTGCAGGTTAAAATCCTGTAATCTGGGCTCTGAAAGAATTCAGGGTAGAAGTACATAATAGGCTCTTTTGGCCTTGAAATCTCTGAAGCTACTGCTTAAAATGAATGCAATCTATTGTGTTTCCATCAGTTCCGACCGTCCAGCCTTTATGTACTTGGAATATATAATTTGGAAGACAGTATCAAATTCATGTACTGCATATGAGTATGTTGAACTGCTAAGTGCTTTCCCTGTAGTGGCTTAAATTTCAACCTGTAAACTGGAATAAGTTTGTCTTTAGAATTGCTGAAAGTGATCTGCAGTTGGGAAATATGGGAGCATTTCTGTCTGTGTTTCAACTATGTCCATGAAGGGTTTTTTTTTTTAATTGCATGAAAACCAAAAATAACAGAACAAAATCTGTTTGACAATTTCACCATCAGGAAAATGTTTACTAAAGTTGGTAAAAATGAGTAAGTGTAAACAAATTTAAGATCCCTCATTTAGCAAGATGTTTAATATTCTTCCAAAGCAAAGTGTTTAGGCTTGAAAATATGGATGTTCTGCCAAAGGCACAGTTACACCAAAACAAATTTTGTTCCTGCTGATATTTTTGGATCAGCCCTTCTTGCATGCCCTTATAACCTTGGTAATGGAGTAGAGGAGAAAATGCAAGCATCTTTCTATTCAGGCTTTCCTATAACGTAATGGTGCTTATTCGAGATCCATTTATTTTAATAATTGCTAATTATGAGCACCAGGTATATATTTTTCAGCCTTGGTACTGTATTTTATTCAATCCTTCCAGTTACTTTTCTCTTGTTTTATGGTACAAAAATAAAAAAATTCCAGACAGGTGTGTTAAACTTTGAACAGAATATTTTCTATGTGTCTAAAGCAAGTTGTGGACTTACTAATGAAGTTAGCATTTCAATGAAAAAATGACACTTTTTCTTAGGGAAAACCAGAAACTAATAAAGTGAATAATAATGTTAATCGGAAAGGGGAGCCTAATTCAAATGGAAAATAAAAGCTGAATTGCTTGAATTCTCTGATCAGAAGCAGGTAAGAGGTGTAATTCCGTAGAATAATTATTATGATAAATTTGGAACCATAATTTAAATATTTATTCTTTGAAACTCATGTATGACTAAAGCATGGAGAAAAGGTCTATTGTTTCACTTGCACATCACACCTGGAGGAGGCCTGTGCTCCTCCTTTTGTTGGGAATGCTGTCAAATTGCCACTAAATGTTCGTGCTGGTAAAGAACAGTTGCTGGCTTGCCAAGAATGCCATTGTTCAACCTCTCCTTCATTTTCTTCTTCTTGTAGTATTCCCGTTCAGCTGCGTTTTATTTTAAATTAATTGTAGAGATAAGCTGCACAAAATGTCCCTTACCAATGTGTCACCTTTGTAATTTTGAAAGAAGCAAAGTGAAGCACATGATGATAATGTTAAGATAGAGACTTAATTGCTTGTGTCTCTTTCCGTTTGGAACTGAGACTTCATCTCTGAGCCAAATCAAATCTGTTGGCGAGTGCTCCAAAATGCAATCAGAGTCCTTTCCAGGCCAGTATGACAGGCTTAATGTCCATGTTTTCTGATCATCATGTGGCTTGTTTGTGTGGGTTTGAGCTTACACCTGAGTTTTCTGTTTGCATCCTGAGGATAAGACACTTTCCTGGGTCATTTCCTCTCCAGAGCTGCTTCCTGCTCTCATGGAGTTTGCCAGAACGTGCCAGGCAGGGCAGGACCTGTTGGGTCAAGCCAAGCACTGTCCTGCTGATCCTGCAGCCACTGGCACTGCCTGTGCAATTCCCCACACTCCAGCAGAGCAGTGGAATTACATGTACAGACGAGACAATGGCATCCAAAATGAATGAATGCCAAAGGAAATTCCGCCAGTGTTTTCAAATGCTGGTGCCAAATCTGTGTTTCCATATCTATGCTGATTAGATACCTACAAACTCACCATTTAATTTTCCAATTACCTAGCATGGTTATTTCCCAAGAACTTCAGTAGTGTGGTAGGTGATGAACACATATGAAAGCAACACCTAAATTGCTTTCATTTATGAGTTGAATTTAAGATACACAGGATTTTATACTTCTGGACAAGAATTCTTAGTGGCACGTGTGACTCTTGAATCTGTAATTTCCATTCAAAGTATAGATGACTGATCACTAGAAATAATTTAATATGGTCAAGTATTTAAAGTTCATAAAAAGATACAAATAAAATCACAAACCAGTGCCTTGATGTGATTTATATGTTACTGGGTGCATGATAATTCTTAAGAGCTAACGATCTTCATTTAATCAACATAATCAATTTTTCTCATAAATCAGAATGAAATTTGGAAAAAGCAGGCTAAATTAATATGAACAGAAAGTTGCCTACCATTGTTTATTTTTATAATAAAATATTTTGTTTATCCTTTGGTAGGATAAAATAAAACAAAAAATTCAGCATTGTCAGTGTACACCTGGAAATCCTAGTCCCTGACCTTGTTTGCCTTGGATGTGCTCTGCTGGGTGTGCCAGACTCCCAGGACCTGTATTAGGGCTTGTTAAGGACAGCCCTAGGGCCACGTGGATATCATAGCTGCGATGTTTTCACTGCCTGAGCGTGGTGCTGGGCACTGAGCCACCAGCTCTGCCTGAGTCAGCTTGCTGAGATGCCCTCATGAGGACAGAAGGGAGTGAGGAAATGCCCTATGGCTGCTCCAGACTGGTCCTTTACGGGGAGATGTACACAGCCATTGAATTTTAATTTTCTCACTTGTTGGGCTGGTCTAGGAAATGCCGAATCCGGAGCGCTGCGGAAGTAGGGATGATGGTGAGCCCTCAGGAGTGTTTGTCTGAAAGGCTTAGCAAGTTCACATTCCTATTGCAAGCTGAAATACTCAGTTTTGTTTGAGATTTGCAATTGTATAGGAGTAGAGAAGCATGTAAATCTTCCTTCATTGAAATCCATGTTTTCTCCAAAGTGTAGCCTTGCCAGTTCAGCAGTCTGTGTGAAATCCGGCCCGGGCCGCGCTGCCGGCTCCGGAGTGGAGCTGTCCGTGTTCCATCTGGCTTGGCTCAGCAGGAAGGTCAACTCCCAAGGCTGCCAGAGAAGTGCTGCTCTGTTGTGGTACTTTATTATCCCTCTGGGGAAGAGGCTGGAATAGGATGTGTGACCGAAACGGAGAATTTGTTCCCTAATTTTCTCAGTAGTCCAGGGACATGTACGCTATTTGGACAACAGCTGTCTGAGTCCATTGCCAAGCTGGCTCAGTAATGGCCCTTGGTGCAATGCAGGAGAGCAAAAACGTTTCCAAGTAGTTGGGAGAACTGAGGAGTTTTGTCAGAAATTTTGGAGCTGGCAAAATAACAATGTTTGATGTTTTGCCATCACCATGTAACGTGGGCTGAGAAAACCAAAGTGTTGTTAGAAGTTTCACCACTCATCATCTTTAAAATTGTTTAGCATTTTGACTAATTTGAAGGCTCTTTCTCTGTCTTTGTCTTTGTCTCTGTCTCTATTTTTTAGCACAGAGAATAGCTAAATAAAAGTGTAGGTACCCGAAGTTGTGTGGCACACAAGCAGTGATGTGGCCTTGAAGGAAGGATTTCTGTCTGCCATGAATGCAGCCACTTCCCCTCCCTTTCTTTTGGTGCTGATTTACTGTTAATTGCATTTCAAACAAATTGGAATGGACTAATAGACTGAAGTCTATTATCCTAGCTTTTAGCACAATGAAATCATGTTTAGTGCCTTGCTCTAAGGGGGTAATGAATATCCCTAACATTTTCCTCCACGTAACAACAGAGATACCGATGGAGATTTCTGCATTATGAATAGTGGGATGGGGAAAGTGTGTGGAGGAATGGTAGAAACATTTTGTGCTTTAGTCCATCAACTCATTGCTCTTTGGGTTAGATAACTGCCTCCCATTTATGCTGGCACACACTTAGATCTTTGCATTCTCATTTATTTTTGTTAATTCACTTTGAAGTGCTTTGACCAGTTGTGTTCTAAAATGAGGGAGACTTTTAAATCTTCTGATAGGAGAATAATTATGGCACAGCTCCTATTTTCTTCCAACTTTTTGTAATTGTTTGTCCTTAAACCATGTTGACATCTTGCATATTGATGATTTCAGAAAGCTGGAGCTCAGCTGTAGCTGTGTTATTCTGAGTGTGCTCTTGAAACAGAAAATGAGACAGGCTGGGACAGCCTGGATTTGAGAAGTTTTGAGTGAGCAGATCTATGTAAAGGTGCCATGCTCACTCCCAGGGGAGTAGAAGAGAGCTGCGTGACAATTTGTTTATCTAGGAAGACTGGAGAAGAAAGAGCTTCAGCAAGCTGTTGCTGCATTTTGGCAGGACCAAAGCCCTCAAACAGTTAGAATTTAATTTACGAGTTATTTGATAAACTTCTAGGAAAAAATTGGAAATGTCTTAATTGGAACAGCTTTCCATTACCATGGCAGTACATAGAAGAGGAATGTAAGGTTTAGTTTTGCTGTGAAAACTGAGCTGACAGCACACTTGGATTGCACAACATCTGGGTAGAGCCCAGGACAGTCACTGCAGCTTTATTCAGCTGCATTCTCTGTGATCACATGAATTTCAGTTTATCTGCCTGTATCTTTATTGTCTTTGTGAAGTAATTCAGCACCTTCCCTTGTGTTTCCATCTTTCCAACATGTCCCGAAGTGACTTAGGCCGCAGACAGTGTGATGTTCTTCAGCTGAGCTTGTCACAGACATTACAGCCTGTGGCTTTTGGTCACTGTCCTCCTTACTGCCTCCCACAGCTCTGCATTGTATGTTTCCTCATCTGCTTCAGTTCAGACTCCAGAGGCTTGGCTTGGCTGCACTATATATTTCACTGTTGGGTTTTTTTTTCTTTTTTTCTTGTAAATCAATCCCCCAGTGGATTTGTTAATATTCAGGAGCTGACTGGGCCCTCTCTCGTGTCTGAAGTGCTGGCATGGGGATGGTGTGATACTGAGGCATGATCCTGTCCAGTTGCATGACAGGGAAGAAATTGATTTTATAAATGAATATTGGCTGTTGAGCAGAGTTGAAGATTTTCATACATTGATATGCTAGATTAATTGGAACCACTGAAAATCGGCATGAATTGAGCATTACTTGCTCTGCAAACCAATGACCAGGTTAGGAAAAGGGGAAGATACATTGAGTATGGATGGAAACTTGAATTTTCTAGGTCAATCCATGCCTTGTCACTTCATTCTGGAGTTCAAGAAGGTAGGAAGAGCAGAGCTAATTTGTTTGTGCCTGGCAGGGTGCTACTCTGACTCTGCTACCTCCATTTCTGTAGCTACTGCACCATAAGATCTCCGTCTGGTTTTTGGTTAGTTTGCATTGGGCATAGATGGGAAAGGGAAGCAGAAATCAGAAAGGACAGGAATTATCTGTGTGTACAACTTTGCAAGCCATTTTGAGTAGGAAATCTTCTACATGCTAAAGGATTGTCTGGAAGAGTACATTTTAAGAATACATTGCATTATAAAACTAGTGCAAAATAATTTTTTTCTTGAAAGCATTACTAACAACAGCCTAAACTTTTAGAAAAGCAATGGAAATCTTGCTCAGCTGACATGTGACTTTGCTAACATATTGAAATTTGGTCCGTATCTCTAATATCTTTGTAAATGACTATTTTATTTAATTAGTAAACACTTCATTAGACAAAGATTTGTCTAGCACCTCCTGTTTATTAAATCAGAAAGCATTCTCTATTTTAATTAGCATGACATTTTCTATAATCAATTTGATGAAATGCCATCTGCAGTTCTAATAATACTGTGTACAGCAAAGGCTGATTGACATATGTGTTGACTGCAAGGTATCAACCTTCTTGCATGTTTCTATTTAAAAAAGAACATAAAATATAAGGAAGAGGAGGAATCTGACTTGCTAATGCTGCTGTTGGTGCTGCAAAGTGGAATTTTACTTAAACAAACCAAAACTTAGTAAATATTTTCAGTGGGAAAACAAGCATTAACAATCTTCAGGTTAGCACTGTCAGCAATTTCAGAAGACTACCCTGAGGCCTCCTTATTCTAGATATTATGGAACAGATTTTCAGCATTGCCTGAATTATTTCCTTCTCTTTCCTTCACTTTTTAGACGCTACTTGCTCTCTCAAGACTGTTTGATAAATTGCCATAATATCCGATGGTTTCTATGCACAAAACTTCCAGAGTGCTGATCTCCTTTGGGCAATTAGCTTTGGCTAAGATTTACAGTGCTCTGTGCAAATAACCAGCAGTTAGCAGTCTGTGTACCTTCTTTGTAAATCAGTTTTTTTGTCAAACTATTCAATATCAGTATTAGTAAATCCTAAACCACTTTTGAGCCAGGTCCTAGCAAGCTGGACTTGGCCTGTAGCCATTAAAATGGATCCACACAAGTTTATCTCAGGAGTTACCATGAAATAAACCTTATTATCAACAAGTAATAAAAATCTAGCAAATATTTTACCAAACTTCTTTTGCTTGGCAAACAAGTTAGATATTAATGATACTGTGAATTTAGTAAGAATCAGGTGTTTTTACACCCAAAGGAGTGCTCTTGATTCTGTTGCTCTTTGTCAGTGCTAGCAGCTGCACACATTATTCACGTTAATCTCAGTGAATATGATGGCAATGTAGATTTACAGGCTAGGCAGATTTTAGTTTTATAATGAGCTTGGATTGCCATGATGACTATTTGAGGCTAAAGTATAACTCCGTGTGTATTCATAGGTCAAAAATCATGGCTTGAAACCTCTGAGAATGGAACAGACTAGGTAGAAGTGCAAGTCTTGCCTGGCTAAGATGAAATGTGCACAGAATAGTGGAGGCTCAGATTCAGTAATCTTCCAGCTCCTGTGGCTTTAGTGAGCCTGTGATGCTTGTCTGTATTTTCATAAATTCTCACAGTTCACCCAGGGCAGGATTCCTGCTTTTACACTTCATCGGGGAAGCCCCGCTTGTTCCTGCAGCTGTGGGATTGTTCCAAGTACAACACAGATGACTCCTAGTTTACTGGTCATGTCTCATATCTCTATTGGTCTGTGATCTCTTGAAAAATATCCCAGATTCAGAGACCTGCAGAAATGACAAAATATTTCACAGCCCCTTTGCTCATTCACATGAAGGACACAACTCCCTTCTCTTGACTCTTGCAGCTGAAATATGCAGATAAAGATGTGTCAACAGCTTAAGGCACACAGGGAGACACTTGGAGTTACTCCATGGGAGAAAAAAAATAAATTATGTGATAAGCAGCCTGGAGCTTTTTGTGTCTAAAGATGCAAATACCACCAATAAAAGAAGAAAACTTCCAACTAATAAAAGTTGGATCAACATTGATGTGAAAGTGAATAGAACACCAGACTAAAAATCAAGAGACTTGAAAGTGTGTGGTAGTGTGTCCTTTCAATCCAGTCTATGTAATTTAAATAACAAGAGAAGTTGCTTATTTTCAGTGACATGTGAAACTAGAATTTATACTCTTCAAATAAAGCACCACCATTCAGCGTCCTGCTGTCAGAAACCTAAATCATGAAAGGCCATATAGACCCTGGGCCAAATTCTTGCCCTAGAGCAATTCAAGGATTGATTTGCAGTGATGATGATGTATTTAAGGATGGAAGTTAGTCCATTTCCCCCCTAAACAGTACAGGATTTTTCATCAGAATTTGCAAGGGCCTTAATTTTTTTTTGCTTCATGTGAACATATATGATGATATGTGTAGCTGTGAGTGCTAAAAAGGAATTCTGTAGCATTTAGGACATGGTACCGTGTTGTCAGTTCAATAAATGGGGGTAAATTCAATAAATGGAGGTAAAGAAATCATTGCAAAATTGATGGGGGTCAAGCTGCTTGTCAAGTATGAAAAGTTTTGCATTGATTTCTCTTCATTTTATGATAGTTTGCCTGTACTTTGACATTCCCTGGAACAATTTATATTACACCAGGCACAGTATTGAGTTGCATTTCCTGCCAACTCAAACCCTGATCTTAAACAAAACCCTTACCAGTGTTGAACCTAAACCAGGAACAGTAGTCTTAGTGAAGCTATTTATAACAAATGCTGCCTTTATTTTAAAAAAAACCACTTGAGATTATCATGATGCTGTATTTATGTAATAGATGTGTCACTGAGGGTTGTGTTTATAATATTCATATATACATCCAAACTGTGATTTAGAATGTATGGATTAATCACTTCAGCAGAACATATATTCCCTGATGTTCTTTGCCTAGAGATAGAGCAGATGATGAAAATACTCACTTTTAAAAACATACAGTAGCATAAGAATTTGGACATTTAACCTCATAATGATAAAATAAACTGTTGATTCTGCAGCTAAGACAATTCTGTAAGAGGATGTTGCTGACTAAGGTGAATTTATTATGCTGTGACAATCCCAAAAGAATTTTAGTTTGGAGTCTGTTTTCATGTATTATTTTATTTAATGTTGCATTCTTCGTGAAAGCCAAATAAGTTGTAGAGAACCTGTTGAGCATCAAGCTGTCCTGCAAAGGTGTCCACTAGGCAGCCTCCTTCCCAGTCAGCCTTAGAAATAAGGTCAAAATCAAGATGGAGACAATTCTTCCCAAAGTTAGTTGTGTATAATAACCCTGTCTACCTCTTTATTTTTTAATCATACTGTGTTTAATCCTCCTAATGTGTTTCCCGTTAATTATGTTTAATGTAAGCTTTGGATGTCATCAAATACATCAAATACCTTGGAAGAAAACCCAATACACTGTTTCAGCAGAGTTGTCTGTATCAAATATAACACTCTCAAATTTGTTTAACAAGATCTATGTTCTGTAAAGTGCTATCAGGTATTAATTATATTGCCAGCCACTATTTTTGTGGGAAGAATCCTGGATTTATTGTGCCACTATTTCATTTGGGACTGATGTCTGGATAACTTATGCACAGACCCTTGGCTGTCTGTCTTCATGTTTTAGTAAAACAGAATAAACTGTTATTCAGTGCTCTGGAGTTTCCAAACTTTTCAGAAATTTGAGAACTACTATAATTAGGAAATTTTCCATCAGTTGTTTTTAAGACTGTTTTTGTGTACATCATCCAGGGCTGGTGACTTGATAACACATCTTAGCAGAGGCTTCCTCATGTCTCTTTACTTAAGACAGAATGCCTTTTATTCTGGTGATCTCCTCAGATCAATAATGTGGCTCTTCAGTACTGCAATTTGTGCTGAGAGCTTTTCACATGATACTACTCTTTGTTTCAAATTAAATGAGATTTTCTCTGAAGTAAGAACTCTGCTTCTCCTAATGGCTCTGTGAAGTGTCAGAGGTCCCTGAACCTCTTTGTGGGGAAGGCACCAAGATAATAAACAAAACAAATCCATCAGCTGTGCACATGGACGAGGCTAAGAACTAGGTATTGTTTTCTTTTGAAGGATTTCTGACTCTAGGTAACAAAAATCTCAAAACAAATATATGTTCATGGCTCTTAGTTAACATTTGAGCTATCAATGAAGAAAATCATCATCAACTATCACATTATCCAGCCTGACAAGATATTGATTGGAATGGGACTTCCGTGTTAATTACTGTGATTACTTTTTAAGACTGTTATGCTCAATGTTTGCATGGTATTTTGATGTAATCTTTTACCTGTGAACCTCCATACATTTTGCAAGCATTCATTTGATTTATGCACTTCAGGAGTTAACTACTGAATCCAAGTTCAGAGAGAGGTGTAATTCCTGTCCCGTAAAGCCTGCCTTTTCAAGAGGTCTGACTCAGTTTTCTGTTCTGATTGATTGAATAAATTCTCTTCTAACTTTTGAACAAAGGCTTTCATTTATGTCTCTCACAGTATTTGCTATTCCAAATGTTGTTTCACACCGTGTGTAGGACTTGCACGAAGAGCCCTAGGGGTGTGTATTTTATTCGTGGTCCTCTTAGGAATTTTAAGGGAAGTTCATTATTTGAGTGAATTGGTTTGGGTAGGATTAGTTAATGAGGCACAATGCTATAAATCCTATTGGAAAATGACAGGTAGAGTAGATAAATGAGGAGTGACATTCTGCACTCGTTTGGATTTGGGCAGAACGTTAGTGTCACCCATGGGGTCAAAATGCATGGTTTGGAGCACTGCTGTTCAGAGCCTCTGGGTTATTTATGCCATTTCTCACATTATGGTTCAATCATGAACAGGGACAGCTCTTTAGCCAGACAACTTTATTTTTTCTATAATACTTAGCACCATGATCCAGGCTCATTGGAGATTTTCCATGCTGGGGTTCCTAAAAGAATACATGCAAAATAGCCTAAAGGAAGCTGCAGAAATGATCATGTTCTGTACTTAGTAACCTGAAACCAGATAACTGGCTACAAAGTGCTGTTCCTTTCTGCTCAAAATGAATATTTGAAATATTTTCTCTTTAAAAGAAGCTGTTGTTAATTCCACAGTTCACAGTCTAATTTGCCTTCCTAAACAGCAGCTCTGATAATACTGTCCTAAACTCCATCAATCCCACCCCACTTCCCAGCCACAGTCCTAAAATAGCTTAGTAAGCTCTTCAAATGAGGCTTCATTAATTTTACAGAACATACCAGAGGACATTCCCTAGTGGTGTATATCTCGAGTTCCTGTGGAGTCAATTAAAATAGAGCTACATTTTTCTGAGTAAGCAAAGCTTTTTTTTTTATGATAGCATAACCTTTTTCTCCAGTCATGTTTACTTCCCACTTCATAAAATTCGGTGATCTGTAATGAATTTCTCAGACATTACTGAGGATTAGGAAATTTCTTTTGGGTTTCCTTTAGGCTTAATTTAGAACTTTTCTTATGCTTTCTACATTGTTATAATAAAATAGTTTCATTTCATGAAGTGTAAATCTCTTACATGGGTTTTAAATAATCTGAAAGAATCAGCACTCAATCTATTCAGTCTTGCTACAAATAGTGGGAAATTTGGAACTTTTTTTTTTTAATCAAGGCTGATGTAGTAATTTTGTATTTCTCAGTAATTTTGCAGGTTTTGATACAAGCAGATACAAAGTATTTTTCATAGAAATCATAATTTCAGGGGTTTTTTGTTTTGTTTTGTTTTTGAGGTGTGTTAGATTATTTTTCTCACAAGAAATAATAAATGAAGTGAGTGGAAGAAGGAAAAAGTTGCATCGGTTCGTCCCACAGTGTTTTAAATGTTTTGCAAGTGGACCTGCTTAGCTTTAACCCTTCTTTCCTAACATTCAGGTCATGCAAAAATTTGGTTATTTTGTGGCCCAGCATGAATCACACAGAATATGGACTGTCTTTAAATATTCATAACTTTTTCCATCCAGTCACCAGAAATGCAGACTGGTACAGAAGTTTTGTTGGAATCACTTCTAAGGAGACGTGTGAATATGATGTCAAGCAAAAGCTTTTCTTTTTTGCAGAAATTTATTTTGGTTTATGGCCAAAATATAGATGTATTGAATGAGGTGAGCATGCTGTAGGGCATAAACTGGTAAGTTTGAAGCTCATGAGGCAAATCAACAAAACTTCTGTCTTGTTTGAGTGTTGTAATAAAGATACTCTAATTAGTTTAACATGCTGGTTCTCTCTACAGATGTATTAAATTCTCTGTGTGTTTGCTAACTGCTTATTTCCTTGTCATTGCAGATACAGCAGTGGTGTATAAAACCAGGAATGGACATGTTGTTGAACTGAATGTAGAAACAAATACAACTACATTATTATTGGAAAACACAACTTTTGTAAGTAATATATAATCTGCTTCTTTCTCATTGGAAATCTGCTAAATTTTTTTCCTGTAACAGGAGGGAGAAATTACAGTATATAACAGTTAGAGGAGATATGTTCATAACCTAGACCAGATTGCATATAAATGAAAAATAGAATCCATTCCTCTGTCAGGGAATGATTTCTGAATTAAGTTATTCGTAGTTTTATTCAGCCTACATGTAAACAACCAAGATGTTGGAGGATTTGCTGCTGGTTGTGCTTTGTTTGGAGCATCTGAAGGATCGTGCTTGGTGTATGTGCTGGGGAATCTACCTGATACCCGTTAGAAAAAGATATTTCATAAAAGATGGGAATGCTACTTAAATGTTGAGAGTTTGTCACTGTTAGAAAGGTGGGAAAATGTTCAAAATTCATGGGAATATTTTCCTTAAGGGAATTAAATATGCAAAGAAAAAGGTATTTCTGAGTCACGTTAATCTCTGGTTTAGTTGTTTCTCTGTGCTTTAATGGCAGACTAGATGATAGGGGATTATTCCTCTTGACCAGTAAAGGGTGTGCACATGAATGGTTTCTGACTAGCAGTAATTGCTAAGAAGTACTTTAATATCAGTCTGCATTTTCTTTTGCTTTCCTTGGCACTGTTATTCTCAGGGATGCCACTTACATTCTACCCTGTAATTCTCGTTTATCAGGGTTTTGCAGCATAATCGTGTGGTTTGTCAGTGTTTCCTCATAAATACTCTGTGCAGACCACTGGCTGTTACTGTTAATCCCTGTACTTTTAATTTAATAAAATCTTCTACACCTGCAGACTCAAAAGGATGATTCATTTTCATCAGCAGTCTTTGGCAAAGGCTGATTTTATTCCTGGTCTGTTCCTGGCCTGTGCTGATAGAGATTCCTCTTTTCAAAGCATAAAGCCTCAGGTGACCATTGCTTCCAACTCCTCAGACAAGAAAGAGGAGAGTAGAATTTCAGGAGAAGGAACTTGATGCTGATTTCCTCGGTCAGTGTAGAGATGGAGGAGGATGGAGGAGAGAATTATATTTTAATGGGGGATGGCTCCCCTTTCTGTGAGCTGCCCCCTTCCCTATGCTGGGATGTGCCTCAGGGTACCTCTTAGCCCAGAAAAGGCTGTTACATAATTAAATAACAATAATAACACAATTAAAAGTGGGTGGAAAGGTGAATTTCTGTAAAGCACAAACCCTAAAATATTCAGAAGCACTTTCCCCGTTACCCATCTATTCAAGTGTGTGTGAGCACTTGCCTGGCCAGTTGGAGCTTTAACTGTGTCAGGTCTGTGGTGCCTCTGGTGCATAACCTGAACACAGGCGGCTGCTCAGACATCCCTGGCTGCAAAACGTGGCTTTAATGACAAGACTTGAGTCTCCTCACAGATGAATTCATCCACTTTTGGCTGGGTGAGTTTGGCTCGTGCTGTGGGGTGTAGTGCCAGCAGGACAGGCTCTCCAGGCCTTTGTGCCACACCAGCCTTGCCAAGCGACGATGGATTGGGACGGACAGGCTGCTTCACACTGCGAGTGTTGCCTCTCTTTGCAAAGTCCTTCTTCTCTGGGCTTTTTGTGGAACTGATTTATCCTCAATTCACACAAACCTAGTGAGCTCTAGGCACTAGATGTCTGCTGTTCATTAGAAATGTGGGAAACTGATGCAAAATATAGTAATGATATTCAAGCAACCATTTAGCAATAATGGGTGGAACAGAGAAAAATAAAAACCAAAGTATATTTTTTCCTGCAGAGCTCCTCTCTTTACACAGCCAAAAGTTGAGAGTGTTACACTTCAAGTCAATCCCAGCAATTATTATTCATACGGAGGAAGTATAATAAAAAGCTGAAAACAGAGCAGAAGGCTCAGCAAGTTTGTTGGTGTATATTTGGAAGAGAGCAGTGGGAAATGTTCTGTGCTGAGTGTCTGTTGACAACGGTGGCCAGCAATCCTAACAGGATAACATTACTGAGGCAGGCTGAAATCAAAAGCTGTCCTTTTCTTCTGAGCTTGACTATCCCCAAATTTGCACTGCTAAATGTAATCCTCTAAAGTTAGGTACCTGGATCATTAATCAAACATTTTCCTCGCTCAGTGTCACATCTGCTTAATCACTGGTGCATAATTAGAATGGTGGTGGTTTAATGACTCTGCAGAGACATCTTGGATTAATAAAAAATCCAGCAGAGATCCAGCACAGGCAGTGGCAATGCAAGTTCCTCCATTCTTCCCTATCAAAGGGTTTTAGTCATGGAAGAGTCACCTTTCAATGGGATTATTAGTCTGATTTCAGTCTGCATTTGCTCTCCTGTTTGCCTCTGCTCAAGCAGCCACAGAAATGGAAGGGTTTTCTTAGCAGTGTTGATAATTGTCCGTGGAAAATTGAACTGCCATGATAAACTCCTTGTGCAGAGGCACGGGGCAGGTAATGACTCTGTCACCCCTGATTGGGCTGTGTTTGAATCAGCAGCTCAGAGGAGATTTTATTTTTTTCTCTCATTTCTCAACCCCTTAAGCAGTCTTCCACTGGGCACAGATCACTGGCTCTTCTTTTCTATCCTAGGGACTGCTACCCTTCTGCAAAGTACACATCTTTAACCTTCTTTGTGTTGCTTATTGTGTAGAAACCAGATATCCCTAATTAGGATCTGCTGTGCTCATTAAGCAGGTGTATCATCAAAAAAGAAGCCTGCAGTTTTTTTAAAAACCCCTATGTTACATAGATAAAGATAAAAAAATTCCGGATAAAGATAACAAAATTCCCTGGCCTTTAAAAGTACCCAGAATAATAGTCATGCACCTGGAAAGAAGAAAGGCTAGTGTTGTGTCCTTCTAGGATGCCCACTTCCCTTACATAGGGGAAGTATCCCAAGTTCCTGAATTGAAGTACTTTTTTCTAGTATAATCAGGTTTTATTTAGAAGTAGAAGAAATTCTTGCACTAAATTTGTCCTTTTGGAATGGAATCCTTTTCTGTACTCAATCTCTTAGTAAAACAATCTGGCCTTTAGATAATTAAACTATCAGCAAAGCAATATTATGGATAACAAATACAGTGCCATAAGTGAAAAGGGTAGCTTGCAAAGCACGAAGAATATTTCTTAACATCTCTGGATGTTGTTATTTAAAGATGTTTTCTAATAGACATTTGTCCTCTGCCTGTATCCATGTAGTGCCTCCTGTTCCAGCTGTCTAATGAACAGTTAATATCCTTAGCCAGCGGCAGATAAATGTTCACAGCTGGAGGCTGGGCCAGTCTCCTATTAAGAGGAGCCAGAAAAAGCCCCAGACATTAATCACTGTGAGGCATCCTGGTGTTTGAGATGCTGCCTCGATACGTGATTACAATATGTTCTCTATCATCTATCTGGGCTGCCCATCACCGTGATCCTAAGTGACAAGCTGACCAGTTTTTCAGCATTTAGCAGTACTTTATGACACATTACAGTTCCAAAATCAGTGGCATTATGCCACATTTAGCTAAGAAATTTCAGTGTTTAACAAGCATTTTGTTTAATGCTTTTGCCATCAGCTGTTCCATAAGGTCAGTAAGAGAAGGTTAGCAGTTCACACACAGCCCAGCCACAAGCTGGAGAGGAGAGTGTGGAGGACCACATGGATTCTTTAGCTCAGGGAAAGTTGTCCATCTGGTTCCTTATTCTAGCTCAGCTTCTCGAGTCTGTTTTACAACCCTTAAACACAACACAAAATGGAAAAAGCAAGCACAGAGAGGACATAAAATGTGTGTAGGGACTGTGTGTTCTGGTATGGAACTTTCCAAATGTTTTGAATTCTCTGAAAGAAACCTCCAGAAGTTTTGCCTTCATTTCTCCCTCTTAAAAAAGCGGCAATAATTATGAAAGTGATAAGACTTTTGTTAGCCCTCAGTTCTGCTGCTCTTGTGGTGCATGTGTTCGGATATCGTGCATGCACCTTAACAAACACTCAGGATCCTGTCAGAAATGAGTCTACTGTGACTCCTTCAGTCTTTTGAGTGTGGATAATGGGATATATTTTGAATCTGTTGATTTGTTTTCAATACCAGGCAATACAAGTAGAACTGTTTTCAGTTTGTGAGCTCTAGGGTCCTGTATTTACTGCAGCTTTCCCCCAGCTGTACACTTGGGACTCTTCTAACACCCAGCAACTCCTGACTTGCTGTGCCCCTTGATTTCTGTGCCTTTCCACAACTCTTTACAAGCTCAAAGGGGAACTGCATCGTGGGGCACAGCAAACACTTATTGCTGAGTTTCAAACCTGTTTCCAGAGGCTTGTCAGCAGCATACCCTGGAGCCTGTTGTGGTGTTGTGTGTGTGTGGACCATCTCTTACACAGGGATGGAGAGGGAAGGACCTCTCTGCCTGCCACTGCTGTCAGAGGGGTGGAAGAGCAGTAGCAGCCTTGGCTCAGGGCTCAGGGTCAGGCTGTGGCAGCCCAGCTGTGAAAGCTCTGTGGGGGCCTTGCAGCCAAAAGCAGAGAATGAGAGCTTCAGTTCAAGCAGAGCTTTTGGCAGGGACTGTTTTGTGGTGTTTTACAGGACATTGTTGATAAACAGCCCTACTTGTTCTCTTCCTTTTGATACTTGTTTTGTTTTGTGCTCCCCACCACCACACCCCCTTCCTCTTTTGACAGGAAACTCAGTGCAGCATCATAATGCAATTACAGTTCCTTTGTTGATTAACGTAGATTTAATTGCAAGAGTAGTTTACATGCTTATATTTTAAGAACCTTGCGTAAGAGATTAATGAAAGGGTGAATAATAGTAAATACATTAAATAACATTATATAACTACATAAATGTTAATAGTTGCTGCAACACTGGACATTTTAATGACCCACACGTTGTAAATAGGGGGTTATGAATATTGTAACATTCTCTCTACTCTCCCATGCTCCTCTAAGTGTCCAATAACACCCTTAGCACACCCTTTTCAGTAGAGGGGGTTTTATGAGGAAGGGTTTATTGTTGCAGTGCACCTCTGTGCATTGAGGTGGGAAAGCCTGACAGAGGGAAGGGCTGGCAGTCACTGTGGTTTGGTGGTGGCCATTGGTTTTTGTCCAAGTGAAGGAGGTTTCAACATACAAAATGCAAAACAGTCAGGTTACGGTAGCTCTGTGTGGGATTTCTCTAAGTAATATTCCTGATAAGATTGTTCCTTGATATAGTAATTATGTCAATGTTCCTGGGAAATGTGAGGGGAAAGACCTCTGTGATTGATTGGTTAGAGAATATTGTCTAGGAGGGAGGCCCTGGTGCAAGGCTCGTGGTCAGTTCACGTCTATTTTTATGTCCTACAGTTTCGAGTGGGTTTGGGGAATTTGGTTCATGTTTTTGAGAAACACCCATCCATAGTGTAGAAGTCAGCTTTAGATCATGTTTTAAGGCACATTTGTCTTTTAAACTGGACAGGAAACCTGAGGGTTAACAGTTCCAACACTTGGCATTGCAGCATTTTTGTGTCTGGATTAAATGCTCAGGTGACATAAGAAGTACCGCATTAGGAAACGTAACCTTGGAAACCCAAATTTTTCATCATTCCAATTATAGCACATTTTTCTAATTACAACCTGTCTTTCTCATGGGTTCCCTGTTTTCGGTGCTAGAAGCCTTGCTGTTCTGCTGGGCTTCACTCTCTGCTGCTCTCTCATGGTCCATCTTCTCCTTTCAGTCACAGCAGTGGCAGTGAAGGAGAATCCCGTTGTTCCCTGGGTTGCCGGTGCCTCCCAAGGGAACTGTGACATGCCAGATGCCTTCTCCTCTTGCAGCTCCTGTAATTCCATCCCATCTGACTCCTCTTATGCCATTTGGCCAACGCCTGTCTGATCACTTGAGCTGGATGCCTGTGAATGCTGATGAACTCCCATCCACTGAGATTCTGCATTAAGTTAAATTTCTGATACAGATGTAGGTGGGCAATGGAGAGATGTATCATTTCCTAGGCAGCAGTGTTGCCACCAAGCTCTAAAGTAACATTCCTGAAGGTCTTAAAATATTTCATTCAGGATGAATAATAAAAAAAAAATAAATTAAAGCCTAAATGTGTGTTAAGGGAGCACTAAACAAAAACTGGAGAAGGAGAATAACAGGAGTGTGGAAGATGAACATTTCTGGGGGAAATAGAAGCACAAGAAGCTGAAACAGCAGGAGGGGTAAAACTAAAGGAAAAAACCCAAACCCAGCAAAGAAGTAAACTCCACAACAGTGAACATTTCTTTAAGTCAGTTTTAGCTGTGATATATTATTTCACTTAAAACCATCCAACTGAAACTATGGAAAGAGAATACTGTAAAGTATCCATGTTACAAATATACTTTTACAACTCTGGGCTAGACTGTATTACAGATAACTTCATCTGTCCGCTCTATACCATGTTTTTGAAAGATTATTAGTAAGGCACTGATTTAGATGTCACAGTAGTTAAAATCAACAAAACCAGTAAACCCAACATTTTATAGTATGTGGAAGATGAAGGGAGTAGCCAGTACATCAGTAGCTCAGAACTAGGGTTTGAGAAAACAGGAGAAATAAAAAGAGCTGATACTAGGGGCCCTTGCTGAGGATGCAGAGCCTAAACCAAGCCTAAAATTTCTCTTAAACACAATCATAACAGATATTTCTGGTAACAGGAAAACACACATAACATGCAAAGTGAAAAAAAGAAATATTGATATTGGAAATCAAACTTGAGGATATATTGTTCCCTGGAATTCTGTGTTCCATTTTAAGCACCCATATGGAAAGGTGGAAAAAAGCCAATTCTTTCCCTGCAAAACTGTATTTTAGCAATTCTTGAAAGGTGGATGAGAGAAGGAATCTGGAAAGCTGAAGGACGAAAGCCTGTTCAAATTCTCTCTGTCTTTTTTGCCTGGATTTGGCTTTTACTGTTGCAGTCTGTGGTGGCAGTGAGACCATTGGGGTCATCACATCATGCATCACTGTCATGAGAAGAATTAAAACTCTTATCACGTGAGGTATTTCAAAGAAACCTAGAAATACAGTGTTTCATATGGTTAGACCTAATTTTACAGTCAGTGGGGGTTTTGGTCGAGTGAAGAATGAAAGATCAGATATAAGATCATTTATATCTGAAAAAGTGAAATGATGTCAAATGCAGCAGTATGGGAAAAATGGATGGCAGGTGTGTGAATTAAGCAGGGAAGACAGTGTACAAGTGTTAAAAACCCCACATTTATCTTGTCTCAGAATTATGCAATAGTGTGGACTGTAACCAGTTTAAGGATTAGAGCCATTTCTCCAGTCAGTGTTTTCTGGTTGCATAGAGCTGATGGTTTTCATAGGGATTTGAACTCCTGATGGGGCTGGGTAGAGGGAAACAAGGAAATTCCCTTCCCTTTTTCCTTGTGTTCTGCCTTGCCTCTGTAGGGGTTGGAGAGGGATTAGGGTGTGCATGGAGTGCACAGTGTTGAATTACCCCACTCCCTAACTAGCTGACACTGTGCAGTGATGCAGAGGGAAGCCAGCCCTGCTTCTGCATCCCTGGACCATGCCTCATTAGGCAGCTCTGTTTCTCCCAATTTTGGAGCTTGTTTGTCCAAAGTTACATTTCTTAGAGATCAAGCACAGCAAACCCATAGGGTTATAGTCACATGGGGCAGCATTTAGGTCTGTCTTCCTTAATGAAGGCTAAATAGCTCCTGACAAAGCAAGAAGCTGGAGGAATTGTGGATATGCAGGCCTGTGGAACAACCATCCCCCAGATTTCAGATAACAAGACACATGAGGGTTTTTAATTCCCAGTGTACTTCCAATGTGGGATTTCCCCAACACTTTCTTTTAAACTCAAAAATGTGTTCTCCTGAGAAGAGAACAAACCCTTGGGGTCAGAGTCTTCACAAGCTTTTTTTAAATGAATAAATATATCTAATCCCTGTAGAGAACATCCCAATAGATAATCTCCCAGGATTTTGTGTGGCATACATCTCACCTCCTACAGCAGGGACTGAAACTTTCTTTTAAGCCCTTCACCAGCTGATCTGATCTCCTCAGCCGTGGAGCCAGGCATCTGTTGGTTGATGAAATCCCTTAGACGTGGTTGTGGGGGAAAAAGAAAGAATTCTGTCTTTTGTTTTAGTGGGTCACAGATTGTGAGTTTAGTTTCCATTTTAGGCAGGAGGAGTGAGTCAGGTGATTTAATTTCCTGTTCTTAACATATAAGGGCTTCTTCTGTGCATATAAGTAGGAGTTTCTGAATTAATTGCCAAAATTGTGCTTGTCTTTACCAAAAAACCCCTGCCAATACCAGAATTCTAAGGAAATTTTAATCACTTTAAGTCAACTTAAATCTCTCTGCAATTCTACTAGAATTAAACATCTATTTCATTAAAGGCTTGATTGTAAATCCAACTTAAATAAGTGGGCTAATTATGTTTTTCTGATAATTTAAAGAAATCAGCATTGCTATCAGCTTTGGCAATGAGCACATGATTTCTGCTGGTCTAATTTTAAGTTTCTTATTTCTGAAGTGAAACATTAAAGAGCGTTTTACTCCTTTTACCAAGAATTATGCTGTTATTCTAACAAAAACGAAAACTGTTTTACCCAAACCCATTACCATGGAGTTTCTTGGCATTGCATGTACACCATGTGTCTGAGGGATTTTGGAGGCAAACAAAATTTTGCAGGTGAGTGCAAGCTGAGTGAACAAGGTCAGCGGGATTCAAAAGACTTTAAATCCCAAATCCACAGCACTCTGTACTTGGATATAGAATATGCAAGTAGCTCTTGCTGGTGTTGCCTGGAACTGCCAGTGGCTTGCAGCTGAGCTGCTCAGGTGTTTGTAGGAAGAGCCTCATTACTTGTGTGGTGGCACAATCAGGGACTGCAGATTCTTACAGAATGTGTGAAATGGTAGGAGCTGCACTCCCTGGGAATGAATTTGGAAAGCTGCCTGGGTTGTATAGTGCTGAAGGCTGAGGTGGTGGGGCAATAATTAATGAACTGCTAGAAAGAAGACAAATCTCACATCTGAAAGTATTTTCAGCGAAGTGCCAAGAAAAGGGAATGTTACTCACAGATTAACATTACCACAATCGCTGCTTAAGGATGATTAACTCATAAAAGCAAGTTTGGGCACCGTAGAAATCTGCTCTGGATGCTTTGTAGATACAGAAGGATGGTTTAAGGTGTGTTGCCTTTCTTTTTTTTCCCCTTCTTTCTCAAGACTGCGGATTTATCTTCTGACTTTCGATTCTGTCATGCTGCTGAGTCAAACTAATACAGTTTATCTTCAAAAATACTTTCCCCTTTAATTCTTTTGGAAGCTTGATTCTAACTATATTACCTGAATTCAATCTGTATATCAAAATATAGCATCTTTTCAGTTTATTGGAAGCTTTTTTTTTCCCAGGTGTAACTCCTTAGCTACTCTGAATGTAATAGTTTGTGACTTCCTGCTTGTGTGCCTTTAAACTTCAGTTGAATTCATTGGTTTAGCAGTGGGATTAGGCTAAACAGAACAAGATACTTAAGAAACAAAATAGTGGATAGATCTTGTTCTACATCGCTATTTTTTAATTTGTTTTCATCTTACGGCTTTGTGGTTCTGTTATTTTTATTTTCTGTCCTACTTTTTCTATTCTTATCTGGATTTTTCACTTCTTCCTTTTCCTTCCTTTCTGGAAATAGATGTCTTGAGATTAATATTATTTCCTTCAGTGCCATTTAAAGCACATTCTTATCTTTCTCATGCATGAGATTCATAAAATTATTTCTGACATCAACATTACCCCTTGATGAAACTACAATCTTGAATTCAATTGGGTGTCATGCAGTCTTGGGTGGATGTAAAGCATTATTAGTTTTATAATGGTACCTTATGTTTCACTTTGCTCGCTGCTAAGAATTTCCTTTATTTTAAGAAAGACTTTTGCTTTGGTTCAAGTTGTTTTGTGAAATGTTTGTATATGTGGCATTAAAAGAAAAGCACTAGAGATACAGTGCACACCTGTTTTTTTTCTTGCATGCTATCTTTAAGGCTAACCTAGTGATGAATCTCCCTTTTAATCATTCCAACCAAAGTGTCTTCCTTCATCCTCTGTGAATGAATTGGTTATAGTTGTTATCCTTGAGCTTAATGCTTGAAGGGATGATAAAAAAACTCATCAGCTTAATTGGTATTTACTGTTGAAGCCAGATTCTTCTGTTGCCATTGTACTGATACCAGCTAATTAGACTGAGAATTATTTGAGGCCTTCTTTTGTGAAAATCACATTGGTTTTCTAAACCAAATCTGTCTTAGGAGTGGGAAGCTCTTAAATGAGCTGTAGGAAAATTTGGGAAAAGGGATCTTATTCATTTCCTGTTGCAAACTCACTTTTACTGTTACGTCATTGCAGGTAACCTTCAAAGCCTCAAGATACTCTGTTTCACCAGACTTAAGGTTTGTTCTTCTTGCATATGACGTTAAACAGGTAAGGCAACCCTTCATAATCAGAGAGCCTCTAAATCAAAACTGCAAAGACCTTGTTGTTTTGTATGTTTCATTTGCTGTTCCACATAATATATGACTCATGTACTTGATTTCTTTTCCCAAAACCTTCTGACTCAGTGATGGGGAAGTTTGTATTTAGGTGTGTGTGGAAGTATTGCCTGGTTCTCAGGTCGGTAAATTGCCGTGGCTCCTCTGAGGTGCCATGCTGGTTTGGGCAGTAGAGGTTTTCTAACCCTTAAACTGCTGTTATTACCTGTTTATGTGAAATCCTATCTTTTGATACTCCTTCTGTTTTAAACAGCTGTACTGGTCATTTATGGACTATACAAAAAAAGAGAAAAATCTAGGCTGGTTCATGTCATGGAATTTTTATTGTTGACTTCAGGAGTCTGAACCGTGATAGTCTGAAAGTCTGTATAAGGCAGTGTATTCTTTGTTTCTTACAGTATTTAGAGATTTTGTAGGCTATTACCTTGTCAAAAGGAGTTTTGATCAATAATACCATGTAGAGTTTTCTAAAATAAATCCTGGAACACAGAAAGGGAAAAAAAAAAAGATTTTATGAATTTCCTCTTTGTATATTGGTGTTTGTATAAAAAGTGCTACTAAAATATGAATCATGCTCTTCATGAAAAAATAGTTCTGGGTTGATGGACTCAGTGGTTATTTGAAAAAATTTGGATTGTTTTGTTTGTTCTAACAGTGTTGATATAAAGTGATTGGTTAACTTGGTATAATATTCCAAGTAGGGTTGTCATCTACCAGTTCTGGTGGATTCCAGATCAAGCTCTAGCTACAGCATGCATATATCAATAGGAGAGAGCTGCTGTTTTTCAGGTCACTGTTTTTTGGTGAAGGGTTCCAGTTTTATTCCTGTCTGAAAAATACTTTTTCCTTGCTACTTCCCTTCTTGATTGCTTCTTGTTTTGTGAAAGAGTTTAATAATCCCTCATACTGACTTAAATTCCTTATTTGTTCTTCTGAAATTTTGATTTTGAATGGGCTTTTTCCCCTTTGCTTAAGGTTTTCTTAGTAATACTATATATAGCTGATATATAAATAAGGAAAACATGAAAGCATCCATCACACTTTATTACATCTAAATATGTTAACACCAGAATGAATCCCTGCTCCATGATTGAGATGGTCCTTTGGCATACAAAGATCTCTCAGTGTGTGCTGAATCTATCAGTTCACAGTAGAACCCTGTTTCTGTATTTAACTCTTTGTTTTGCTTCAAAAAGAAACTTTTCTGTCCTTTCACAGTGAAGTTACACAGAGGAAAGAGGTTTGCAGCATTTACATTTTCCATCTAGAGGTTTTCTTTGCTCTGCTGTATTGACGAGAAGTAATCAAAATGAGAAATGAACAGGGTTTGGAAGCAGTTTGTGGGGGTGGTCCTGGGTGGCTTTGGACGAGGCTTGTGTTGCTTACTCTTGACTGCTCCAGCTGAGCTCAAGGCTTTCAAACCAGAAACATACTGTGACTGTTGTGTCTTCTTCAAGTGGTGGTGCTCCTAAAACTCCTTATAGCTGGATGTTGTCACTCAGATGTAAATAATACCTTAACTCCTGAATATGTTGCTTAACGTGGGAGAAAAAAGCATCAAAAAATCGTGTAAGGCAATTTATTCAGAAGTTGCGAAAAGTATTACTGTGAATAACTGGGGAAAAGCCTTTTTTTTCTCCAAATTTTCTGACTCTGGGCATATCTGTTAGGCTGAAAAGGCACTTCTGTTTCTTCCAACTCTGTTGGAGAAAAGGCATGCAATGCCTTAGAAAGCCTGTATGTTTCTTCATAACTAATGCTTCCAAATTACATCAAGGGTTAAGTTAGTGTTCATAATTCTTGTGATTTAGGAATTTTTTTCCTCAGCCAGAGCCAGACTTACTGCATCTGGATGAGAGGAAATCCTCCTGTCTATCTTACTTTTCCCCCCAGCTATTAACTACAAATTATTAAATTTATTGACTATAAAATTAAAATCAATACTAAGCAGCATAACTTAATTGGAGAGTTTCCAGTTAGTTTCAGTAGAATCAGGGCAGATTCTTTCTTCATACCTCTTTTGAGTGTAACTTTTTATGAAACTGAGGATTTGATTATTGTCATGTGTTACAATACATGGTTGAGTCTAATAACACCCAGTTCAAGGAGCCACAAGTAATTTATAATAAACATTTAGTTGATCTCTCCATCTGCTGTAAATTGCCACAGCCCTCTGGACCTTACTAGCTATGTTTTCCACTTGTTTTTCCTTCTTTGCTAAAATTTCGGTGTATAATTGTCCTGCAGTGTATTTGATGGGATTTCTGCTTTTGAGGACTCTCAAGAATTTGGGTTTTTAAAACTGTGATGGTTGTTTACATACATCAATCTGTGTTCTTTGTAACATACAGTAATACAGCTGGAACAGATTTATTAATCAACAGTTTTGTAAATAAGCTAGTGTGTTTCAGCTGAGCAGATTGGAGGGAAATAGAGACAAATGCTTCTTCAAGACATTTTGTCATGAAATTGTAATTAGAAAAAAAGGTTATTTTGATGTTTGGATTAAAAATAAATGTTGAGTTAAATTAAATAGCTGAATATTTATTTTACTGTTGTCAGCATTTTCTTTAATCTATTGTATGCTTGGGATGGCAAACTTTAATTAAATTTGCAGTTGTTTCAGCACAATTAAGAATATCCTCTATGCATAACGAAACATAAATCTGCATGAAAATAAGCCATCTTTGAATACAAAAGTAATAATTGAATGGATCATTTAAATTACGCTTAATACAAGGACGAAAACCATTTCATGTGGCATAGCAGCTGGTTTGCTAGAGCTCTGTGAAAATATTATGAAGGAAAATACTTTTGCTGAGGAATTTGAGGGAGTTGTACATTGATTTCTGGGCATCAGGCTCCCTCCATCTCCTTCCCAGCAGGTCACAGAACTCAGGCTGGTGGTACTGGCATAAGCCCAGGGGCTGTCTGGTGTTTCCTGGTGTAACACAAGGCTGTGGTGATGGTAGAGGTGCTCTCTGTGTGTTTGCTGCAGTACTCCATGGTTCTTCACGCTTCTGGAATGCTTTTCATCAATTCTCCAATGTTTCTGACTTTGCCAAAGCTTCCATGGGTCAGCTGCAGTGTGCGTGGTCTTTCTATCTGTCACTCACCATAATTTGGTCGGCGTCGCTGGAAGGGTCTCATTGTGCAAGGCAGCAGATCAGGAACAGAAACTAATTTGGGAAATGAGCTCAGACATCCTTGCTGCATGTCAGGCCATCCTGATTCTTCTGGGACAGTGGGAACACAGCACCAGGGAAACTATTGTACCTATTGTATGCAGAGAGGAGACAGTTCTGCAGGGCTGTATCTTTTTGATTTTCCTTTGAAGATTGTCAAGGTGTGAGCAAAGAATGTGACACTCCAGGTGACAGAGTATCTAAACCAGTTGAGATTTCAAGAGGAAAGATTATTTCACTCTTGCTTTCAATAAGGACTGTGTTAAAATGACATTTTAAACTTTTCTCACTCTTGTGGTGGTATAATTCACAACTACCAAGATCAGATTTATAGTTTTGATGAGAAAATGGAAATCAGACACTCTGTTCTTGCATTAATGGTAAAGAATGGGGCAGTGAATTTGCAGAAGAGTGAGAATTGAGGTCCTAAGAAATTCTTTTACCATTAGGGAACTTTGGTGTCCCTCACAGTCATACCTTGAAACTTGTTCCCGGACTCCATATGAAAGGAAAATAAGCTTTATTCCAGATATTATTGAGTTTTTGGTCAAACATCCTGGGCATGTTCTCCCAGTGCTCTTGCTGGAGCATAATGTGCCACAGAAGAGCAAGTGAAGAAGTAGATGAGATCATTTCTTCTCTTTCCTCATGTGATTTTGTTTTTCTTCCTACAAACAAACTGTTCTTCCTTTTCCCTGCTTTCAAAACCCTTTTGAATGCCAAGCTTCGGGAATTTTTTCCTACTTTATTCTCTTTTCTATTAATAAGGCATCATCTTCTGTTTTCAGTACCAGATTAATTATGTGTGAATTTTTTTAGCTCTTGGTTCAGAAATGTGCTTAAAAACAGATTAAAGTTCAGCTCTAGTTTAGAAGCATGAGCATTTACATACTCTCTAAAAAAGGAAATCTTTTCCTGAAATAGGACTTCAAACTGTAATCCTTTTTAGCTAGAGAATTTTAATAAAACAATATATTTAGCTCAAAAAAAAAATTAGATTTTAACACTTCTTATGGTAAGATCAGGATGAAGAATAACCCAATCCTCTTCAGAAAGGAAGGAGAAAAATAATTTTAGATCTAAATGCCACTCATCTAGTAGAAATAGTTCAAAAGTGTATCTGAATATTTTCAGTTCAATGTATTGAAGTAAAGACAAGAGTCCAACATTGCATTTGAAGCAAAGAACTTTTCTGGTGTATGCTGATGCCTGTCATTGCTTTGCTGCTATAATATCTATTTTTAGAGGATAATGACAGGGAGTACTGACCACGGTCTACAGCAAATGAAGGACAAACAAGTGATGTTCTCATCAAGCTTTTAGAGATTGCCTCTGATACCGGCTTACTCCAGTGCACTGAAAGGATCTTCAGGAGTTTGGCTGCAAATTAGGAGAATCCATGAGGGGAAGAACTCACTGAAGTCTTAAATGATGATTATGTGTTCTGCATTAGAAGATTTTCTTTCTTCCAAGCAGGTGGAAACTAAATGCTCAATTGTCAGTAAACCTCTTGGCTAGTGAAATTAATTAGTGGATTTTTGTTCTGAAAAATTTAGAAGGTAAAGGAACTACCTTGCATTATGTCTTATTTTTAATCACAACACTGGTTTTAACATGTGCAGGTGTTTTCAAGAGGGCTTATACAGTGCTTGTGGAAGTCTGGCTATGAGGAGCATTATCTGCAGTACCAGCCAAGGGTTGGAAACATACATAACGAAGACGAAATGAAATCTGTCATCTGGCACATGGAAGCAGCATTTTCTCAACAAGATTATTTCATACAAAAGAATAACAAAAGACTTTTTAAACCAGCAGCGATCTGGCCAACAATATTTTATGTAGCGCTCTCTATGAAGTAAAGATCTGATGTAAAATTCATGCTATCACCTTTTTCCTCCAGAAATGCATGCTTCTTTAGATAAACCTGTTTTTCATGTGTATTTCTGAAGGTCCTCAGGGTAATCTTTCATGTCTCATTTGTTCATTTTGAGATGAGTCCAGAAGCAAATCATGCATGTGCACACTCCTGAACTTGCGAGATCGTAAATAAAAGTCTGATCCTGACATGACTTTCCCATTCATCTTTATCTCTTGTCAAGAACACAAAACACCAATTTTTATCAGCTTTAGGGCAGCAAGAAAAAAAAATAAGAAGGGATTTTTAAGTGAGATCCACCCCAAAAATTTGAACTTATTTCTTGCAAATAGTTTTTGTGATCTATTTTATTTCCCTCTTAGGTATGAGAAGACTGGGGGCTTTAAAGGTCAGATATTGAGCAATTCATGGAAGTAGGCTGCTCAGATCTTTGCCTTTTAAAGGCTGTTGTTTTACTTTGAGTTGAAGCTTTAGATGGACAGAGTCTGGTCATACAACAGTGAGGCTGTCGGTTGTCTTGGCATACTGCTCTTCTTTTTCATATATTTGACTTTGTTTTATAGAGCTCCACAGATATGCAAGGCATTTTAAAGATATAAAAAGCCAAGGTCTTTGCCTGAGGAGATGATGTGCTTTGTAGTAAAATCCAGCAACATGAATTTTATGAAATTACCTACTGTCATAAATTATTCCTCAGGAGTGAATACTCATGTGAATGCACAGTGTCCCACTTCTCTGCAGGATTTGATTAAATTATGTGGCAAAACGTAATAGCCAACAGTCCTCAGAAATGGAAGGTGTGGAAAATAGAGTGTAGTTTATGGTGAGAATCATGGACACTGATTTTTATTTCGTATTTGTCTCATAAACAGACTCCATGTTCCACTCCTGTTGAGTTGCAGTCCTTTAAGGGCTTGCATTCAGTCCATCAGAGAGGGTACTGCCTCACCACTTACTAGAAGTAGCAGAGTTATACCTGGAGGATCTGCATACATCTGCAGTATTGTGTAAAAATTATTGGAGTATTTGTGATGGGATGTTGGGGCTGCTCTCTGCCAGGGTGTTGGCCTACAGGACGGGGCTGGAACTGTCACAATTTCTCCCTCTAAAAAAGAATTTTGAAATAAAAAGATGAGAAACTGGAGTACTGTTTGAATGCTTCCACTGTTTCTTTAAATCTAATACGATAACTATCGTGTCACATACCAGTCCTTATGCATCCACTTGCTGTTTTTAATAAGGGATGTGTTGATTCATACATGCAAGTTCAGCCTAGTGTAGCAGTTAAAAAAAATAGATCACTTTTCCTAATAAACCGCATAAGACGAGGTGTTGCTCCTTTTCAAATAACTTACTGAGTTTTTCTGTTCCATTTGTACTTACAGGATTGCAGCTCAATCTCAAGTTTTATAAGTAAACACAATGAATAATTCTAATTTACGTAGAAGATGGCTTTTTTCCCTTGTTCAGGGTTGCCAGAGTTGAAAAATCATAATTTATGTTTTAGGTTCTTGTTCAAAGCCAGTATTGAAAAAGAAGATTGTACTTTGCTGTTGTTCAGTTAGAATGGACTCTAGAGCATTTAGCTTTTCAAACAAAATGTTTATTGACAGAAAAAGTATTTCTTTTCAATAGTATTGTCATTCCTATCAAGCATGAATACTGTTATTTCAGGAGGACCTAGGGGGTGTCCAGCTGAGTTTCTCAGATCCAGCAGCTTAGAAACTCAGTCTTAACATAACTCTGATTTTCACGTGGTTGTATTTATCCGTGGGGACTGGAGTCCCACTGTGCTAATGCTATAGGAACAGGCAATATTGCACTATTTAAGGCAGCAGTTCCCCTAATCTATGGACAATTTATTTTATACAGCAGAAGTTCTACCTTCTGCTGTGAAACTGCCAACTATGACACCCGCCCTGTTCCTCTCTTGAGCATGGATAATGTGCAGAAATGACCCAGAAATGTCCATTGTAGGTGAAGAGTTTGTCTGTCACAGCCCATGGACAGAAAAACCCAATGTTTAAAAGGTTTTTCTTCATTGTTTTAATTCTACATACCTCTTGTATGTGCTAGAAATAGTGTGCAACTGGAAGCCAGTTATACAGTGATATTTTAATGTTTGGGGGTTTTTAGAAAATGGGGTAGTAATGATACTTTTATCAAAATATGTGATAATAAGTCTTCCTCAGCAGTGCTGAATGAAAAAAAATAATGGGCTGTGTTTATAAAACAAAGACAAGCAAGGACAGCCTGAATAAATAACAGGGCAGGGACTGTTGGGAGTCCTAACTGGGGACTGTGTTAGTAGCTGTTAAAGGCTGGAAAAGCTGAACAGAGCTTTAATTTAGATTGACATCTGCCAGAGTTCACCACAAACTAGACTAACTGGTGCACCCACCTGTTTTTAACAATTCTTTATTCCATGCTCCCAAGAAATAATAATTCCCTTCCTCTCTACCAAGAGGATATGGACTAAAATAATATTTTATGCATCTTTCAATTTTGACAGGTTTTACCCTGAGCACGAATCATTGTTACTTCAACTGCTACTGTTACTGATTTTTCAAATACAAGAGCTGGCTCACATCAAATACTGTGAATAAAGACTTCTGAGGAGCAAAATCACTTTGTGGGTCTGGCTGTGGGTCCCGTTATGTTAAAACATTTTACTGAAAATGCTACGTATGTTTTATATGATGCAGATATCCTCATGTTCTACAGTGATTAATTTCAGGTCTAACTTAAAGATACACTTTTTATATGGACTGAAAATAAACAAGGTGGAATTACTTAAAGAATAGTCCTCTAAGCAAATGCCTGCAGTCCTGTTCATGTGTTCAGTACACTTAGAAAATCCTTTTTAAACAATGGGCTTTTTTTGCTTTTATTTCATTTTTCATAATATCCTCTCTCTGAAATTCAATAATAATGTATCTTACTGAGAAATGTGATATGCATTACAGCTTTCTCATTAAACTTTTAAATAAGATACCATTAGTATTGATGAATGCAATCCCAAATGGTCACTTAATCTTAAAATTGTCATTGATCACACATTCAGAATTTTAGTCTTGCAGCCAAAATAGTATATATTGTCAGTGGTCATGAATTTCATACCAATAGCAATTAACATCTTTCTTTGGCTGCAGTGTTGTGAATTAGATTTACAAACTAGGGATTACTTAGTGAGTTTCTGGTTGGTTTTTTTTCCTAACAACACTTAGTAAAGAATCGTTTCAGATGTATTTGATATATGAAATAGAATGCTTAAGCACAATCTAGAAACCCAAAGTTGTCGTCTTTTAAAATATTGTGGTTTTGGCTTTCAATAGAAATTAAGAGGCAGAGTTATTCCACAGTATTGCCTGATGAGCTAGCATGTGGTTAACGTCACGCTAATAGTAGAGTTTGGTTTTACTAATATCTTTAGAAAAATGGAACCAAATATCTTCGCAAAGGAGCCGTGGTGTTTTTCACATGTTAAATATGTCATAGAATCATAGAATGGTTTGGGTTGAAAGGGCCCCTAAAGATCATCTCACTCCAAACCCTGCCATGGGCAGGGACACCTCCCGCTAGACCAGTTTGCTCAGGCCCCCATCCAACCTGGCCTCGAGCACTTGCAGGTGTGGAGCAAGGATTATACATAGGAATGTATTTAAATATACAATTATATGCTTAGATTTAAGTAAATATCGATTGAAGTATTTATTTTAAAATATCCTAGAATTCAAATAACAATACAAAGTAGAAGCGTATGCCAGGCAAAAAGGGTAATACTCCTGCGGTGTTGTCTGTGCTCTCATACATCTTTTGACTGAACTCTGCCAGTGATGCTGTCTTGAAGTCAAAACTCCCAAATGTAATCTGCAGTTCTTATTTCAGTTATGAAATACAATCAAGCCTAATTAGACTTTGCCCAGGGAGGCTGAGCATTTTCAGGACCTGGTTGGATAAAGCGCTGGGCCCCCGGGTCTGCGTTCGGTGTTGATCCTGCTTTGTGGAGGGAGTTCAGCTGATGGCTCCCTGGGATCCTGTCAGTGTGGCTGAGTCCGGGTCGGTATCACACCAGCAGTGTTCCCACTTTAGATAAAGATTCTCAAGATTTTAAAAAAAAACCCAAACAAACAAACTTTATATTTTGGAACAGTTTCCAAGAAAACAAATGTCAAACATCTACCCAAATGTTCAGTTTCATAAGGTTTCAGATAATATGTAAATATTCCTTAAACCATTTTCAATAATTTTATTTATCCTTTTCTTTTATTAAAATTAGGTTTTTAATCTCCAGACATTTCCCTATCTTTGTATATATTACAAATCTCATCCTTGCCTCTCCAGACACATGAACGGAGACAGTTTTCGCTGTATCAATCATATCTGGTTGGAAGAATTTCTAAAATATTTCTCTGCTACAGAAATGAGGCAAGTCAGACAAAGGGAAAACCTAAGCTTTGACTGAAGGTTCACAATCACTTTTTGTTAAGATTAAGTGTCAAGCAGGCTGACCAAATCTAGAAACCAATTATTGTAAAATGTTAGAGGGGGAAAAAAATAAATACACTTCTCAATTATTCTGCATAATTCTGTCTCTATCAGCAGTGCACATTGAATAATAATTAAATTTTGCTTAAAATAGACAAGTTGGAAAAAAAAAATGTAACTTAAAAAAAATCATAGGAGTGGTCGTATGACTTGCAGCCTCTTTTTAATTCCAAATGGCAAGTTCCTGGTCAGAAGAACATAACACACAAATTGAAAGTGTAACTATAACATACTTCACAAATGTTTTTAGTCTTGAATGAGAGAAGTTTTGTATTCTTTATTAACTCACACATTCAGCAGGGGTGGGAGGTGTTAGCCTTTCTGTTTGCTTGTTTTTCATAAGCAGAAAAAACCCAAGTATATTGATGTCTTAAAATCCTGGCACCTTTTTGGAAAAGAGATTAGTCACTTCAAAGACAAGTTGAAGTGTCAGTACCTGTGGTAAGGACAACCTGTGACAATGGTAAATGGTCCAAAACATGAGCAAACTTTTTTAAAAACTGTCCCATAGAGAACATCTGCTCTTCACAAATGTCTGGATCCTTCTAAAAAGGATCTAGAACCTGGAGGGTGCCATGGGAGCTTCAGAGCTGCTTATCACACTTCAGAGAACCAGTGAAAGCACATCAGAATTTAATTTTCTTCCACAGTCTTCCACTTTCACTGCTCAGGAAACATCATTAACATTATATTCAAGTATCCATTGTTATCTACAGGGCTCCTCAAGTGCTTATCACTTCTGAACTTGATGAAAATGCTATTAAAGTCAGTGGAACTTTTCCCATTGTCTTTAAAATGGACTTTTGGATTAGCCCTTATCTCCCTATCACAAAAATATAATAAAGTCATCTCTGCAGCGTGACAGCATCAGCCATGTGGACAATGAATAAGGCACAGGATTTGCAGCAGGATCTTGCAGACAATTTGTCAATGTTCTCAGCAACTCATCTGTGCTGTGAGTTGGCCTTTAGGGTCTGAAGGTTGTTTATAACTTTGTGAAGATCAGTCAACTCATTTCTCATGGTGTTCCCTCTCTTTAGGGACAACTGTGACAGAGACTTCTGACAGCTTGCTGCTGTCATTGTTATTTTCTGTAGCATTTTGAGTGCAATTCACTTGGCCCTGATGCACTGTCAGCTCACAGTGGTTCTAATTGCCATCTTCACTGTCATTATCCTAAAGATATTTTAAAACTGCGTTTTCCTCCACTGGAAAGCTTCCTGAATGTGACCTTCATCTGCTTTTTGTGGATGCTGAGACAAGAATTGATTCAAGTTCTTGTCACTGTCAACTTCATCTGCCTGTGGTTTCTTTTCTGGCCCTCCTTGGCTGTTCTAGCTGACACGTGTGTGAATGTGCTGTGTTTAACATGTTTAAGAGGCTGCATAGGGGAGTGTGAGGCAGTTTGTTCCTCTGCTTCTCCTCCTTCATGGGGAGCTGGGTTTGGAGTGGTACCACTCCTAATTACATCAGCTCTTCTCTCGTTGGGATTTATGTTCTAAGAGTAGAAGCTGTATGTGGCCTTTGCATCCTTCTGTGATTTCACCACCCTGGCCAGGCTTGCAGGGCTGAGGAAATCAGTAACTGATGCTCAGTGCAAAGCACATCTGAACCTCAGCCTTTCCTGCGATAATCCCTCGTCTCACTGCTGTCCCCTGGGGCTGGCTGGGTCTGAAACTGAGATCTAAAAAAAATCTGCTCAACAGCCTGAGCTCCCATTTATGCTCTGATGGAGGAATTATGAATTCATATAGTTTATTCCTGAAAAAAAAAATCATCTTTTTCTAAACTTATCTTGGAGGAAAGGTAGGAGGATGAGTCTATACCTATGATTAGATTAGCCTGGGAGAGCTTTCCTGTGGGAAAGCTGTTCTTGTTTTCATGCTCTATCAATTAGTAGCATAAGCTGTTGTACCCCTTGATGGTTTATTTGTTTATACATTTGGATAGTTTGCAGCTGCAATGGACAACTGTATCTAGTCCTTACTGGTATCATGTAGACTTTGTGTTGTAAAGCTGCATCGAGCTATTCCACAGAATATCCCAGGTTGAAAGGGACCCCTGAGGATCACGGAGTCCAATTCTAATTTTCCTTAACCTTTTGAATTTGAGTCCTTGGGAAGATACAGAAAATTAGGCCGGCAGAAGTAACTTTGTGTCTCTCTAGCACATGATGCCAGTGCTACTTTATTTTTGACTTCTCGAGTCAGCAACACTAACAGCAGTGGAAGTTTTAGTGCAGCAGCATAATAAAGATCTTAAAGGGCACGGTGTTAAATGTGCTTTTCGCTCATCAAAATGTCCTTGAGGTTCAGGGCAGATCATTGGTATTAATGTAACCTTTTTTTGGAGGCTCCTTTCAGAGAGTGGACTGCATAAATAGTTTAATTTACTGTATAGGTCTCAACCCTTTGTTGTGAGGTTTATATTTGTCATGTTTGTGGATGCTGGTCAAAGGTGAAGAGTCTTTTCTTGGAAAATGTTGTGTTTTCTTAACCTGGAATTGTACCACAAAGGCTCAGGTTGCCATAATGGTTGACGAGCTTACCTGAAATAATGTAAATAAACTGTAGTTAGATTTAAATTAGCAAATTGAAGTGGTACTTGTTTTAGTGGTGTGTATATGGCTATTTCCCTGTTAATTTTTCTGTAACCAAATCTTGTACCTTATAAGTTTTACAGGGCTTTTGTATGAATGTTGTAGACCTTAGCTCTGTCTTATTTTTGAGGTAATGGTTCTTTTTTCCATGTGCCTCAGTCTCAACCCATATGTGATCATATAATGCTGTACTTGTGATTCTGGAGTCTCAGTGAAAAAAAACATAGAAATCCTCGGTACTGTAACTTTCATTCAGAGATTGACAAGTGACATGAAAATTTCTTGCCTGTAAGAAGTTCTATAAAGGTGTTTTTAAATTTGAATATATTATATATTTATACACTGTAATTTTTTATTTTTTAAATTATATAGGAAGGTTTTTCTGTGTCACCAGTATGTATATTATAGCATATATTATAAATATAATATGTATGTATATATACATATACATATGTATTTTATATATATATATAAAATATATATTTGTATAAAGATTTTATTAAAATATTTAATACTATAAAAGGCTAAGTTGAAGGATTCAAAAAATGCTGGGCTATTTTGCAGTGTATTATTAGGCTTAATTATTCATTTTGCTAAAAGATTAGGAGCATTTGGAGTGGGTGGTTGGTAAGACCTCCACATAGGAAGCTTAAAAACAGTTAAGCTAATATATATACACATATAAAATAAAAATGTAGCAATTAAATTTGGGTTTCAACACCTTGAGACATGTAAAAATCAGTCCTCTCCAAAAGGGCAGATATAAAGTTGAGAAAGGAAACTTGTATATTGATAGTATTTCTCATGGGTGGAATTTCACTGTAACTCTCAGCTGTGCTATTCATTACAGCAGCCATCTGCTTTGGCAGTGCTGTAATTTCTTTTTTCAGTGTCTCAGATGAAATTAAATTCATCATACAGTGAACACTGCTAGGAAAGTAAAAATCTAAATATGAGCTTGGTATTAAAGTTATGGTAGCTCATTGCAATTTATGTCCTATTTGTATAGTGTTCCAAAAATAGAAGAACTTCATTAACTGTTTTGAATATTCAGAGAAAGGCTGTCTATTTGGGTGGTTTTGCTTATATTAGTGTTCCAGTAATTTTTGCAACCTTACAGTGAAATGGGATTTTAGAACTTGAAAATGTGACAAGCAAATGAATGGGGAAAAACACAGAATCAGTGGAGGTCACAGTGAGGAACAGATTGCTCTTCTCTCCCACTCTCTTTCCTATGACTGATATCCAGGGATATGTCATTCTTAACTCTTCTTCTTACTCTGTCTCTTAATAGTCTGAAGCTTGCAGTTTTTTGCTTTTATCCTGGTAGTTTGTTATGTTCTGTCAGGAAACATTCCCAAATTCTTGCTGTGTTTTTTTGTCTACTTCCATGTGCACATGAAAAAATACCAAGTTAACTGAGAAATCTCACTCCTGATTCTCTTTTTTTCCTATTCCACTTCTCTAGCTTTCCTTTTCTTGCCTGTTTCCTCTACTTCATTTAGTGTTTGTGAGAGTTTAACTTTCTTAATCCTATGCCCTCCCAGATATAATTATGCACTTTCTTACTCATTTAAATTTCCTTCTTGTTTCCTCTCCATCCCTAAGAGAGAAAGTTCCCTTTTCAAATATGTTTCTTGATCTCAAAAAATCCTCACTTAATCCATATTCTGCCTACTTTATTATTTTGCCTCTTGCCACAGTTAGTAATATCTGCTTTCATTATTGCTTGTCTTATATTTTATAGTTTTATAGATAAATCAGTTACAACCGTCTTACGAGTGTTCCAGCCAAAGAAAAATGGGAATTCAGAACACACAGTCTCTCTGCAGTTCCTTGTGGTTTGGCTACAGAGTGAGACTGGAAGGTGCTTGGGAAGTATTAAACGTGAGAAGATGCCTGCTTGCAGAACTGCTGTGCTCATTTTGCTGGTTGTATCTAAAGCTCAGAGGTGTTAAATGACCAAAACTGGAAATATTGTCTGATGGACCATAGTTCTGTGAACTGGGCAGATGGTCTCACTCCTGCCAAGTGCTGCTGTATGTCATGGGCTGGAAGGGTAGCCCAGTTCATTCCAACTCCTATAAAGTTCTTGCCACTGGGATGGGCTATCAAAAAAGTCTGAGGCTACAAAAAGTTCCCATGTATAGAAATGAGCTGAAATAATATGCCGAGTAAAAAATGAGTACAGTAGAGGAAAAATGCTGGCAGCTAAATTTGGTCCTCACTTCCACTCTTTTATGTCTGATAAAGTGCTGCAAATGGATAGTGGATAGCATATCTATCAATCTATACATTTACTTAAATAATGGGAATGAAAGTCAGTTCCTGAGCTATACATCTCTCAGAAAGGTTTGAGACTTTTTAACCTTGAGATGTTATATATGGTAGTATATTAAATTAGCATAAAATGTTATGATCACTGAGAGTGATATATGGTCATGTGTTCTCTTACAATGTATCAAGAATAATGAGTGGTAATTGGTTCAGGACATTGATTAAAGAGCTGTGGAGACGTAGCTTACTACACAAATGGCCTATCAAATTTTATCTCTGTTGTACTTGCCACTTTATTACCCTAACCTGAAAATATTTCATGAAAGTATGCCTGGACACATATATA
>VWZW01004120.1:0-146868 GCA_013397115.1 Edolisoma coerulescens
ATGCGGCCGCGCCGGGCGGTGCGAGGCCGATGGCGGCCCGGAGCCATGCGCCGGCAGCGCCGCCGGGAGGCCGGGCCGGGAGCGGGGGGAGCTCCTCGCAGCCCCCGGGGGGCGGCCGCGCCGCCTGCCCTTGACTCATCCTTGCAGCAGGGTACGTGCCGGGCAGCACAGCGCCCGCTGCGCTCGCACAGCCGCACTGTGGGGCCGGCGCTCGCAGCCTCTCGCACCCCGTGCTTAGTCATGATAAGCTCCGCGATAGAATCGCGAGGGGCCGTGCATCCCTGTGAGCCCCCTCCGCCCGTACGACCCCGCCCTGGGACCGGCAGCGGGGGCTGCTGAGGAGGTTTAGCCCTCCCTCGCCTCACGCGATCGCTGCCACAGAAAATGCCTTGCAGCGCATTTTTGCCGGAGGAGGAAGTAACAAGTGGAAGCATCGTGATAACATTCAGCGCCTTCATCTTGTAAAGTGGGACTCGTATTTTCTGTGTACGCTAGAGACTGTGCTGAGAAGGCACGTGTGTGGCTACGTTGTTGTACTATGGCAGTAGTCAGAAAAGTCTAATATTATGAGATGTATCCCAGATTTGGGTTTTAAAGTGAGCCTGCGTAATAGAGATAAACTGACCCTCCGTTCTAGAGTGTTGTGATAAGACTTGTTGCGTGCGTCAAGCTTTTCATTACTGTTCTGTGTAAAGGGATTCTTTTCCCCTTTTGATCTCATTAGAAAAAGCTTACATCGTAATTAAAGACTGTATATGAAGTCTTGGATATCAGTATATGAGAGATTAAAATATCATTTGCATCGATGGAAAAAGTATGTGAAATTTTTGGAGTACTGACTTCACCTGGCCCTTTTAACAGGACTTTTTATTTTGTTAAGAAATTTATCAGTAATGCCTTCTACAAATCTGCTCGATCCTCACTAGTAGACCTAGTTCTTGTTGCAAGTTCTAGTTATCTCCAGTATTTTTTTGGTGAAATGGTCTTTACTGAGGTTATTTATTTCAAACAGCTGCCCTAATTCATGTCCTTTTGTGCTGCCCATAAGTAAACAGTTGAAGTGTCTTAAGCTTACTTCATTTTTCTTAATCCTTTCTTTTAATTATTTCACTCCTGTTTCCTGATAAGTCATCTCGTTCTAGTCTAGGAGAACTTCCTCATAGTAAAGTAGAATTGTAGAGCTGACAGCTTTGCTGGTACTCTTACCAGTGCTGGCCACTCTGAGCCAGATCACCAGGAGGATGGTAGCTAATATCTGTTGAAAACCAAAGTAGTCTGGAGGTTTGGCCACATGGTCCTGTGTAGTTTGCAACTTCCCTCATGTGAAATTAAGCTTTATGAATGTTTTTTATTTCTGCTAGATGTTATTGTAAAGTCATTGAATCCCGTCCTTTAGAAGGAAAAGAAACCTCTACCCAGGTGAAAGTGCTTCCTGGTACTGGTTCTGGAGGAATTTCAGACTGGTGTGAATAGTTTTTAATCTGAATATTTTATAGCTGAGCACAAGTATCTATTTAATATTTTTGTAAGAAGCTTACACTCACTGATTTCATCCTATAGAATATATATATAGAAGATCCTTTCTTCCTTTTGTCCTTTTTTTTCTAGTTCAGAATTTGTATATCCTGTTTTCCTGATAAGGGGTGTAGTCACACCTGTAAGAGATCTTTGCCTTCTTTGCCACCCAAGGTGGTAAGGTAAGGTCTGGTAGGAACAGGAGTTCTTATCAACATTGGTTGTTCACTAGAAACTGGTGGTTTTGAAAGGGTTAGAACAGATATGATGCAGCCATCATAAAACTCAGCAGGTAAGAGATACCTGGGTGCTGACAAAGGTACCCCTGATGCAGGCAGAAAGCACTAGAATGACACTCCTGCTGCTTGGCTTGTCCGTTATCAAGGATAAGAAAGAGCCTCCAGTGTAAATGGAAAATGTGATGGGAGATGAAATCCTTGAGATGCTGCAGGTTAAGGGCTGCATCACTTAGAGGTGGCTGTGGCTTACGTGACAAGGCTCTTGTCCCCCTCGAGCAGCACTGCCATGAGCTGCTGCATTGCAGAGTGGGTAGTTGGGCAGAACACAGCTCAGCTGCAGGGTTTGGGGCTTCTGCTTAAACAAAGGGTGGAAGGGTCTCTTGCCATCCGGGCTTAACACAAGATTGCATTGTACACTGTGTGCTCCACCTTGTGCATGGGAAGTTAAATCTGGTAGCTATTACTTGATTTAGTTTTGCCTGAAATGTCTTGGGTAGCACACTCCTGCAGTTTCTTCAAATGAGCAGTGGTTTGAATCCAGCCATAACTTCATGAGATATTTTGTCTTCTAGGTCTAGTGAGATTGATTTTCATTCATATACATAAAATAATGAATTGTAGATGTAAAACATGTCAAGTAAACCTGAAATCCTTTTCTCTGTGGAGTTGAACACTGGGAGAGGCTATCATCTGCAGTTTAATATAGAAGTGTTCCTAAACTTCTAAACTGAAGAAGTGTTAGTATACTTATGATCTTGCTGCATCATCAGTGCAATGTGTTCAAGTCTGAGATGTGTCTGTAAATAAATTGCATCAAATTTCAAAGACTTGTTTTTATTTTTCTTCTGTACTGTATCAATGAGTAGCAAATGTGGTAGGTGAGACAAACCAGTCCTTCCATTAGCTAGCCATATCCCATGGATCGTAGTGCTGGGCGGTCAGGGTTTCAGGATCAGTGTTGGCAGCCTGTTGAAGAGAAGGGTGGTTAACAGCATTGATACTGCTTTTCCTTGCTTGTCTGTGTTCTCACTTATTAAAGAAACATGGTTCTAAGACTGTGCTAGAAGATGCTTTCCTTTCCTTATTCACTCATGTACTTTAAGACTATAAAAAGGATGTTACTGTTAATGAACAGTTAACAAAGTTAACAGTTAGTGAAACCACTGAAATGTTAAGGCCTTGCTGGTTATTACTGTTATTGCAAGTTCAGCTCCATTCTTCCTTTGAAGAATCTTGCCTGCTCTGTCATGTTATGTATGAATAACAGCTATGCCATGGTGTGTCCCTGTGAAGTCTCTGGCATATGTGGCAGCTAAAACAACAGAGTGTGTTTCTGTGCTCAGGTATTGAGAAAGAAAAAGCAGGGGAGACAATGAACAAGGCAGAAACACTGAGAATTTTGATGGCTGCAGTTTCCTTGGTGGGGGGGGAGGGGTGTGTGTCACAACAGGGAGAGTAAGGTGTGCTTTTATCGAAGGCTGACTTAGAGAATTCAGCCCTTCAGTTAGAGTAGTTGCATAGATTTGGTTGGAAATGATGGCAAAGAAGAAATTGAAGGTAAAAAGTAAATTGGTAAAAAGCCAGTGTTGTAAAGGACTAGAGGAACTGTAGAACCTATCACACAGATACAAGGATAGTAAATACAAATGGGCTCACTTGGTTTCTACTGGGCTACGACTTCTGTGTTTCCTCTCAGGTGTGAACCTACAAGTCCCTGTATTCTGAAGGGTTAGGCTGTAGCTTGCAGATCATTAGTTAAATAATTTGGAGACCTCCACTGAATCGATGAGGACTGTGAGACTAAACCACACACAAATGGGGTTTAATTCCGCATAGTAGTTGACAGAATGCTTCTGTACATGAAGTTGTATAGACTTTTAAATTAGATTTTTAAATAAGACTTGGACCTGTAGGAAGACAGTTTAATTTTCCAGCAGCAGAAGAATGTGACAAGCTCTTTACTGATAATATATTAGGAAAAGGTTTATTATTGCTGGAGAATGCTGGCGGCTCAGTGGAAACAGTATGTGATTGTACAACTGTG
The DNA here is from genome assembly GCA_013397115.1 of Edolisoma coerulescens. NCBI lineage: Eukaryota > Metazoa > Chordata > Aves > Passeriformes > Campephagidae > Edolisoma > Edolisoma coerulescens. Next base: position 3,799 of record VWZW01004120.1, read on the forward strand.
CATCAAACATACCTCATTGTGTTTGGGTTTTCACAAGCAGAAAGTGGACACTGTAATTCAGGTTGTTGAAAAACATGGTTTTCAAGAAAACAGCAGTCATTTTATAAAACTTGTTGGACAAATTGGTCACTCACATCTTCTTTACTAACTTAGTCTAATTAGGACTCTCATTATTTTGTAATCTATAGTGGACTTACCATTGTTTTAAAAGAGCCACCCCTCAGGAATGTGCAATTAAACAGCCTGTTGGTTTTGACAGCTTGACCCTGAATACTGACCATGGGGATATCTTACTGGATTACTCCAAGAACCTTGTTACAGAAGACGTGATGAAAATGCTGATGGAACTGGTAACTATTTAAAATCTTGAATTAATAAACAAAATAGCTTTTATCTGCAACTCACTATTCTAGCACCGTTTATAAACATTAGCTAACATATAAGTTAAAAGGCATCTGTTTACAAATCTTGGCAGGATTCAAATTCTTGCATTATTATCTAGCCCCAAGTTACAAAGCCGTTTTTCAATGCAGATCTGCATAAAAATACTTACTTCAGAAAAGGACAATAATTTTTTTTTTTACCTAGAATTTAGTGGGTCTGTTAATCCATCATAATTTTTGTTTCCCTGTCTTAAATGTTCCTTGTGTTAAATGTTCATACTCTTTAGTGTAGCTGGACCTTTGTAGTGCGTGTTGACTTCCCACTGTTTTAAGAGGAATCTATATTTACCTTTCTCAGGCAAAGTCAAGGGGTGTGGAAAGTGCCAGAGAGCGTATGTTTAGTGGAGAGAAGATCAACTTCACTGAGGTAAGGCTATTTCTGTCCACGGTTCTTTCCACTTTAGTTGTGCCTGGGTATTGTGGATGTTTATGCATCTGTGTAAGAAAGTCTTGAAAAAACTTACTTTAAATACTCCTTTGAAATGCTGAGTGTTTGCTGCACTACTTAAAGAGAAAATTTTACAGCTCTTACTGAAAAAAACCTCCTTCCTCCATCTTATTTTAGACATTTTGGTGGTACTTTTTTATCTTCTCTTCCCTCTTTTGTAGAGAGGAAGATGAGTTAGACCTTACAAAGGGCATGGAGCAGAGTATTGCATTCCAGGTATCCCTTACATGGTTTTGCCTAATGTTAGTGTTCATAAAGCTTAGTAAACTGCCTAAAGGGTGTGAGGGAGGATTGTATAAGACTTTCTGCTTTGGGCTGTGACGCTGCTTGTCTTTGGGTACATTTAACAGTCAAGACTATAAACAGTCTTGGGAAATTTGCCATTTATTTCAGTAAGAGGATGAGTACCTTCATCTTTTTGTAGATCTAAAGGTTGTAGTTATGTAGTTAAGTCTTTACTAAAACATACAGAAAGCCAACTGTACTTTTTCTGATGTTAAAACTAGGATGAAAACTGGGAACTCAACAGTATAGTGGGTTTAATTAGTCTGCATTAAAAAGTAAGGCTACTTAGTATGTTTGAGGCAAATTCAGAGAAACCAGTATTTCCTTTAACTTGGCTATTGACTGATTTTGCTGTTGCACAAACTGTTTGCTTAAAGTAACTCAGCAGTTGGACATTGTATTGTTTGTGAGTGATTCATGTTTGTAAAAAGGCACAGACAAACATGCAGTTTCACAGGAGAAATGGTTCCTGTTCCTTCTGTCTTAATGCCTTCAATTTGCAGATGCAGCTAGTGAAAAAAGAAAGCAGGGAAAGAGGGTGAGGAGTCTTAAATCTGTCTGGAGGGTTGTTCTGTGAGATATTGCCTTTCACTAGCCTCACATAACACAAGTTATTACAGGGTTAGCCTGTCTCTGACTGTATTTTACAGAGTTGTTCTTCACTGTGTATTGAGAGCAAGTGTAGCAGCTGAAGTCTCAGAAGGATGCAGTTTTCACAGAAAGCACCTACACACAATATTAAACTGTGATATGTTTGGCTTCTGCTGCTAGTTCCCTCTTTTTCTGCTGTCTTGATGCCACTTTATCTATCCTATAAATCTAGAAACACTTCTTTTCTTATCAGGCTGTTTCTCAGTTGCTTCTTTCCAATTCAGAAGTTCACCTATATGGGGTTTGCCTAATTTTTGCGTTTGTATAGAATATCAAATCAGGTTGGTTTGGCTCTGGAATATGAGCATGTGGACAATGTGAAATTGTCAGATGTTAAGCAGGATGCTGTCAAACAACATGAATAAACCTAAAGCAGTAAGACATAAGGGAGCTGCTTGATGGCAAGAACTGACTCGTCCACTACTCTTGATCTGCTTTAGAACATTCTTTGGATATTTGTCTGAAGTATTTTAGACTTGTCTGTACTTGGTGCTGCAGGCATTGGCTACATGGTGTGTGCTTATGTGGAAGTTCTTCATAGTGCACCCATGTGTGTCAGTGCCAGGTGTTTGTCCCAGACGAGTTAAAACTTGGAGCTTGATATGGTACAAAGAGCACTAAAGGTAACTCGTCTGCCCACTCATCATGGGGACAGTCTTCATAGCCTGCATGATTAGAGAATACTTCTGCTTAACCATAGAGATCAGGTCAAGTATGACAACTGCTCTTGATTAGACAAAGCATCCTTCAAGCCTGATAGTGAGCAGTACTTACAAATCCCATGGCTGAGTGCTGCAAAAAAAATTCTCTATTCACCCCAAATTTGAGTGGGTATACTTTAATTAGCCAAGTGAAAGAGGTTTTTTGTATTCCAAGTCAGTAACCACAAACTCAATGATTTTTGAATTAGTATTTGATATTTAAATCATAACTTGGCAGTTTGTATTGTCTGTGTTGTCTTTGTCTCACAATGCCTCTCATTGTAGTAAGGAACAATGAGGTAGAGCAGACTAATTTTTTAATTTGTTCATTAGTATTGACTAATTCTTTCATTCTAGATTAAGACTGTTAAGCTCTTAAACATCTGAACCACAGGCCAGATTTCAGTGCTTTGCTTTATGTGTAACTGTGGAGAAGTAACATAAAATGGTGCGAGCTAAGAGATTTTTTTTTGTCTTGCAACACAACGACTGCCTACATATTTGATGTGCAAGTGTTCAGGCAACATTTAATTGTGCGCAGTGGATGGAGGGATTTGGCTATTGTATCTGTTGTTGCCAAATGTTTAAGTTATTTGTCTCTTCCTATATGAAATGGTCTACTCGGGATGATTGAGAAGATGCCAGAGAAAATAACTTCAGCTGCTTGTTGTAATTGATTTTTCACTATTGTCATCAATAAGAAACAATTTCATTCTTGTATACCTAAAGCATGCCAAAGTAAAGATCACTGAGTAGTGAATACTGCTGAATTCTGAACCTCAATCTCAAAAGGGATTTTGAGCCTTTTTTCCCAAGTAAACTATTACTTTGCATATTGTGCTGTTGTAAGCCCCCTGCACTGAGTCGGTGAAGTCAGAGGGTGATTTGAGGTAGCTGCTGATGTGTGTATGTACACACACTGAAAATACTGCTCTACTAATCCCAGTTAATCTAAAGGATTTTAAATCTTGAGGATTGTACTGCCTTCTGGATGAGGCATCTGAGGCCCTGGGCTATAACTTGGAAAGAGCTTCATCTTGATTTTTTTTTCCCTTGTTTCAGAACCGAGCTGTGCTTCACATTGCTCTGAGAAATCGCTCCAATGTGCCAATCCTTGTGGATGGGAAGGATGTTGTTCCAGAAGTAAACAAAGTGTTGGACAAAATGAAACACTTCTGTCAGGTATAGTACCACCATAGCTTATTTTTCATATATTTGTTCTATACTCAGCCAGGTTCTTACATGTGTATTGTGAAGCCTTGATTGTAGACTGGTTCACGTGAATTATTTGTTTCTTCTTTGACGTTTACAATAGTTCTGACTTGAGCATGGAGTTGGAACTGGTTTTATTGATTCACTTTTTTCTCCCTGTTTCCAGTTGGATTTTTCTTTAATGGGGTCCCTAGATCTTGCTCTTTTCAGCAGTAATCTTGTGTGTACTTTGGAAGTCTTGTAAATCATTAAGTACCATTCAAATATTACTTTATTTCTTGCTAATTTTTCAACTAATTGACTGTGTCAGGTAGAAACTGCCTCTTAACATTTGTGTAAAATCAGGAGAGAGGTAGAAGTTCCCAGCTCAATTGCTATTTGATTATGTGCTATTTAAATAGTTTCTTAAGGACCTTCATGTTTTAGGTCAAATTACTTTGATTCTACTCTGTATGCAGTAAAAACTCCCTGAGTAGTTTTAATGTGTTTTAAACAAGGCTGTGAGGTCCTGGACCTGCTTGGTTGCTGTTGTGAGCCTTACCCAGGTGGTGGTGCCCTGTTTCACTGCTGACTCATACTTCTAACCTATGCAAAATGAGCTTGCATTCTGTCCAGTTCTTAATGATAAATGCCAAAATCATGAAAACTGATACCAATTGGTATGAGTTTGGTACTTCCCTCATATGCTGTGAGAATTGAATGGCCATGGAAATTCAGTGGTGTGTCTGCCACCATAGGATTTCTAGCTGATTAAGGTTTTGGTAGTGCAAAACAAGAGTTTTCACTGGTGCCATCCTCTTGTTTGCTGTATGGTTTGAATTATCAGAGCCTGTGAATATAGCTTTCCATGCAGATGTATCTTCTCTGCACAATAAAAATCATGTTAAGCAGTTTCTTTGAAAATACTAACAAAGATGCTGGTTTCAGTCGACTTACTTAGCAGATGGGATTTTAAGACTATGTATCATCTATGTGTATACTAAAAATGGATTTTCTGTTTGGAAAAATGAAAAGCTTAAACATTTGTAGCGAAGGAGAGCAAATACCAGCATAACCAAGTGCTTTGTAGAAAAATTGCTTTAGAATTGGGGAATGTACTTGGAAGTATTCATGATACTAGAAACATTGCTTTTCTGACTGGAACAGATTGAGTGCATAGGTGGTAGATGATGGACAAAGTTCAGTGTAGATTTGTTACTTAATGATTATAATTTTGTTTTGACACTCTCAGTGACTCTTATAGAACAAGAACAGAGCAGGAACTTGTACCCTGTGCTGTTAAGGTGAAGCCCAGAAATAAATCCTAATCTAAAGCATACTTGCAATAGAAAAGCTTTTAGAATGTCTGGTTTGCCAGTAAGTCTCTTATCTTTGTAGCTTTATTAATATTGTCTTCCAGTTAGTGAAGTTTTTTCTAGTTAAAGACACTTAAAGAACTGCTTCAGGTTCAAGTATTTGTTGCAAATAGTTCAATGCCCAAGATTTTGTCATTTTTGGATAGATGTCTCTTGCCTTAGCAAACACTCTTAAGTGCTACAGCAATCCACACAGAAGGGGAGAGTTTGAACTTCATTAAGTGTTAGAAGTGAAAACCTACTGCAACATCAATCTTAGACATAATGCAATGTGTAGCTAAGAAGGTAGCCCTGAGTGTAGGCCTTGAGGTCTGGAGGCTTGAAAGCTGTCTTTGGCGACTTTGTACCAATACCTGGTACAATACCTTTGTTTGGAAACAAAGCCTATTTCCAGGGTTAGCATCACTGGCTTTAGTGTAAATATAAAATGGTCATTGCATTTTTATTTTTTTCTTGCCACAGAGGGTCCGTAGCGGTGAATGGAAAGGCTACACTGGAAAGGCAATCACTGATGTGGTCAATATTGGGATTGGTGGCTCTGACTTGGTAAGCTCCTGACTTCTATGCACCCTGCACATCTTTGTGTACATGCTTACGGTGAGGATAAAATCTAATTGTGGCTTCTATCCAGGGCCCTCTGATGGTAACTGAAGCCCTGAAACCGTATTCCAAGGGAGGCCCTCGTGTCTGGTTTGTATCCAACATTGATGGTACTCATATAGCCAAAACCCTGGCTGAACTTAAACCAGACACTACTCTCTTCATCATTGCATCAAAGGTATGTCTGATACAAGCACTGCCTGTGACTTGCTCTGCCTGTAAAGAATTCAGTCAGAAGACATGTCTGTCCACAGGAACATCTAGATCAGGGACTTCCAGTGTAGATTATTTCTAAAAACAGGCCTGTTGTGATTCTTTCTAAACTTGCAGCACAGGCTTGTGTTGCTGCTGAAATACTTGGGGATCTGTAAGTCAAGTGCTGAGAATTATTTAACCTAAATAAGATACATGAAAAATGTCATGTTGTCTGGGGTTTATTTCTCAGTCGATGCAAGTTTTAGCTTTAGTCACGAAAGTTTGTTTTCCTGCACTTCTCTGTAGGTGGAGTGTAGGATCCAGTGTAGTTATTTCTTTGAAATTCTGGATGTTATTTCATTCCTAAATGACTTTTGGTCCTCTATTTTTATTTTGGTCCTTTATTTAGTGTTCTGGTTTTTTGTATTAATGAATTGCATGTAGTTTTAAGAATCTCCATTTTATTTTAGGGTAGTCACAAAATACCTTCAGCTAAATAACTTAAATGCTGAGTTCCTTGAGCACTATAAATACTAAGCTGCTTTACTTAAAGAGGTGAAGATAGTCTGCTGGTGCTTTATAAGATGATGCTTCTGACTACAGACTGAATAGCTGCCTTTAAGTCTTGCCTTGCTAAGAACTTACTCTGTAAGCATAATTGCCAGCAGCCCTCTTCCCCTGAGGATTGTTTCTGTCTGAGCAGAGGAAAGAGGTGGAGACAAACTTCGTGGTTATGTAACTTGGGTTGCCTTCATTTGTAAAGCACAGTAGAACCCTTCTGCTGTTGGAGACAGTCTGTGACAAATGAACATGTGTGCAGTGCTGGCCGTGCTCTGCAAAGTGCTCATTATCTTATCTTGGCAGTGCTGCAGCTGTGCAACAGCTTCTGGAATAATAAGGAAACTGCACAAAGTAATACTAATGGTCACTTGGAATAATTGAGTCCAGGGATCACGGTTCAAAGGCTTAGAAAACTGCCAGATTGAAAGAGTAACACTTGAGTTTGTTTGCCAGACTGTAGTTAGATAATTGGATATATTTGGAAGAGGATGAATGGCATTTTTTTCTTTCCATAACAGGCTTATGTTTCATAATGAAATATTTCTGGAGATGGATGAGAGTAGGATGAATCTAGTGTTCACCCTTAAAGCTAAATTTTGATGGCTGAGTAAATCAGAATGGTTGTAGATACTTGCAAAACTGCATGACTGAACTTCTGTGCGCACTTCATGAAGCAGGAAAATGTTTTCCTCTAATCAGCAAAAGAAAAGTTATGACAAGAGTCTTGGCAGAAATGAGTGTTCTTCCATGAAAAAGTAGGAATTGTAGAACAATAGGACAGTCCAGCTGGGTTATCCTGTTTTGGTGTTCAATTAGGTTGTTTTTAGTTGAACAGTAAAACTGTAATTTTTAGTAAAAGACTAAAGTAGAAGGCTTTGTTCTCAAGATTTTGCAGAACAGTTTGGGGATTGGGAAGGTAGGAGATGGGGAATAATTATTCCAATTTCAGATACATACTAGTTTAAAACTACATGGGTAAATCTAGCAATATTAGTGTTTACTGAATTCATAAGCTTGCTTTTTTCTGTAATCTGGCAGCAGCCGTGTATTATCAAGATCTAGAATCACTCTGCTCTGGTTATCTGAACATGTGGTGCTTTAGTAACCTGAAGTTGTTTCCATTTTAAGAACAGTGTTTTACTTATTTGCTTGTTTCCCAATGTGCAGACTTTCACCACCCAGGAAACCATCACCAATGCAGAAACAGCCAAAGAGTGGTTCTTGCGTGCTGCTAATGATGTAAGTGTGGGATGTTTCGCTTAGGTAACAGAATGCAGCAGCTTTTGTTGTGCAATTTCTTCCTGGTTGTTCTGTGTGCTTTGGAGCAGAGCCAATAACTGCCCAAACATAAGCTTAGCAAATGATGCACTTATATCATTTCAGTGCTTTGTTAATGACAGACCATTTTGTCCAATCAAAGTGATAAAGCCACTAGTTTTTCATTATAAATGGTTGTCATGTATTGTTCCTCCAAATCTTGCCTGTTAAGTGATAGAGTGTAGTGTTTGCCTTAGAGCTGACCAATAATTTGGTAGAACTACTGATAATGAAAATACAAGACTACTGTGCATGGCACTGCCTTTAAATTATTGCCAAATCTTAAAAGCTAGAAATGAAGCTATGGTTGGAATGATGCACTGACATTTCTATGGCAGATGGCTGTGCTATGAATAGAAGCCTTGTGTTTGGCTCATTCTCTCCAATTTCTAACTCTTAAAAGGAAAAAAGCAGATACTGCCTGTTCAGGTAATTAATATGGTCTGTGACCTGTTCCAGTCAGGGTGGCTGTACTTAGTTTGAAAGCTGGGCTTTGAAATTCCTCCTTACACTACTGTTCAGACAACTCATCTTTGTTCGCCAGAACACCTTCTGAAAGACTGAGGTCTAAATCTGGAGCTTGACATTTATCAGTAATTCCAGTTGTCTTGGTTTTTTGACCCTGGCTGGAAGGGCAGTGGATGTATGTTGAGCACCATCTGCTCCAAAGCCGTGGTGGTGGTGTCCAGGCTGATAACAGACTCTGAAGGAGAGGGTGTGCCCCTCTCAGGAGGGAATGCTTCCGGAGGCCTTGATGAGAATATCATCAGAATGTTCTCTTTGGGTATGCTGCCAAATCGCACACTGAATGTGAATAAGATGATTACAAATTAGTAACACAGAAACAACTGATGATAGTCAACAGCTTTTTGTTTAAATGGGAGCAGATCAGCTTTATAACCAGAAATGAAAGAAAGTAGTTAAAATCTCGATCTAACTGTGTGTTTATTTTTCTTAAGCCTTCAGCTGTAGCCAAGCATTTTGTTGCCTTGTCTACCAATGCTGTAAGTATAGCCAATCTAGTTTATTTTTCCCATGTACCTTTAAGACAGCCTTACTTAAATATCTAATAGGGAAGCCTATCTTTTAAGATGCTTGAATACCAAATTTTAGCATTCCTCTTGAAAGGAAGCCTTTTTTTCTACTCAAAGTAACTGAAATGCTTCTAGAATACTGAACTGTACCAAGGCTGGACTTTGATTATAGATGTATGCTTTTTCTGCTAGAGCTTTAAATCTGAAATCAAGAGCTCTTGTGCCTGAAATGACTCCTGTTATTAATGAGTGTTAGTTCTAATTGTTTAAGTGTGCGTGAATGCAGTTACATAAACAAATGTTATTCTAAACTCCAGGTAAGAGCTGAAAAAGTGCAGGCAGTTTGAATAAAGCTTTTGATGAGCACACTCTGATGTGGTGCTTCATTAGAAAGTATGAAGTAGAGAGACCGGCAGCAATTAGAAAAACACTGCAGTCATTGACAGGCCGTCAGGGACTGACATTATGGTTCTGTTAAATGTAAACTGAATGTCAGTCCAGCTTTAACTATATGGCTACTTAGATTCATCAGAAAATGAATGTATGTCATTTTTAATAGCGAGTAGTGATAGTTATTTCTGGAAATGAAAATGTGATTTTTGTGATGGATGCTATGCATTTTTAAAAATAGATGTAGTTGTGGAATTGTTTATTTGATACCTAACTTGTGTTTGTTTGCTTGGTATAAAGCTTTTTATGACTGCTGGTTTTACTTACGGTGTTTTTATGTGTTTATTTTAGCCTAAAGTTAAAGACTTTGGAATTGACCCAGAGAACATGTTTGAGTTTTGGGATGTAAGTAAATGTCTGATATTATGTGGTAGATGTTAACTGTTAGCTTTTTCTGAAGCAAGTAAGAGGATTCTAAGTAGATGTCTGGCAACTGTAAAAGCACCCAAATTATAGGAGTTGTGTTCAGTGCACTGAAATACCTGAAAACCCTTAACTAAAGCAAATTGAGAACTTCTGCCCATTCTGTTAAAATCCTCCAGTCAAAGGTCTGAAGAGGAGTCTTCTATGTTCTTAGCTGTCTAATCAGCTGCTGAGTAACAGGAGATAGTCTTGGCTTATTCATCTGTGCAAGCAGTTATAATAAGCTGTGACATTTGCCTGTTGGTGTCTGTGGTGTATAACCTAGGCCTGGTAAAGGTCAGACATCAGAAATGGGAGCCTGATTGGAGATTTTGTAGCAGATGCATATTTTAAGTATACTGCCCTTAGTCTTGATCCTTATACTTAATTAGAAACAGGTTGGTTTGTCTTATTGACTAATTGCCTGACAAATGAGCTGCTGTTCAGAAGTTACTTGGAATGTTACCTTTCCCAAGTGTCAGAATTTTGCTGAAGCAGGCTTTCCCTGTAGAGGAGTGATAGTATGAAAGTAGTTATACAAGCTGCCAATTCAGGATTTGGAAGTGAACTGGAATCAAGGTATCTACTTCAACAGATGTTCTAAAAATTGGACAAGTAGGATAACTTCAGACTCTCAGAAGAGGCATATTTAAGGATTCATTAGGGTGCACTGTAAAGTGCAGGTTCCCTTGACTATGCCAAATATATATGGTGAACTATCACCAGAAAGAGTATTGATTTTTCTGGGAACAGTCTAAACATATGCTGCTGTTTTCTAACAGTTTGAATGTAAAAGCGTTGCACTTCTCTATCTCAACCATCTCTTGTTTGCAGTGGGTTGGTGGCCGCTACTCCCTGTGGTCTGCCATTGGTCTCTCCATTGCCCTGCATATTGGTAGGTATTCCTGTGATGTCACCATGCCAAGAATTGCTGTTTGCTTCAGGAATATAATTGTGGAGTACATTAACAATAATAGATTGTGAATCAGAGTTGGGACAAATACTATTTACCTGCCTTCTCTGATGGGTTGGATGTGGGTGCTAAAAAACGACCTGGAATGCAATGGAAATGTTGGTATCTTTGTACTGCAAATACAGTTTCGGAAATTACCCTGAACTTGGGTACAAATAGTTAAATTGCATTGCTTTAGTCACATAGCCAGAAGTGCCTGATTTATGTAAAGCTGTGTCAGTGTTGAAAATCAGACCTTGCAACTGACATTCCTAAAATTGAAGTAGGATATTTAGTATCTGTAAGTATACACACACTAAACACCAAAATCCTGTCTCCAGTTCTGCATATGAGCTCTGTTTAGTATTGTTAACTATCTCCTTCTCCTATTAAGTCCTTTTGTTCCCAGTACTTTGTCTAGGCTATAGGCCCTGATGATTACATTTGTTCCCTCATCACTGCTTTCAGATGTTTAAAGTCTGAAACTATAATGTTGTTAATTTTTTCTAGACAAAAGCTAGAATTCCCTTAGACTGGGGTTAAAAGAATAACATTGGGTTTGGTGTTTTTTGGAATTATATGAATAGGAGTTTTCATGTGTAGAAAAACCTATTATAAGAGCAAAATAAACAAGTCAGGCACTTACTGTTTTGTCTGCAATAAACTGTTCATTGCTGCTGTCAGACAGATTTGGTGCTGACTGCTGATGTGCCAGCCTATCTGCACTTCTTCCTCTTAGACCCTTCATCTCCCACAGCTGGCCTCTGACCTAGGTAGAGCTGCTGCTGTGGTTCCGAACACTTCACCTCCCAATTGCTATGTAAGAATCACGATTTCTGTTTTTGCAGGAGAGGCTAGCTTTAGTGAAACTATTCATTCAGGAAAGTGAATGGAGGTTTAAATACCCTAACTACAAAGCAAAGAAAGCTCAGGTGAATTGTTAAGAGAGAACAGGGAAGGGAGGGGTAGCCTTTTTCTTTGAGAATATCTTATTAGAGCTGCTTTTCCTCACACAAGTGCAGAAATCCCTGCTGTACTAGCCTTGCCCTGTTTTTCTGGGGGATGTCTCTCCCATGGGCTATGAAGTGATTAAGTGTTCAAACTTGCTGAAAACTGTGGCCTCAAAGCAGGCTCTGTATTAAATGCCTCTGTTTTCCTTCTAGTTGCCCATTCTGCCGGAATGGGGATTTTAGGCAAAGGTTTTTGAATTATGTTTCATGAAGTTGGACTTGCTCTGAAGTCTGGGCTTTAAGCATAAGTAAATGTCTGGCTTGTGGGATGCAAATTTCAGAAGAAGCCTAAGTGCAGCTTTAAACTCTATTAGTAGTTGGGAGCCCTTGCTGCATACAAGGAAGTAAAACTCTCTATAAGAAAAATCAAGTTTGAGTTGTAATAGTAAATACAAACCGACTTCTTTCTATTGTTAGGTTTTGACAACTTTGAGAGTCTGCTTGCAGGAGCCCACTGGATGGTGAGTGTGGGATGCCCATTTCAGATTTGTTCCTCTTTTAGAATTGTTAGTAAGGAAACTGAAGTTCAGCTCCCCATGTCCTCTCAATGCTGTTAAAACAACAGTTTGTGGGAAGCTCTCACCAGATCAACACAACAGTAAAAACAGTGTAGGAGTTGGGAGGGATGGCAGTTGCTTTATCAGAAGTGTAACTTTCCTTTGTGTCACGTAGGATAATCACTTCCACACTGCCCCCCTGGAGAAGAACGTGCCCGTTCTGCTGGCCATGCTGGGGGTGTGGTACATCAACTGCTACGGCTGTGAGACCCACGCCCTGCTGCCCTATGACCAGTACATGCACCGCTTTGCCGCCTACTTCCAGCAGGTAGGGCTCGGCAGAGCAAGGCTTCCTACAGCAAAGTGAAGATGAGCTTCTGTCCTGGTTCAGGGACCTGAATGCACGTGTCAGTTAAAACTGCAGTTACTTAAATCATGTAATCAGTTGCCTAGAGAGCTGGTGCTGAGATCGATACCAGCTTATTTGCTCACTTAAAGACCTTTTCCTCACACCTCTGTTATCTTGATGTCCATAAATTAAGCAGCTGTATCCCTGATGCTTAGACAATTTCTATAAACAAGCACTGTTCATTGTAGTTGAAGTATGTATGGAAACTTGTACTGATACTGAGTGATCCTGCCCTTCCCTTCTTTAGGGTGATATGGAGTCTAATGGCAAATACATTACCAAGAAAGGCTCTCGTGTGGACTACAGCACTGGCCCTATTGTGTGGGGAGAGCCTGGCACCAATGGGCAGCATGCTTTCTACCAGCTCATTCACCAAGGTAAACAAATTATTAAATACCTTGTTCTGGAATTAAAGTCTGAATGGCTACAGAGCTGCAGGAGTTTGTGGAGTTTGCACTTGTTTAGAGGTTGGACTCTTATCTAACCTAGCATCCCATTGCTATGGGGTTTTTAATTAGTGGCTTGTGAAGGCTACAAGATGCAGGTTTTAACTACAATAAGGAGGTCAAATAAAGATGAAACTACTGAGCTGCATTGTTACTTACCCCTGCTGCAAATAATAGTGCTCTTCTGTAAAGCTTTTAAAAATGACTGAGTCTGCCAGTAACTCTGCAAATGGGGTGAGAAGTGAAGTTTTTTCTAAGACTTACCTGTTGCAGGGTTATTGACCTGGCTTTTCTTACAGGAACTCGCATGATTCCCTGTGACTTCCTGATCCCAGTGCAGACCCAGCACCCTATCAGAAATGGCTTGCATCACAAGGTAAGTTCTTTGTTAGGGCACCGTATTTCTTGTGGCTCAAGGCACCGAAGCTTACTTGGTGTTGCACTGTGTGATATTTCTAAATGTCCCTTTGAAACTGTCGGTGACTGAAACACGGACTTTGCCGTGTGGGGAGTCTGGATCATTTATTCAAAGGGAACAAGCTGGTTTTGTACACTTTTTCAAGGCAGAGTATTTCGTTACATGGTAACTCTCAGTACATGACCTATCCCATGTTGCCATGTCAGCAGCACGCTTTCTCAACGCCCTTCTGTGGGGTGATCACACGCTGTTCACCCCTCTCAGCTTGGGCAGGCTGCTCTCCGCAGGGCTCTGCCGTGTGGCATCTCCTCCCCCCAAGGTCAGGTGGAGACAAGTGTCTTTGTGTTACCGTGTGCTTCTTTGTGCTGCCATGTGCCTCTGCAGGCATGTCTCACAGCCCACAGCTCAACTCCATCCTGTCTCTTCCTACATGAAACTATACACAAAGGCTCTGTCAACATTCACAATAGATTTAAAAATACCTAAATTATAATTGCATGGTATATGTAATATATAATGCAGTAGTATGTTTATTCTTGATGCAATTGCAGTGACAGCTCTTGAGGCAGTTCAGTGGTGTTTCCTGTGGGCCTACTGAAGCTGGAAAGAGTTGAGCAATTAAGTATTTGGAGAGAAAATTCCTTGAAGAATTGTAAGGAATGTAATTCTTGCAGAGTAGGAAGAAGCAAATTCTCAAGCCTGATGTGACAGCATCTCTGAGGAAGCTTTCAAGTCTTAAAATCTAGGACAAAATTTGGTGAATGTAATGGTATGGCTGGGGTGATGGCCTTCTACACAGGTGTTTTTAACCTGTCCAGTTTTTAGTTTAATGTACCATCTGACTAAGGATTTTCAATGAACTAAGATTTTTCTTAACTTCCAAAGGTGGAAACATGTTCAACTATTTACTGCAGGTCAACTGTTTACTGCATACTTCAGAAAAAGCATCTTTGCTCACTGAATTTCAGTCTTGTCATGATTTCAGCATACAAGTGCTATTTAAATTGTGTAATATTCATTTTTCATCAAGTAACACCAAATACAGGTGAAAATTTAGAGTATGACTTTGCAAAAGAAGGGGAGAAAAGGTTTCATTTGGCTATAAAAAACTTATTGTATCTTCTGGTAGGACAAAACCACAGATAAATTTGCAGGCTAACATTAGACAGGGAGCGATAAACAAAAACCTTGCACTGCATTGGTAGGGATTGGTATATGGTAAGCTATGAGGATTTTCCTGCATACAGATGAGTAAGTACATCTTAGCTGGTTACCTTTGACTAACCTAAAAAAAACATTTCCGTGTTTTTCCATGATAGGGTGTAACATGAGATAAAATCATAGACTTATACTGGGTGAAAGGGCTATGTGAATTCCTGGCTCCTCTGGTCTCACTTGCTGCTGGCTTCAGCAGGGGCAGGATTCTGCAAAACTGTCCTGGTTGTCTTTGGATACATGTACTTTAAAATAGTAATTAAGTCTCTTGGCACTCTGAGGTAAGAAGCAATAGCTAAAACTGCTGCATATTTTACTGCCACAGTGTTAAAACTGGCTTGTAAGTCTAGACTAGGTCTTGGTATGGGTTCAAGCACCAGGTACCGCTATTCCAGCTATGCAGAGGGTAACTTGTGTTTATTTCTGCCTGCTAGATCCTTTTGGCCAACTTCCTTGCTCAGACTGAGGCCCTGATGAAAGGAAAGACGGCTGATGAGGCTCGCAAGGAGCTTCAGGCGGCCGGGCTGAGCGGAGAGGCTCTGGAGAAGCTCCTTCCCCACAAGGTACCCTGGGGGCTCAGGAGGTGCCGTGGCAGTGAGGGCTTTGCTGGAGGTGGTGGGGCAGCCAGGGTGGGGTGGCACCGGTGGGACCTTGGCAGGGCACTTGGAACAGGCTGCGAGCAGCACTTTGGCTCTGGGGCCTTGGGAGGTGTTCCAGAGAAGATGGGCTATCTCAGCACTGCCCTGGGCTAGTGACTTTTGAGTTACTTCTTGCAGCCCACAGTAGCCAGCAATGGTGCTTGTGGAGACACATTTTCCATTGTGTTTATAATAAAACATGGAAGTGATACAATTTTATGGTTGAAGGCCTTTAAAGCTTTTAGGACTTTGTATTTGCTGCTAATGCAAATAGTCCAGTGTGGACTCTAAGGAAAATAAAACCTGCAAGTTTCTGATGTAAGTTTTACAACATACTAGATGACAATGTAACTCTTGTTTTGATGAAAGGTCTTTGAGGGAAATCGACCAACCAATTCGATCGTGTTTACAAAACTCAACCCTTTCACCCTGGGAGCCATCATTGGTAAGTAAATAGATTTCTCATCTGTGAATGCTAATGAAGTACTTTCTGATCAAGTTTATTGATCTTTCTCTTTCTGCTTATAGCCATGTATGAGCACAAGATATTTGTTCAAGGAGTTGTCTGGGACATTAACAGTTATGACCAGTGGGGGTAAGTTTCCTTGGTTTGTTTCTTGTATATTTACTGACAGATTCTTGAATCTATCATGAGTTACAGAAAAGACAATGAAAAAGTTTTATACTTAGAGTGCATGATTATGGGATAGTTTTAAATGAAAACAGATTTTCTGGGGATAGGTTACCATGCCATAATGCATTTTGCATAGATTAGCCATGCATAATGACTTGTAGATAACAATCTTGGCTAAGGACCTCTGTTTAGTTGAATTTTAAAAAATACTATGAATGTAAAAAAGATGAAGTAGTGAGGAAAATAGTCAAGAAGGCTGAACACATGCTCTGAGAATTAGGAAGGAAAATGTTTTCCCTCTAGTGTGTGAAAAAAGAATTATTTTACCTCTAGAAACATTTAGTAGGCAGTTTGAGTGGCATGTGTTGAGCCACTCAAGCTGCCTACTTCTGGTGGTCTGATTGACCACCTCTTACTTTTCCTATACTGGAGAGACAACATTCCTGGCAGAGGTCTGTGTATGCAGGAGCCCTTGGTTTCATGTAGGCTGCATCTGTGACTGAGGGCTGTACTGGAGCTCCATGAGCACAACAGCAGCTTGGAGGAGTCTGTCACTGTGCCACTTAAAAGTGAAAGACTGAATCAGGAGTTAATCAGGTTCTTTCATCTGTTGTAATAAGAACTGTACAACATACTGAACGTAGGCTTAGGTAGAGGGATTGGGAAATAAGATTTTTCAGGTGCAGCATGCCTGTGCTGTGAGGGGTTGTTTTGAAGAGCACATTTGTTCTACAGGTGTAGAATGTTAGTTTACACTAAGCTACCTTAGTCTTTGTATGTGTTCTTCGGTGCTGCACAACCACAGCACGTTCTATAACTAAATACTGTAGCAGAACCGGAAAATGGAAGAGTGTCTAGTACAACCTGATGTCTGCTATAAGATCTGAAATCAGGAATGCAGTAGGAGTAAGTACAGCTTTTACTGCCACACATGAAAATCCAGAATGGCATCCAAAACTGTGGAATGTGGGGATGCTGTAGAACCAGCCTCGATTCTTGCAGCCGTTGGAATATCCTAGGTTCTTACACTGTGAGGCTGTAACTCGTGGAGAGCCCACTGTAGTGCTGGGCATGCTTCCAGGCTGCAACTCAGCTGTTCATTGTTTGGGTGGCACAAATCGGTGTTTTGAGCACTGTCCTGTTCAACAGTGAACAGGAGCCAGCTGAATGCATTCTGCACTGGGGCAGGCTGCATAACACAAGTGAATACTGAGGTGAAAAGACTGCTTAACTTTTAAAACAAAATGTTCACTTAGACATCCTGTAATTTGAGCTGTCTGCTCAGCTAAGCAACTATGAGAACTCCAGTTTTTCATGAATGGCAATGAGTTGAATACTTTGACAGTAATTTTTGAGGGGTAAAATATCATAGTGTTCACTGGGAAGTTACTTTTTACTGACATTTATTTTTAATATCAATGGCTTATAGTAAATACTGTAAGTTGTTAGCACTAATATTGCTTTTTTTTCTTCTGCTTTTATAAATGCAGAGTGGAGCTTGGAAAACAACTTGCCAAGAAAATTGAGCCTGAACTGGAGTCAGATGCTCCAGTGACATCTCATGATAGCTCAACAAATGGGCTCATCAATTTCATCAAAAAACACAGAGCTTGAAATTGAATACTTGGAGGACATCGACAATCTCACCACCGAATACCCAAATCTGTTGTAGTTGTGCTTTTTTAGCCACTTCTAACAAAAATAGCACTTTACAGATGTAGCTCTCTTCACTTGTTGCAGTTAATCTTGTTGCGTCAAGTGTTACAAATGAAACTAGTTTTGTGAAACCCTGAGGTTGTATAGTTGCGTTCTGTTTTTGTGGCTTGTTAATCTGTAAAGTGCAGCTGGTATGTTCCTCAATTCTTATCCCTCAACTTCCTTAAAGATGATCACCTACTGATACTAGAAAATAAAAGGTATGATGGATGAGTAAAACTTCTTCACTCTATCTTTGAAGTGCAGCCCTAGTAACATTTGCCTCACTTGCTGTCTAAGGCCCTCTGAAGCCAAGTAAGCTGACTTTAGTCTTTCTGGACTGGTTCTACTGTAAGCTGGAAACTAGAATGTGTTTAAAGAATCAAACCTATGGCTGTAGGTTGTTCAGTTAGATTTCATCCCTTTTGAGCAAGATACAGGGTTGTTTTTTTTTTCCCCAGTGCTACTGTGAAAATGCAAGTTTACTGATGTTTGGTAAGAGATTTCCTGTTTTGTCTGTGAGCTATGTGAACAGCTATCCAAAAAGGAAGAAAGTTCCTGGAGTGACAGTGATACCGTAACTTCTCCAAACAGTTTTCCAGAGTTTGTGAAGCAAAAGCTTGGGATCACCTGGAGAAGAAATGTATTTTTGGTATCTTTCAGGGCAGGGCAGTTTCTCACTGTTTAATCAGCATCACTGTCTGACAACAGCAATGAAAAAATTGGAGAAACCTGCTTGTCAACAGATTGTTTATCCTCTTTTGTTCTCTACTACTTGTTAACCTCTTTGCTAGCAAACTGGCATGCTCTGGCTCTTGTTCTGTAACACCTTTAATAAAGGTAAGACACAAGCATTGAAAGGAAACTTTGGTTCTCATACCCTCGACAGTGACTACACTGTGTGAGCTGGGACCCCTTAGTGCCCACCTTTGCTGTGCGGCTTCACGGGCAGGGCTGGGTGCTGAGGGCTGCGCCTCCCTGCTGTGGCACCGGCACTGTGCTTCCCCATCCGCCTGCAGGGCTTAGGAGCGGACCTATGGAGCAGTGTTTCCGTATGAAGCATGGTCACAAAAAGAGAACCCACTAGAGGGAAGCATCCTATTCTCACAGGAACCTTTAAACCTCTCCTCCCGTCGTGCACAGGTGCTCGGCACAGCTCGCTCCTCTCCCGCCGTGTCGCTGAGCGCCCAGGCCAGACCCGCCCCCTCTCCCTGAGGGCGCCATGGCCGCGCGCGGGGCTCCCCCTGCCGGCGTGGCCCTCAGGGCTCAGCCCCCCCCGTGTGCTGCCATGAGGGAAAGGTGTGTCGGTGATGTGCCGGATCGTCACCGAAACCGTGAAACTGCCGAAAGTGCCTCCCTCGGGTTTACAGACAGCGCCTCGGGGCCGCTCCGCGCCACAGGATGAAAGCAATAACGAAGTTTTTCGCTGGACTGGTTGAGGAGGCCACAAGTAGTGTGTGAGGGAGGGACTGTGGGTGCGTTTTGAAGATGAGGGAGTGTAAAACCCACATCTGGTTTAAGAACCTGCTGTCAGTGACAGGACTTTTTTGTGGCCTTTGGGTCTCACTATTCCTGGGTCTGTCCTTACGGGGACTCAGCATTGTTTTCTGACCTGTGCCCTGACACGTGTCCTGTGGGGTAACACGGCCGCTTTGTGACTCGCTTTCTTGAGCTCCACTGAACTGCTTTAAATACTTCTGTTTAATATCAAGCCACCCCATTCCTGCAAGAATAAAAGTGATTTCTTCATGAATTGTGCTCTGCTGCCGAGAAATTCCAACCCATTGAAGTCTATCTGGGAAATTGCAATGGGCATGGCTGAGATCTGATGAAATTGTGTTGTCATATACAAGAGAGCATGAAAGGTAATGATGTGCCCAAAGTAGGCAGAAACTTGTCATACCCCTAAAATGGCACATGCTCCCTAATCCTCAACCCCATCCATTACCTACAAGTCCCATTCCTTGTGAAGGCCTCTGAGGAAATACTGCGTGGAGATGCTTCAGTTGATGTAAGTTCAGTTGATACATTTTACATTTGTAATGCTAATTTGACTATATAATCATAATAGTATCTCAATGTCAAAATTCATCTATGAAGGTATTTTAGGAGTTCTTGAGAAGGTAATTACTGTATCATGGGAAAAATCTGATACTTAAAATTATGTTAAATTCATATTGTATTCCCACTGGACATGTACTTAAAATAGATTGTGTGGGTTTGAGTTTAATGGAGGAATACGTTTATGTAGCAGTTGATCTAAAAAGACTGTCCTAAAGAGCTATGTGTGTGAAGGCATCTTCCAGTCCTTTTGTCTAAAGAGGATTTGGCAGGAATAATCAATGAGTGATCCCTTTTGGCCAGTTCACGGTGATCTGATCTGCTGGGACTGCTCTAATTTCCAAACTATCCTGGACTACATGCAGAGTTTCTGCAGCCTTCATTAGCTTAGGCTGAAACCTTGAAGGAGGATAAGATAAGTAAAGTTCCAAATTTTATTTATCTCATGTATATAGTTCCCAAACTATACCAAGAACTTCAGTCGAACCTGTTGCTCTTATGGAGGAATAAAGAGCACTTACAGCTCTGCAGTGATAGTGCTGCAGTGCTCAGGTCATGAGTCTGTATGCATCAGTCAAGTAAAAAGAAGATAGCTTTACCTCATTTGTTCTTTATCTTTACCTATTTTAGGTATCGTGTTTGTGTTTAGATGTTCTTGAAATTATTCTGCTTTGGCAATTCCTGCTGTTATTTTTTTGTTTGGCTTCCAGAGAGAATGGCTAAGCAACTTGGTTTATTAATGAAAATTCAGCAGAGAAGAGCATGCTTTTGGCTTCTAGCTCAGTCAAACTCAGTCAAACTTCAATGCTAGTAATTGAATTGCTCTACTTTCTCTGAAAGAAAACTTCAAGTTTTTGTTAGTTTTGTGGCACATGGGGATTGTTAAAATAGATCAGATAAAAAGTAGCCCTAAAGCAAAACATGTCCAGAGGGCTTGTAATGTCCAGATAATTTTTTTTATTTCCTCAATTTTTCTTTTGTGTTCCTTCTTAGATGTATCTTTCTGAAAGAAGAAAATTATAAAATCCTGATATTCTGTTAAAACAAGATTTCCCAAACCTGCTGGATGTACTTGTAATTTCAAAAAGTATACTCACAAAAGAATTTCTATTCAGGTTGTCATAGTCACTGGATTTTACTTGATGGTGGTTTCACAAGTAGACACGCTTTCAGGATTTCTCGAAACTATTTTTTGAGATTTATGTTGCCTTTCCTCTAAGGAAATGTTTTGAGCCCAGACCAGTGGACCAACGAGTCCTATGTGGAGAGGGCACTCAGTGTGGCTCTCTGTGCTGAACAGGGCTGTCCCTGGCTGGGAGAAATGAAAGGAGCTGGGGAATGGATAATCCTTGCAAAGGTCTGGAAGCAGGCTGCCTAGAGGATGCAGCTGAGGGGAGAGCTAGGTGTCAAGGAGTTGGCCTGCGACCGTGCATCTGGAACACTCTCAAGTGTGTGGTAATGCCTAGAAAGGCTGGGCTCTGCCTTTCATCATTAGCAACAGCCACAAGAGACAATATCTGCTAGAAAGATCCCTCACACAGGATAAAAGCAGAGCATGTTGTTTGTTGTTCTGAGTGCTAGTGAACTGCAAAAAAAAGTTAAATTCTAGAGTAGCAGGTTTTTGTTGAATATTTCTGTGTGGCTTTGCACTTATTAAAAATACCACTTTTGTCATTCTAAGTCAGTAAACTGGGTGACCAGTGAGTTCAATGAGTTCAGGCCTTGACTCTGACTTTTCATAAAGTTTTCAATTTACAGTTGATTTAAATTTATCTGGAAACTCCTGGATTAACTAAAGGGCTTTGCTGTGCTAGCAGAGCTGCTCATTTTAGAACTGTTTCTCCAGGCTTTTCAGGAAATGCAATACCATTTTTTTTTGGCCGTGTTGCCAGATCTGTTCAGTTTTGTTGTGCTCTTGATACTTTATTTAATAGGGGTTTTTTTTGCTTTATTTGCTTTATTTTCCAAAAACCCTTGTAGACATCAATATGAACAACAAAAGAGCAGTTGGCATAGCTCTGTGGCTGGGTAGTCTGTGCTTTAGCAGCAATGTTTCCTGGACTGCTTAAGAAAATCAGTGTTATAAGAGCCAGTACAGAGCATCAGGACAGAACAAGAGGGGCCAACACTTTGTTCCCTTGCAACAGGACAGGAGGAAATGGCCTCCAGTTGCACCAGGGGAGATTCAGATTGGATATCAGGAAAAATTTCTTCACTGAAATAATTATCAAGTATTGGAACAGGTTGCCCAGGGAAGTTATGGAATCACTGTCCCTGGAAGTGTTCAAAAAACATGTAGATGTACATGGACATGGTTTAGTGGTAAACCTGGCAGAATTAGGTTAATGGTTTGGCTTGATCTTAAAGGTTATTTCCAATCTTAATGATTCTCTGATCATCTAGAGTCTCACTGGAGTTCTCAATAAATAATTATCAGTGTTGATCTTCAATGGCCTTTTAACATGAATTACATAATTTTGAGCTGGGTGAGTGGCCTAAGTCATGTTCAGTTCTCAGCTCATATAACCGCTATGTGTAATCATAGTGGATCTTAGGTTGACAAAGAAGTGAAATTAAAATGAGTATGGGGACTTCACCCCCTCTAATCTTAGAGCTATGGGCATGGTATAAGGACTACTGGCCAAGCTTGGGTCAAATCCTGCTTGGTTGTATTTCTACTGAATTGCGACTTTACTGAGGAGACTTCCTGTCTTAGAATTCATAGCTAGGATTTCATGGACCTGTGAAAATGTCTCATTGACTTCTGTAAACAGTGGTCTGCGCCTTGGATTATTAACTGCAGTCAGGAGGAGATTGGGGTGACCTGGATTATGTGGCAAAGATATTTTGGACTGTTTCAACCTGGTTACAGATCTACCTCCCCACAGAATAAGAGTTAAAAACAGGAATCTGCAGTAAGAGGCAGATGCACATGCAAGGAACTTGCAGTGTAGCCTATAGGGTCTTTCTAATCTGGCCTCATAACGCTTTTCAGAGGTGAGCAGTATTCAATAATAAAAAGCACTAATTTTGTTTGAAATGTGTACCTTTGGAGCTAAATTAAAGTTGTAGAAGATGAATGATGCTATAACTGTTTGATGTAAAAGAGATCCTGTAGTAGTGCTCTTCCTTGCAAAAAACATCTTGCTGTTAAATAAGTTCAGGATGGAACAAAAATAATATGGTGGTGTCTTTGAATTCTTTTAATAAGAAAAAAGCATACATGGATATTTAAAATAGACATGTTGGTTTTACATATATAAAAATACATTAAACTTCTTTTCCCTTTTAAAGCCTCAGAGATCTTCCTTTTGGGAGATACTGGCATTCCCTTCATATTGGGTGGATTTACCGCAAGGAAAGCTGGAGAAAACTTAAAAGTGTCCGGTTTTATTTAAAACCTTGGTGGTCTTTAACGGCTGCCCCACAGTTCCAGCCTGGTACAAACTTAAACAGAGCTCTTTGTTGCTCTTGAATGTGACATAATCCTTTCATCTGGCGTGCTGAATGAAGTATGCACATGGCTTTTTTGCTACCCCTGCTGGGCTGCCTTGTTACACCTTCAGAGCAAACCACCCCCAGTAAAAAAGCTTGGGCTCTGTCATCCACCCTAATGCCAATAAACAACAGATAACTATGGCATCTTTGGGCTTTAAAATGCTGCCCCTCATTAAACTTGTGTGTTGAGGAAGGAAACGGCTCCCCACATCATTGTTTCTTGCAGATACAGAGTACATTTTTTTGTTGTTTGCATGTTTGCTAATTTGAAGCTCTTTGAAGAATCCTACAGGGAGATCAAAGACAAAAGATTAGAACGTTTTTAATAAAGTGAAGAAGGATCAGGTTAGATCAAAGGGACAAGCTGACAGGAAATAAGTAGGTGCCGTTGTTGGCTGACACTTGCATGCTGTAGGGTGATTTCTGTGTTAATGTGAGGTCAGAAGGAGGATTGCTTTACATCTTATTGTCTCCAGACTTTGCTGACTGGGTGTGTCTTTGTACTTCACTTTAATCTCAAAAATTAAAACCCATAAAGTCACAGTTTGGCTCAGCCACATGATTTTTCTAGTTATTTAACTTTGATTTTGAAATAAAAATAAAATTTAGAATGCACCAGCAGGGTATGGAGGTAATTAATTGGCCTGCAAGGGGATTCAGCTACAGGAATATTCGTTATCAGAGGCACTGGGCCTCAATCACCCCCACTGTCATTCTGCTGACTTTAAGGGAATTAAGTCTTACCCCACTGTCTCAAGAGGAAACGTATTTTCTTTATATACACACCAAAGCCTTGCACGGTCACAGGTTGTACTGCTGTAGATAAACCAGTACAATGAAATTAATATATCCCCTTCAGTTTATTATGCAGTTTTATACGTAAGAGTTGCTAATTGGGCAGAGTTTATTTCTCTGGGAGATTGAAGTTGCAGCACTAACTGGAATGGGCTCACTGGCCTCCTTCAGTGTGTAGGTTGTGGTGGATGCAGGGTTGGCTTTGGCAGCCTGGTAGCTGTGCGTCGGAAGTAAGGTGCCTCACAAAACACCCGTTTCTTCTAATAGTAAATCACCTTTCTGCCTGATGTAGCTAGAAAGCTAATTTGAGGACAGCCACAGGAAACCAAGAAGATTTCTTTACTATGTGATCCATGGGTGATTTTGTAGTTCCACAAAGCTTGGTCTCCCCATGTGTCTTCACAGGTGAAGAAAACAAACAAATGCTCAAGAAGTTTCTGTGTCTTTGTGATCATGAAACCTCCTCTGAAAGGATGTTTTCATGCAAAGGTGCAGGATTGGGCCCACAGAAACAATCTTGTTTTGTTCCACAAAGGCTGGTAGCACTGGTTTTCTGCTCCACTCAACTACATGTGCAGTTGTTCCTCCAGCACTGAGGGTTCTGCTGCCCTAATGCAGAAGGGCACACCAGAGGTTAGGTACCTTATTGGGCATGGTGCAAGCAATAACTGGCTTTTTTCAATCCAGTCATGTTAAATCAAATTAGCAGGTTTTGGTATGGCCTTAACAGAAAGAGCTGTGCTCAGCCCTTTGCTTAGTACTGTAATACAGATAATAATCATACTTGATTAGAGAAATGTATTTTTATTGTATTTTGTTGTTTTTGTCTTGCAGTTGGTTATGTAAATGAGCAATCATTCTACAAAAACAAAGGAAAGTATTACATAAAATAAAGTTACCCAAACTTTTTGGGGCAAAGTAAAACAAATAGGAAGAGATATATGTTTACGAACCAAAGGAACTTTGTGAGTCTCAAAGGGATGTAAGAAAGAGCACTGGGTTTGACTAATGTGCCTCAGTTGGAAGAAGGGTTCCTTTGCCCTGCCTGTGCTGTGGCTGAGCAGAGCTGTTCCCTCCTGGGGCACTTGAAGCCAGCATTTCACATGCTGCACCGTTGTTTGCTGCTTCACACACTCCTCATTGAGGGGTCCTGATGGAAAGCCATAGATCAGATTGTGGGAAGGGCTGCTGTTCTGGATGCAGTCAGGAGCACTTCACAGTGCAGTCTGTGAAGATTCAGTTTTGGGACACATGAAGACCCCCCAGGGTCATGTTGGCAGTGCGTTAAGCCAACAGTAGAGAATGACGTGGGAAGGAGGATAACATGGTTTGCTTTTGAACATTGTCTCGTTTTTTGTAGTTGGTTGTGTTCCATGGAGCTTACTGGGTTGCCAGGCTCTTAGTTTTTGTGATTGGTAGAATGTAATTAAAATTGCTTTTAAGTCAGAAATGTGCAGCATTCAGACAGTGTGGATGCTGAAGGCTTGGTCGCAGGGAGATTTTCTATCTTTCTGCCAGAGTCTGTGTGAGAGTCCTTGCTTTCACACAGACACTGGCTGAAAACAGTTAGAAGTTTTTGTAAACTAATCTCTTTATCTTGCAGGTGCAAGATTGTTATGCAGTTTTGTTGTGATATTGACCAGAGAAATATTTTGAAATGAGTGTTGTAAGATTTAACCAATCATTATGGGAGGTGGATAGTCAAGGACCAATGGCCTTGTGCCATTCAAGCGAACTAAGATATATAAACGAGCCTGTAAATTAATAAATAATTCCTTTTCTTCCTGGACCAAGCTCGTGTCATTTCTTGCCGTCCCTGGTACAACAGCGACAAGACAGAAAAAAGATGGAAGGCTCCTCAGATGATAGCCCAGGTGCTTCTGTGAGCCCCTTGTAACAGCCATGTCCATCTACCTCTGTACCCACTCAGTCCCTGGTGAGTCCCTTGCTAGACTTGGCTGTGGTGGAAAATATGCCCTGATGTGCTTCTTTAACCTTTTGGATTTAGAAGTGGCAGGTCATTCTTTTTGAGATTTCTGTTCAGTTAAAACACTGGATTTTTGCCTAATTTTAGGCACTGCATGGAGCTCTTCTTCTGCAATAAAATAGTCATAGGAATAGTCATAGGAAAAAGACTGATTGCAAAAAGGAGTAGTGCTTGTGTAGCAGAAAGCTAGGGATCTTTGGGATCTCAGTAGTGGACAGAAATGTCTAAATCCCACTGAAGTTGAGAGGGATACTAATGAGTCCATCTGGACATAGGCTTCTGGATTATAGAAGTGCAGGGAAAATAGGCCATGTCCAAATCAGAATAATCTGGAGTTGTAAATTGATTCAGTTAAATTTGTGTAATCTTTTAATATATACAACACCATAAACCTACAGGCATTGCAGGAGACTGATAGGATTGGAACGTAGCAGAAATTCAAGGTACTCAAAGCAGTCTAACAGTATGAAAGGAAATGGAAGAAAAAGAGAGTCTCTCTAATGAACTTTGCAGAATGAAGATTAACAATTCAGGGAGAGGTGCAAAGTGGGGAATGAGGATGTTGACAAAGTGTTATGGTAACAGAAAATTCAGTGATGAAATGCAGAATTCCCCGAGGGAATCATAAATCAGCTTTAGTCTACAAGGTATGTTGGTTCCTAGATCAGCAGGAGTCTGGTACCTAAATAGCTTTGCAGTCCAGTCCCAGATGCTTTACTTTGGACTTTTTTCTTCGCTTTAGGTTTCATGTGGTTTTAAATTTAACAAGGCACTCGTTCCTTTTGAACCAAAGCATGTTAATAGTGTCCTTAATATATTTATAAAGCAAAGAGTCTTGAAGGGTAGCTTGGTATATTTCAGAGTTCAGAAATACTAAGTGTTTTAATAAAGCAGAAAGCATTAAGAAAACGTTGAAAAATGACAGGGAGTGTCAAGCTGAGACTGAATAACTTTGGAAGATTTGATTTATCCCATGCTTGAATTTTTAATGTGTCTTTTTGTGGTTCCTTGGATGTGTGGCTGCAGTGGCAGGGTACTCAGAACAAGTGTGATCCAAACACAGAGCAGTTTGCTCGTTGATGAATACATCAGCCAAGGGCGGTGTGAGGCTATCCCGTGTGGATGCAGATGGGAGGGCTGGAGCGGAGCCCAGGACAGCAGCCCAGGTCCGCTCGGCGGTAATGCTGGGAGCAGGACGGGCTCCCGCCTGCTCCGGGGGCCTGCCGCGCTCCCTGCTGCTGCAGGGGAATTTCGAATAGTAATTCATGAGCCCTCGGATCCGGGAATCTACTGCCTTTTCAAGGCAAGCAGGACTTGGTAAACATGGAGCTGGTGTCAGTGCACCAAAGCCCTGCACAGATGTGCCTTATGCAGTGGTACACGTCTGTAATTTCTCTATGTAAGTTTTGGGGTGGTTTCTAAAGTTGTTGACTGTTAACTCTACAATAGCTATGTTCAGCACCTGCTATCTCTAGCTGTTTTAAAAATCTTCCTCACAGTAAATTATAGTCTTTGGTCCAAATAATACACAGAACTGAAGGAATAGCTGGATGACAAAGTGCTGTCACTGGTGTCAGTGTGAAGGAAAATTTACTTGAAGTGATTTGTGGGGGAAAAAAACCGCTGGGAGGCATTCAAAATTAACTCAGTACAGCAATCTGTATGCTGAAGCCTTTGTTTAATAGTAGATCCTGGTGTCCTGGACTTCCACAATGTCAGGTTAGAAATTAACCCAAACTGAAAAGGGAATTTGGGGAAGGAAGAGTGGGATTATTGGATGTAGAATTTGGAGAAAATTATTTAAGAAAAATTTCCATGGGTCCCCTGACTGTAGAAATCAGTTACATTTCTATTCTTTTTCATGAAGATAGAGTTACCAGAAGCAAAATATTTCGTAGATCAAACATTGGGTCTTTCAAGATTAACTGCATAGCACTACTCCTTCCTGCAAAGTCTAGGGATGCCCACTGGAAAACTCCTGCTTCAGTCTTGAAGCAGCACAGAGCAGTTTCATCTTACTTTTCACTGGTGAGCCTATGAAACAAGCCCATGTGTAGTAGGACCATAGACAGAGATGGGCTCTGCTACAGTTCTACTGTGAAGGTCTGTCCCTGGAGGGGCTGCAACCCCAACTTACGTTGGAGTAAAAAGTAAAAATCCTGGGATTTTTTTTTTACAGAATTTCAGAAAATTCTGAAAAATGTGTTTGGGAATATCACCCTGAAAAAATTCTAATTTTGAACTCTGTATAAATATTTAAAAATGCAAAAGAAAATGCCGCTTTGAACTGACAAATATTAAAGTTCAGTGTTGTGTTCTGGGTCCTCTGGTCCAGGATTTGCTCAGGCAGTTCTCTATGTTAATGTGTAGCATTCCCTTGAGAGGGACAGAGGATGAGGAAGACATCGGCCACATTCACGGGGGAAGTGGGGAGGCACCCCGCAATGTCGGGAAAGTGTGGGTGGCACTGGACAGCCCTGCCTTGCAGTAGAGTCCTGGTGTTTATTTGAACGTGGGGAGTGTGCAGGGCTGCTGGAGAAGGGAGTGCGGCTTGCCAGGCCCTGTCTGCAGGCTCGGCAGGGCCGTGTGTCTGCCGTGGGACAGGCAGCAGAGGGGCTGAGTCCCGTGGGCAGCCATGGGATGGTCCTGCCTTGCAGCGGCCAAACAGCCTCTGGTCACATCCACACGGAGGTTATGAGGAGTCTGTAAGGCTGACACAGATCCAGGCAATGAGCAAAATCGCAAGCCAGAGGTGGGGAGAACCACTATGCCATTGCATTTTGGGGGAATTGGCTGTAATTTATTTCCCCCCCCACAGTCTGAGCTTAGTCTGGAGTCAAGCTGTGCGATTGCTGCTTTCATCATCTTGCCTCTTCTCTCTCAATCAGGTGTTTATCTCCCTTCAAGTGTCGATATAGTTCGAAGTACACTTAAGCCCCAGCATTAACTCTAGACTCAAAACAGACCAGTAATGTCACTATTATAAATGAAGGCTTACAAGAACAATAGATGTCACTGTTTTGATACTGGCAATAGAGATTACTCATATCCTTTTTGAAGCAAATTTTGTATTTCTTCAGTACACTTTGTTTTTCCCAATTAGATTTCTTGTCAGGCTGTGCTGTGTAACTTAATCTAATTTTGCTAAGCCCATCGTTGTAGAAAGAAAACAGCATTAACAACACTAAAACTTGGTTTTCGTGTTCTTGATCCTGCAATCTCACCTACAGAGATGGCACTTTTGGTTGGTATAGAGCCCACTAGTTTAAATGCATTTCTTTGTGGGCATAATGGCTTGATTGGGCAAATCAGTGCCCTGTTCAAGAACTGTACTTGCTAGGATTCACTTGGAGTAGGAAATACATCTGTTAGAGCCTGTCAGGTCTACAACATACCTTGCCCTGCCCAACTGTATTTTGACTCTAAGCAAAATATAGTTCATCCTTCTATGGGAGATTTTTTTCCTTTAAAAAAAAATCCTGTTATATACAATTTTTTTAAACTTAACTGTACTTACTTAAGTTTTTTACTACCTGTATTTGATGTAATTGTCATTTTCTGTTTTAAACTTATCTCTAAGACCTTATGTTTATGTGACTGGAAAAAACCCCAATTTTCTTAGCAAGTCAGAATTATATTTTGGCACTGTTGAGCTTCTCCCTCAAAAGTAAAATATTAACATTAGGGGGAAAGAGGCATATCACCCAATATGTTAATTGTGGAGACAGACAATCATTAACTTTATTAAAGATCTTGAGGCTGATCCAAGATTATAGAAAACAAATTATTTTTTTTTGCTTATATTTTGTTATTTAAAAATGTGTAAATGCCTTGTGGATGGAATTTGAAAAATAGGTACAACAATCTCAATTTTGTAAAGAGTATGTATGCTCTTTGTGTATAACTCTGATGAAACGTAGGATTTAAGTCTAGGATAAACTTGCTGAAATATTTGAACAGTTCTCTCTAGAAAATGTTAATTGAAACCTTAATATTGTCAACTTAGATTGGAGTTTTTATAGTTAAAAAAAAAAAAAATCAGTGAGACAATTCTTACCTAAACCTGTGATTTTAAGACTTTGGATCTGTTATCTGTTGCTGGTATCAGAAAAAAACATAGAAGAATATTCAAAACACAGTAAAGCCCCAAAGTTATAGTGCAGGTATTTGCTTGGGGAGAGTAGCAGTATTGAAGCAAGTAGTGCATATCCTACAAATAAGCAGGGCATTTCTCTTCTTTTTACTCCTGATATTGGCATTAAATGATCTGGGATCAACAAGACTGCCACAAATCCCTCTGAGGAGATGTGCAGGGCACAAAGCTGAATTTGGCCTCTGCCATTTGGGAAACTCTCCCTGCCCTGGCCTCTGCCAGCCCTGATGATGCAGGGGGCACACTGGGGACGTGGTCATGTCTCTGAGGTGCCACTGACTTGCTGCCATGCAGCTGCTGTCCCAGGCTGGCCATGGTCCTGTGTAGGAGCCACCTTCTGTCACACAGTGAGAATGGAGAAGCATAAATTCGGAGGAATGTTGGGGTTTTAGGAGGCATTTCCTCAGCACACTCCAGTTTTTGCTTCTCCTAAGTTTTGGCTGTTGTTGATTAGAGAGTCTGTGGTCACTGAGGGCCAAAAACTCGAAAACCAGCAGCAACCTGTGGCAGGTCTCACCTGGAGGAAAAGAGCAGTTTCAAAGGATGGTGTCTCACCCTGAGTAGCTGCTTACGAGCTCCACTCTGGCCTTTTTTGAGGCATGAGAGGGAACTTGTTTAAGCCTCTTGTTTAAGAGTACAGGTGTTAATATCTCTGGCTTCCAAGGGAAAACCAGTACTTTTTACTGGGGAGTCCTGTGTCTTATTTGTGCATTTTGAAAGGATATAATAATACCAACACTTATACTTTTTACATCGAAAGGTAGAGCAGTCTCTGTGAGTACTGTGGAACAAAGGATTTGTTACTTTTTTTCACCCCTAATTAATTGATAGTTAAATCACATATTCTCTTGTACTCCATATTTCCTGTCCTTTTGTAAAATGTTGTCTTTGTAGGTACATGTAATGTTTGTTCAGTGTGCAGAAGGCGGATGAGAGAGGAGAGAACTGGCCATGAGACACTGAATGTTTCAGACAGTTGCTCTGTACAGTTGCATTACTACGAAAGGAGAGATCATCTTGGCATGTGCTGGTTTGCTTTTAAAGAGTAGTAGATGTTTCTTAAAAGGCAATGGGCATGTGATGTTCAATTGGAACTGGACTAAAGCAAATACAGGCTTTCTCCTTTGACAAGCTTACAGTTCATTAGGGTTAATTACCCAGTACTGAGCTCCATGTATGATTAGATGGTTATGGGATCCAACCTAATTAATTTAAAGCTGGCTTAGGTATCTCTGCACAACATGGCTGTTATTTCTGTGCTGCTGTGCAGACTTAGTCTAAAGTCTTCTTTTGAAATCCATTAAAGTCAAAGCAGCTCTTTCTGTTGGTTGAATAAGCTTTGCATCAGGCTGAAAACATGTCAAGAGTACCGTACAGAAAACAGAGAGCCTGGCAACATGGTCCAGGCCTGGCATGTTTATGGGGATGCGGTGCCATGGGGAGGGGGCTGGGAATGTAGGCACAGGGTGGCACAGCATGGGCACAGCAGGCTTAGGGGCCAGGCCAGGGGGATGGTGAAGGGGCCTTGTGTGTAACGGAAAAGCACAGCAAGGAGAGGGGGAGAAGTCAGAGCACCAGAGAGATGAGGGAAGACTTCTGAGGAGTTTTGCCAGCAACAAGAGAGGCTTGGATTTTGTATGGAGAAAGCCAGAGCAGCAGCCAGTGGAAAAGGGCTCAGCCAGCGCCTCTGGGAGAGGTGGATGAGCAAAGGCAAGGCTGGCAGCTGCCATAAATGGCACGGACAGAGCAGCCAAGGGAGGGAGCAGCTTGGGGGAGTAGGCAGCACAACCAATCTAGTGGTAAATATTCAAATCCTCCTTTTCCCACTGCATGAAATGATTTGCTGCAGCCAACGCTCTTTAAAGAAATCCATCCTGACAGCAGTGGGGGAGCAGCAGGTGAGCCCCAGGGGCTGGAACAGACAGTTGCTCCTCAGACTGGTGGAGACATGACCACGCTAAGGAGTGATATGCTTCTAAAAAAAAAAACCTGAAAAAGCATAGCAAGCATATTTTAGGGCAGGATGGAATGTTTGCTCAATTAACTAGTCAAAACAGGATTTCTTTGTGTTCCTCGCAGCACTGCAAAGGGAACTCCCTTTATGAGAATTAAGTTCTTTGCCTGTATCGTTATTATCCAACATATACCGTCTTCAGGAGTTTCACTAGGGTTAGCTGATCACACTCTCTGCTGTGGATTAAAGAAACTGTTTTGTCCTGACCTGACTAGATACAGAAGCAATAGGGTCAAAATTAGACAGCTTGCTCAAAACCTGAAGGATTTGCAATCACAGTTAACATCACAATACTGTTCTGCTCATGTAGGCAGGACCATAAAATCAGCAGAAATAATGTTTTCATCAAGCCTTGCCTACTGCCACCATGTGTTTGGGGTTTTTTTAAATTCTAGAATGGTCTTGAGAACGTCCACTTCGCACTCATCTACAAACTGCAGGTTGCAGAACACACCCTATAACAAAATTCAAACTGTTAATCTCGTATAAAAGATCAAAAGCTCTGAACTGCCATGTCCCACTGAAAGACATCTGGAGTGAGAGCTTCATTCTGGTCTTAGAGCCTTACATTAACATGAAACTTGTTAAGTGACATTCCCAGATTAACTGGAAAGCAAAGTATGCACTACAGTACACAAGAAGACAAAACAATTAGTGTCCTGTCCCTTAACAATATGATCAGATTTAAAAGTTTTGCCTAACCCTGTTGCATCAAAGGTAAAGGTACCATAAAGAGCACGAATATCCCGACTGTGTAAAATGTTTGCTGCTTCAGGGAAAAGGCATCAATTTTCCCTCTTCCACCACAAGTCCTAAAAAGTTGTATGTAAAAGGGAGAAATACATGCAATTTCCTAGCTTATTTTGGACAACAGGGGTACAGCAAAGATATGGTGCAACAAACACAATCTCCTTAACATTAAAAGACCACATTTAAATCAGACAAGACTAAACTAAGCAGATCAGCCTCCCTCAGCCTCACACCTGGTCTCTTGTGTTGGGACATGACATTGCCTCATAACTCTGAACCTTCTATCCTTTTTCATATTTCTTGCTTTAATTAAGGTTATCAGAACTATGGTGGTTTTTTCCAAGGTTTATACCAACAGAATATGCTGCAGGAATATGTCATCTCTGCTTTAGCCAGAGTTCCCACTTCATGACCTGAGGATTGGGTGAATCATTTTGGCCATAGTGTTTCATGGGATGCTGCTTCCCCTGCAAACCACCCCTTCAAGGAGGGAGTTGTGGCCTGCAGTTTTCAGGCCAAAGGCACAGACACACATCTGACTACGTACAGCGCACACAGCCACTCTGTCACGCAATTGGTTTGTCTTGGAGCCCTGCTCTTATTACTATTTGCCATTCTCAAATGGATGTGTCATCTGTGGATTTAATATTCAAACAGATAGAATTTTTTTCCAGTTTATAGGTAAAGATAGTAAAAAGCCTACTGTCAAGAACCAACCCTGTGCGATGCCATTAAAAATACAGCTAATTAATGATGAGTCTCCATTGGCAATTGTGTTTGTGGAGCCATTGCTGAAGTGGTTAAAGGACTGAACTCCAGCCAGTTGGTTGCAGTGGCTGTTACTGGTGCAGCTGCACCATTGCTGTTTGCTTCTCACTGGTGTGAAGAGCTTCCTGCTTGTTCCCAGCTGCGTCACCAAACTGTTTCTTCTTGGGATAAGGACTTTGGCTCTAGCCCTCATTCAAACAGTAGGATGAGAAGGAGGACCTGCTCTCTGTGAGGCTGACCCATCTCTACGGCCTCTCAACTGGGCTAAGGCCAAGAGAACCAGTCTAGTGCATGTGCTGTGCCTGCCTTGGCCCCGTGAGGCACAGCCCCTTCTGCTTGGTGCTTGGGACAGCTTGCATTGGCTCTTTGACTGCTGATTCCCGAGGCAGGGGACCACCGTGGTCCTTTGGCTCGAGCTCTTCTCAGAGTCCTTAACAGGCCTGTGAAGTGTTTTCCCCCAGCCAGGTGACTCAGCCTGTGCTGTCAGTGTATATTGGCACGTTGCTGAAGACAGGAACCTCCTCAATGTCCAGGGAAGAGCTGTGGACTGATGATTGCACAGCGGTGTGTGTCTGCTTGTTGATTGCCTTTAATGCACGAGACTTCAAGAGAATAAATACTGGCTTCCTCCAGAGAGGTCTGTGCCACAAAATGCAGCTCTAGGCTGCATAACTGAGGGGACTTATTCTGGACAGTTCACTGACTTCCATAGAGAAGAGCAGCATCAGGTGCAGGGTCAAGGCTGGGAAGCCCTTGATACCCCAGCCTTCAGGGGCCTGTGGTATCACCAGACTGACTTATCGCTCTCCTGCAGCCTATGATAAACCATTTAATTCCTTTATACTGTTTTGCCCTTGTGTTTCCATATGCAATAGAGCTGAAAGTGGACAGTAAAAATGATGGAATAATGTAATACCTAAAAATGGACATACTAAATTCTCTGTTAGCCATCTATTGTAGTCTGTACTCTTCAGAGTTGAGGTTTTAACTTCATTCCTGCTGTGCTACAATGAACAAGATGCCTAGGAGACAGGAGACTGAGCTAGAATGGATGCTGAGGCTGAAGGCTGAGCTGCACATTTTCATACATGCTGTAGTCCTCAGATCTGTGGCTGTAACCATTTTTATATATGGTTATGTGTAGTCCTGCCACCTCTCTAAAACATCTTAAGCAACTGCTGACCAGAGCCCAGGCCAGTTTGCTATTGAAGCTGTGTGAAACTGAGAGTCTGAGTGGTGGCTACTGCCTGACAAGGTGACAGCATTGTTGCTGTAGCAACTGCACATCAGTAAAGAAACAAAAACGTTTCTGGTGTCATTTTTGTCTGCAAAGCCCAGACAATACAGCACAGTTCAATGACTGGCTTGGGATGTGCAGAACCCCTTGCTTGTCTTGGTTTTTTCGTGGTGGGGTTTTTTTCCAACAATGCAGCTTTTCACTTAACATTGATGAAAACATGGATTGCTAACAGCAATTAAATAAAATGTTGCATGAAGTATGATAATAACTGATAAACAGACAAACATTTTTGGTCCTTCTCTCTACTAAACATGCCACATGAAAACAGAAATGTAACCTGGAATAGGCTTCATTCATTCAAAAGTGAATGAAATCCCTAAAGCCCATTAGCTATAGCATGGGAAATATGTGAGCCTAATACACCTGTTCTTTAATCTACAGAAATACCATTCTAATAATACTCCTTGCAGACATAAAAAAACCGGTCATTATGGTCTTTGGTTTGGGTTCACTTTCAATTTTTAGATATAATTTCACTAAGGGAATCAGTAGCTCATAACTGTGGACACTTCACAGTTCCTCTATATGTTGCTCAGAAAATAAAGTGTTTGTTTTGGTAGAACCCTTTGTACTAACCTTGAGTTTGAAGATTTTTTCACTTGTTTTAATATATTTTAGTTTTTTTCTGGTTTGCATTCCTTCTGATGCTGCCCTGGCTACCTTTATAAACATCTGAACAGTTACTCTGTTTTCAGATACAAAGAACAATAGCACCTCAAACGCAGTGAAAATACCAAATATTGATCTGTCCTTTGAATGCCAGAAAAGCTCAGCAGGAGGCATACAAAATATTTCTGAAAAATGATAGCTTATCACCTGCAGACCTGGAGATTGCTGTCTATTATTACAAAGACCTGCTGGGGGGCTCCAGTGACCTCCAGCCTTCAGCTATTTGTGTCTCTTTCAAGGCAAAGAGAAAAAATCTCAACCCTCTCCACAATGTTTGCATTCACCTCATTTCCCGTGCCTTTCACCTGAGTTACGGAGGTGCCCTGAAACACATCAGCCACAGGGATGCAGCAGCATCCAAATTTCACAGCAGTGGTGGGAGCTGATGCATGAGCTGCTTTCAGAGTAAAGATTTGGCTGCCTTGTTTACACCCTTGCAATATCTCTATCACTTAATCAAGTGGGGTGGTTTTTGGAGGTGTGACTCTTGCTACATATATGTTTAAAATCAAGCTGCAGCTTAATGCTAATTGCACTGTGTGCTCTGATGTGGTAATTATTTCCCTGTTAAAAAAATGCTTGCGTTAACCTGGGGATACCAGAAATGTTAATGCTGCTTTTCCAGTCAAATTTGGCCCTGTGGGGGCAATGAGGGTTTCTGTTTGCTCTTCCTGGCTTGTCAGGTGGCAGTGGCCAAACGCTGCTGCTGAGGGGCACTCGCCAGCCATCACAGGTTGCTCAGGGAGCTGGAAGAGTCACTGTAATCTCGAGTCATCCTTTTTCGAGAAACAGAGATTATTTCTAGTTTGGCCCTCACTTTTTCTTTTGGACAGGTCTTGTGTGGTCCCAGCAGCCCATTTCCCTGGTTCTTGGTGTTCCCCTGGTGTTTCCCAGAGGGACGGTGGGTTCTGGGCTGCTGGTGTCTCATCAGACAATGGAAAGTGTGGTGTTTGAGTGAACAACTAAGGAGAATTTGAACCCTGAGCTTGTGGTGGAAAGTGGAAGAAAACGTGATCTGTGAACGGTGAACCTGCCATGGGATGAAGCGAGCTTGAGAACACCCCCTCCACACGGCCCCTTAGGACCGTGCTGCAGGACTCTGGTCTGAAGTGCAGTGTCCCTGTGTGTTGTGGGAACAGGGGGTACAGCATGGAGGAGGCAGTGCCACTCTTTGGTGTCACACAGCTTTTCTGCCTGCCTTCATTTTACTTTTATTGTGGTCATGAGGTAGTAGTGAGTGATATTATCCCCCTTTTAGTGTCATAACTCTGGGTGATAACTGTTATAACAATTCCACAGACATTAAATTCAGCTGGAAGAGTTAACCTGAAGGTCTGTATGGATACACAGTGGTATGCAGTCGGTGTGTGTGCCGGGTTGGGGAATGCAGTAGGAGCTGTTACCTTCAGTTTACAGCTGTAAATCAAAGTGTGCCTGTCCCTGCTTCCACTTGTAGGAAAGCTGCTGACACTCTTAGGTCTTCCTTATTTTCTGGAGAGAAAAAGGGTAGAAGGCAGTATTTGGGATGGGGTAGGTTCAGCTATCGGCTTGGTAGGGAAGGAAGCCTGCCTGGTGAGCAGAGGGAGAAACAAGAGCTGAGCACAGTTGAATTGGGTTTCCTTATGTGCTTGTGAAGCTTAAAGATACCAACACAGAAGTAGGTTTGCCTGAGTAAAATGATTAATCTCCCTGTATGGCATAAATCCACATAAAATTACTACTTTTTAAAATTTCACAGTTAGAAATATCATATCCAGGTATATTACGTAGTAAATCTCCTGCAATCCAGTTGATTTTTTTATGTTCTACTGCCAGGTATGCTCTAACTACTTTCACAGTCAAGGTGATAGCTCTGTTCTCTTGTCTTAATGACAAAATTAGGTACCTTATGGTCCCTTTTAAAGTGTCACATCAGTCACTGTAACAACTGGGGCTTCTTCATGTCCTTTTGGTTTAGCTTACTCAGTCATTTCAGTGCACTCATTGTGTATACCTGTAGTGTTCTCAGGAATTTGCTAACATTTCACTCAAACTGTTAGTCTGAATTAGCCATCCATGTCAAACACAGGGTCACATGCACCCCTACTATGACCCACAAATAATGAATGGAACACTAAAGCTGAGTTTATCCCAGTATGGTCAGAGTCTGCCACTGAGAAAAGTTTTTTTGAAAACTGTGGAAATAAAAACCAAAAAAACCAATACTGAGAGCTTCAAATCTCTTTCTCTCTCTCTCTCTCTCTCTCTCTTTCTCTCTCTTTTTATGACACAAAACCTACATATTCTCCTATGGTTACTAACACCTCAGATAATTTAATTTTTTTATAACTTCTAACTTGTTTTCCTCTCCTGTATAAAAATGGTCAGTCCCTGTAAAAATTGCTGTGAGAATTAAAATTTAGGTTTTTTCTTCTGTTTTTCAACAGAGGGAGCTCTAAAGAAGCTTATCTTTCCATTGAAAGAGTAAACAGACTGCATCTTCAGAAGTGCTTGAGGAAACTGCAACTCTACGTGCATGCCTTTCATGACCATGTTTCTAAGTGAACTCAGGCCAGCCTTGAATTCTCTAACAACAGAGAGTTTTCATTGATTGCTGTATCGAGGCTGGTCTGTAGCTTGATGAGACTCACTCTGGAAAACTCATCTTACAGACCTTCTTCCATGGAGACACCCGGGGGCTCTGCTCCTGCTGCCCCAGGGAGCGAGGTGGTCTTCGTTAAAGAGATTCACAGAGAGCAGGGACATCAGGGTGGGTGTTTTCCTGTGGGTGAGCGCTGGACTCACAGCTCTAATGGAAAGGTTAATTCTCACGGACTGGTCAGAAATCACACCCTGTGAGGCTGGCAGGGCCCAGGGGACCTGTCCTAGTGACCTTGGTGATGCTCAGGTGTTCTGTGTGCAAGAGCAGACCCATGGGGTGCTTATGGAGCCAGCTGGAATGTGGGGTCATGGCCACTGGGGCTTTGGATGCCTCATGTAGCCATGTGCTCCCCTGTGTACCAAATGCACACCAAAGGGCCTTCAGACTTTAAAGATAAAAACGTATTAGGAGCCAGGCTGGTACTGAGTGAGTAAGTGTGTGTGTAGAGACTGGGGCTGCTTTTATCAAAACCATCTGTTGACAATATATACTTAATATCTGGCAGGGACCTATGGAGTTTTTAAACTGTATTTGTATATACAGTACCTGGAAACACAAGGCCAAGTTCTTCCAAAAATCATTTTGATTTACACTTCTGGGAGGAAAAAGGCATACCATTGTAAAAAACAGGGTTCTTACTGTTACAATGCAAATATACATTTGGCTATGTTATTGATGCTTTTCCAAAGGGTTCCTTTTACCAAACATACAGGAAAATAGATCTGAGAAAAATGACAACTGCCATCCAGCCTTGCTGCAGCTTCAACTTCTAGCAGCAGGGTGTGGTTTATGGACTTGTTATACCTTTGTTCTCGTAAGATCAAATTTGCTCTAGTCCTTGAACTAAAGCTTTTTATTAACAATCACATATTCATTGTCTTTCAGAGACTGTTGTACTAAAATGAAATTACTCTGTTTCTAAAAAATAAAAACCTAAAACCCCCCTGCTCCTTCTCCAGTTGACAAATACTCTTTAACAAGGTGCAGCAATCTGTGGATCCTGCTGACATACTAGAAATTATGTTCATACTAGAAATCTTTCTCAGTAGTAAAATGGCAAAGACTAAATACTAAATTTTTGTTTTTGAAGTCTTCACCTCTGGGTTAGTGTGATGCTTGTTTTCTGGTTTTCTTTAGTCAGCCAGCTCCTGACATGGCTAACATTGATGGTAGATGTTTGTCAGCTGGGAGGTGACCATACATCAACATAAAGGATTTCAGATGTGACCAATTTAGCTTTCTGTTTTTGCTCTGTACAATTCTGTAGCATTTTAAAATACAGTCTGCTTTTTATATTGAATCAGATGATTAAGGAATGCAAACTCCTATACTATTCCACTGAATTGGAGATCTGCCCCCCACAATGGTGACTGTAGAAGGCTTTTATTTTTCTCTTCAAGTCAGGCCCTATGCAAGCAAAGGTCAGGCTGCAGACATAACTGTATGAACAAAAACACTTGCTAGTAGAGGTTGTTTTGCTTGTAAACTGATACAAGGTGGGTTGGTTTAAAAGCAAACAAACAGTATTTTTTTACTCCGGATAGATTGCACGTATTCTTAGATGTTTTGTTCACTGTACATGCAAACTGCAGGAATGAGGCTTGTTTTGGAAGCAGGTATTTCATGAGTGCCTGCTTGGAAGTTTCAGGAGTGTGTGTACTTGTGCAGCAGCAGCTCCAGAGCTGTGCTGAACCTGACACCTCACCGGGCGGAAACAGCGGGAAGGCTCTCTGTGATCCTTATCTGGCTGGCTGGAATTATGAAAGCTTAGTGTGAGAGAAAACTTGTATCACCGCTGCTGGAACTCTGGAAATTGTCTTAAGTAATTCAATACATTTTGTCCTTAAAATCTTGGTGGGCTCTTTAGTTCTCCTGTACAATCAAAAACCCCCAAACTGTTACTGAGAGGCTCCAGTTAAACAACATAAAATGTGCAGTTCAAGTGGGGCGATGTCTGCCAACAGCAGGAACAGTTCAGAACAGAGCACGTCCTGGCCCAGGAACCCTTGTCCAGGCAGGAGGAGGAAATGTCAATGGAGAGAAGTGGGTTCAGGGCAGAAGGGGCAGCACAGTCTCTCGTGCCACTCTCATCCTCTGCGCTGCTTGCAGGAAAGCTGACTGCAAGATGTACTGATGGGGGAACTTAAAAAACTCCCCAGTTTATCTTGCGGAAAGGCTTAGCCAGGAGAGGTTTTTTGACTGCCAACTGGTAAGTTGTTGACTGTGACACATGACGTCCACTACATATTTTTAATTCATTCCTTTATTGTGCTCAACTGAATTTCAGTTTAATAATACAGAGCTGTTAAGGAAAGAACAGGAGTATGAAACCTGTAAAGAGGGAATAATTTGAAATAGATCTAGACACGTCAGTCTGACTGTGAAAACTGGTTGCTGTCGTGGAGCAGTGTACTCTCTATACAGTCATTTGTATAATTTATAGTAACTATTCAGTTCTCGTAGCCACAAGACTATCAGTACTCTTTCAGACAATATTTTTGAAAACATGTAATAATAAATCCCAGCTGGCAAGAAATCTCTTCTTTTAACTTTTAAAACTATTTCTTTTCAAGACCACAACAATGTAGAGCTTTACAGAAATGTCAGGTTTGAACAAAGTCCATGTTTGAACAAAAGAACTCCGTCAATACTAGAAAATAGGAGTAGGCAGAAATATCTTCCAAGAAGCGTGTTTCAAATTTCAGCTTGCTGCCAAGGGCAAATGGAGATACGAGGCTGGTGCCTGTGCCCTGGTTTTGGCTGGTTTGCATTACCTGAGAGCTTCCTTGCTCTCTCACAGCTGTGCTCAGCCAGTGCCAGCCTGGAGGAGACACCTCCCTCTGCCAAGTTAGCCTGACCCAAGAATAAATCCTGGCTTGTTCTCCACATTGCTTTTCTTCTAGAAGATGTTTGAGAGTATGGTTGTACTATTTGTAAAAGTCAAACATGTAACCACCAGTTTTCTCAGATACTGCCATGTATTTGTGGAGCACAGGCCCTTGCAAATGGCAATTATACAGGAGAATTCCAATGAACTTTGCATACATGAACGAG
The DNA here is from genome assembly GCA_013397115.1 of Edolisoma coerulescens. Classification (NCBI taxonomy): domain Eukaryota; kingdom Metazoa; phylum Chordata; class Aves; order Passeriformes; family Campephagidae; genus Edolisoma; species Edolisoma coerulescens. Next base: position 45,057 of record VWZW01004120.1, read on the forward strand.
TATGAAAAGACCCTAGGTTTTTGGGGATGGGTTTTTTTGTTGTTTGTTTGTTTTTTTAACTGAGGCTGATATTAAGAATATGTATTTCATATTTAAATATCAATGCTGTCTTTATTTTTTTTAAGTGTTAGTAGCTAATCCTAGTTATATTTGCCCACGATACCCATGAATGCCAGTGGGCCAAATTCTTTCACATTGATATTTGTTGCACCAGTCACATTGCTTTCAAAAAATCAGCCAGTTGGTATGCAATACAAATGCAAAAGCTATTCTGCTTAAAAATTTGAGAAGCAGAGTTCATTTAGGGAGCACAGTTGAGGTGATGATGGGAGCAGGAGAGAAGGATGAGAGGGCTGTGGGACTCTGGGCTCCAGGAGGTGCATTTTGGGTGTTGAGTGTGGCAGGGTCAGCAGCCTCTTCCCCATGCCCCAGCTGGGATCAAGGCCAGCTCTGATATGGGGCAGCTGTGTAACTGTGGGTCAGGCTGGTGTGAAAAAAGGCTGTGAGAAGGCTTCTTGGGGCCTTTCTCCCTTTAGGAGTCCCACTTAAACTCAGTTCCTGGCCTGAGTTACACTGTGTATGTGTGCCTGTACCTGGCTGTGTGCCTGGCTGACCCTGACCTTGGCTTGGCTTCCTGGCCTGAGCTTGGCTCTGCCTCATCACTGCAGACTTGTCTGGTGAGTGCAGGACTGTGGCTGACCCCAGTTAATGCCACTGGACCTGCTCTGCCTGCTCAGAGGCTGTAGGGGACTGTGTTGCCTGTTTGGGAGGTCCCTGCCTGCCTTGCTTTGCCTCTGCCCCCCCCACCCCTTGTCTCCCTGGGCAGAGGTCTTGCTGCTCCTAGGTATGTGTTGGGGATTTTTTCCCCCATTTTGTCAAGAAAAAATTGCTGTCCAGTTGGTCAGAGTGTCTGTGAGAATGAATGTGTTTGCTTGGGAAGATGGACTTGTGGAAACATGTGAGTGGAATTAATCTGATGTGGTATTGATTTGGTCATTAAAGAAATTAATTGTGTTGATCTGTGTTCACAAATGGTGCTTTTTGTCAAAAGAGTAAGCAGTGTGTATTTTGGTGATGTTAAAAAATAAAAAGGCATGTAATTACTGGTTACACTGTAAGCTCTACAGACAAGAGGCTTGATCTGTCTTATGATCTAAGAGAAAGAAACTATATCAGATATTATAATTTTTGTCAGTTTAGTGAGTTGAAAATTCAGAGCTGAAAAGAGACATGGTAAATATTTCTACTGTGGGTTTCCTAGCTGAGAAATTTTACTCTTCTTAGGTTGCTTTCCATGACGCCCAGAGCAAGTCATCCTCAGCTGTGCAAGTCAATGAGCTAATGTTGCCCATGGGAGGCCTTAACCAGGTTCATGTGTGCGAAGTATCCAATTTTAAGAAGAGTAAGAAAATATTAAGATGGTAATGAGAATTTTGTGTAAGTCCAAAAATAATTTGTTAAACCTTGGGGAATAATAGAGTGCTTATTGTCCCCTAAAATAAAGCTCATGACTGGATAGCAGGTAACTAGTTCTTTCATAAGAAGGAATTCTGAAATAAAAAGGGTACTTTGATGGTAAAAACCCTCACACTTTGGGACAAAGCTCTTTCTCTGTCTTGCTGCTTGTGGTAGCTTTGTTGGCAGAGTAGGGTAGAGGAAGAGCAAATTCCCTGCTGCGTGCCAGGCTGAAGCCTGGCAGAGCTGCTCCGTGCTGCCCTGCCTGGAGGGCTGCCCGCTGCCGAGGGGGACATGGGCAGTGTCTCCTCATCCACAGTCCCGGGTGGAGGGTCCCAGGTCCCACCTCATTTACCAGCTGAGCTTTTCTTGAAGCAAATGCTGCTCCTGCTCTGTGCCAGCCTCCTTCCCGGCTGGCCCAGAGCCACTCTTGCCTACCTGCCCTCCCCTGTCGGAGACCTTTTCTCCAAGACTGCTCTGGTGCTTTCTGGTGACTCCTCTGCTCTCCCCCTGCGGCTCTGAGGGTTTGAGACTAGTGGAGGACTTTGAGAGCCTCTCAGGTGCTGCTGTGCCACACCACTGGTTGTGGCCATGGGGCCAGCCTGGGTGCAGCCTCTCCCTGCAGTGGCTGGGCCTTTGCCGAGGAAACCCTCTTCTTCTGCAGGTGGGAAGCAGCCAGCACGGAGGGACAGCCTCAGGAGCTAAGGAAATAGCTACAGTATGCATAACAATTGATATTAATAGATCTACTGTATTGGTGGTTGCTCTTAATTTTCAGCTTTGACAGGTTGTTATTAAAGGACCAGACATGTTTTAGAAATAGTGAGTGTAAACATTACTTCATCTCTTTGCTATGAGTACTTGGTAGAGTTCTGCTCCCTCTTCTTTTTATTTTTTCCTCTTCCTTAAGAAAAGAGGAATGTTTTCTCTTTGTGAATAGGTGTAAAGTACTAGCTTGTGCCAAGATGCCTGGTATTTGGCCTCCTCACATGCTTGCAGGACATGGGCTGCATGTAAAGCAGGAGAAGTGCAGAGGGTTGGAACAATGGATATTGGGGAGTAGTTGAAAGATTAGAAAGAAATCTCAGACATCGCAGGGAGACAAAAATTATAATGAAACTAAAAGGAAGGAATAAGGGCAAAACTTTGCAGGGCAAAAGAAGCATTCCTTTTTTTGAGGGACAAACAGTCGTGCGGCTTTTCTTTTTTTCTTGGCATTTATGTACTTTTAGTATAACAGGAGCATTGCAGTGCAGTTTTTTGGTAAGAACCTAGGTTAAAATAAAAATCTGTACTGCTACTGTATCCTTTTTCAATTCGGTGCGGGCAGAGTGATGGAGAGAAAAAGGTGCTGACACCCAAAATGTTTTCCATTCTTCTGTATGAATCTCCTCTCTTCTGTAGGAATTATTATTTGAAACCCAGAGAACTCTTTTCTAAATAGCTCAGACTTGAGACCAGTTTGAAACTTCACATTAAGCAACAAAAGTGAACAAAAGCTCCTCTTTCTTGCAGCTTAGTTGAGTGAAGAGGTTCCAGTTTGCCTGTTGCCCTGTGATGTGCTGGGTTCCTTGAGCAGGCTGCAGAGCTGCTGCCTGGCCGGCTGTCAGGGCAGCTGGAGCTCGGGCATTCTGCCCTCCTGGGCCAGAGGTGGGAGGCAGGAGCCGGTCAATGCCCTCGCTGCGGATCAGAGCAGTTCAAGCCTTGCTCTGGAGTAACTTGAATCCGCCCCCGTGACTGGTTTGGTGGAAGGGTGCCTGGCTGCCTAAGGAGTCAGAAGCGACTGAGCTGATGCTGGCCCCACTGGTTCCTGCAGAACATGGTGTGGGTTTGGCTGCATCACTGCTCGCAGCCCTGTGGGCCGGGCTGGGCCTTTGTCTCCGAGGCAGAAGAGCACGGCCCGTTCTGTGCTCGGGGGCTGTCACAGAGACTGGGTGCAGTGCCTGGGGCTCCCGGGGCTCCTGCTGCAGGCTGGGCCAGTGGCTTAAATGGTTCAAATACTCAGAACCTGACAAAGATTGGAGGTAGGGAATTTATCTATCCACAGAGGAAGCACTGATGTGACGGGACCTTTGTCCGCCTTTGACACTGCAAATGTACTTTGAAATAAATTGAGGTGATTTACCATTTCCCAAATAGAAAAAACTTGAATTCTGTAATAATTTCTTAATAGAATGTTTCCCCCATAAATGAGCATTAGTAAAACTTTCCAGGAGAATAAATGATCTTCAGAAGAACATAACTTTAGAAACACAAATTGTTGTTTGGGATACCTCAATCTAAAAGATCTCTTTCTATTATTGAACACTCTATTACTTCTTAGCAGGAATGCATAAAAATATGTCGTATCAGGTTCTGTCACAACTCAATAGACTTCACAACTATTTTAAATAAGAATTACTACTAATACAAACCAATAAATATACTGCAAATTATGTTTGAACAAGACAATGTTTACATTTTATTTTGCATAAAAATTCTTGAACTTCTAAAACCTCAGGAGATTTTTCCAGCGTAACTATATGTCTAACCTTGGAACCTAAAAGAAATGATTTTTAAACTACTGTAATGTAACACATGTTGTTCTGTACCACTGGCACTCAGTGCTACATTAGGTTTTTCCTGTAACACAGAAATCCCAAATTTTCACCCAAAACATTTGTAGGAAACTGGAAAATAATTTTTATTTCCTACTGAAAACAACCATCAAGATTTTATTTACGAAATAGAAACTGAGGTTTTATGTAGCTACATTAATAAGTTCAATAAAAATGTTTTAAAAGGAAATTTCTGCCTTGTATGTGGGCTTAAAGACGACTCCAGGAAGACCTTATTGTGTCCTTGCAATACTTGAAGGGGACTTATAAGAAAGATGGGAACAGACATTTTAGAGGATCTGTAGTAAGTGGACAAGGAGTAATTATTTTAAACTAAAATAGGGTCACCTCAGCCTAGATACAAGGCAGAAATTTTTCATGAGGAAGGTGGTGAAACAGCAGAACAGGTTGCCTGCAGAGGGGGTGGATGCCCCATCCCTGGAACCATTCAAGGTCAAGTTGGACAGGGCTCTGAGAAGCCTGAACTCGTTGAAGATGTTCCCGCTCATTGAAGGAGGGTTGGACTAGATGACCTTTAAAGGTCCCTTCCAAACCATTCTGTAATTCTAAGAATTATTTTTGGAAACTGGGATGAGTTTCCCAAAAGATCTACACCCTTATTTTGTTTTTCATATATGAATATTTGGTTGACTAAGGAATCAGCCTTTTTGGGGACAGAAAATGAGGACTGGCTGGTGTCCAGGTGTCACTGAGGTTTTTTATTTATTTTAAAAAATCAGTCACTAATGGGATGCAGACCAGGAGATACATTCACGCTCATGAAGATTTATGAGGCTGCTGCTGTTCTCTTATTTCATTAACCCTGCTGGGGGCCAGTCACATGCTCTGAGCCAGGGGCTGAGCATTTGGGCAATATCTGCCCCTCCCAAAGGCAGGAAGGTGGATGAGGAGGGGAACAAGGCATTTTCAGGAGGTGTTTCACCAGCATGGTCCAATTCAGAGCAGCTGCCTGCAGCCTCGTGCACTGACACACTGCCTGCTCTCCCTGTGCAGGGAGGCACCACCAGATTGACATCTGTTGGTGGGAATGGCCTAGAAATAAATTTTTCAGAGGTCTTCTAATTTGACAGAAATCTATCATTTTTCAGAAGCTGACTCAGAAAAGCCCAGCTTGGTTATGGAGGGCTGACACGGCATCAGGAAGTGGAGGTCATGGCTTGCTGCCTGGATGGAATTCTTTGAAGATATTGCTGCTCAGGAGGTGTGAGGGACAAACTGTAAAGACACAACCTGATGCTTGCCAAAGTGTGTCTGCAAATGGTGTTGTGCTTGATCTGTGTGTCGAGCCTCTGCTCTTGGTAAATACCTCTTTTAAAGCTTTATGTGTAACCCTGCATTTACCAAGTACAGCCACAGCCGGTGTTTTGAGCATCACTGATGGAATCTCATAGCAATTACTTAAATGGTGTGCCAAGAGCAAGATTTTCAGATTAATAGTGACAAATACAGCCAGGAAATTTGGCCTGATAGCAGAGTATGAAGTTGCAACAGTAAATAGTCATTTGAAAACTTCACACAGTAGAAATAATTTAAATTCCTTTTCATATTTATATTAACAGTAAAGGAATTCAAGGACAAGAATGAGAGATTAAAATACTGTTTGGAAGAATGGATGGCCCACTACGTGTCTGAATAAACAGATCAGCTTCAGGTTGTTTTCAGGAAGACTTGGAACTGGAGAAGCTGTAACCTTCCTCCTCTGTGGAGTCCATCAGCAGCTGCTGCTTGGGGCTTCACATTCTGCAAATGCAAAGGGGGTCAAGCCCGAGGGGCAGCACCAGCCATGTGTGCTGTCCTTGTTGGAGTCATGCACTCCTGAGGGATTTTACCTGGGAGGTTGAGGTGATTCTTTTTCATATCAAGTTCCACCCTTACTGTCACTGAACACTGAAGGACAGCCCATTGAGTGCAGGAGGAGGAGGCAATGTCCCGCCTCTGCTTCCCAGAAGACTTGTTTCTAATTTCTCAGCTTCACACTTCTAGAGAATCTGGACCAAGTTTCAGTGCCTGTTGCACAGTAGGTCCTTTGCTGTTTACCAGGACAAGAGGAAATATGACCCCCAGGAGCCCTTTGTGCCAATTCTGGCATCTTTGTGAATATCGTATTTACTGTTAAGATTGTGCAGTTTTAGTCAGATGGCAAATTTGGGGAATACCAGTGTGCAGAACAGCTTGTGGCCTTAAGATGTCATTGTGTCTGTGATGGAATGAGCTATGGGAAGCCACCTGGGGGTTCCGGACCTCGAGAGCTCTAGAGGCAGCTAAGGAGACTGCTTGGCAGATGGACCAATCAGAATGTGTGTTTTCTCCAGAAAAAAATATGCAAACCTCTAGGGTATGATAATGGGAGAGGGGAAAGGGTTAAATTAATGATACTGCCTCATCATCACATGGCAGAAGAGAGAAAAAAATGGTGGAGGAAATGAGGATAGGGATCTAAATTTCAGGTTTTCACCCGCCAATTCCATTTACACAGACTAGACACCTCTTTTACAGCTGTGGGTCTGATAAGGTCTAACACAGGTGTTTTGTTGGGTTTTTTTTCCATGGCATTAATAAGGTTTTTCCTAAGGAAATCATGCCAGAGACAGGATTTTTGACATTGCTTTATCAGTCCCTTTATAACTTCTGAATTTTGGGCCAACTTCTAACCAAATTTGGTTGTTCTTAAAAGTGATGTGAAAATAGCTGGGGAGAAAGAGGAAAGAACTTTAACTTTTTCTGAGGGAAAAACTATATTCATTAGAGAATCCTCTGAGGACTTCAATCTTGGGACATAAAATCTATGAGAAATAGTATTTTATTTTGCTGCTCAAAGAACTATTTGTCTTAACAACAAGATCTTTAAAATGTTACATTTAAAGAGAACTCTCTCTCTAATTTTGGTGCTATTAATCCCTTGTGCTACAAATATTTATGTGCAAGACTAGTCTTGGCAGATCATTAGGGTTTAAAGCTATTCCCCATTAAGCCCGTGTATAAATACTTGCAATATCAGGTCTTTGCTGAAACTAAATAAATGCTAGAAAGAGCTTTTTACTGTGGCTGGAATGAATCGTCTTCAGTGATGGCGTATCATGCCCTCCAGGTTTTTAATGAAAGGAAAAATAGTAACGTTCAGCTTGCTTACAGAGATCTGAAGGGATACCCTTCGTAAAGAGACTTACTGACCCTCTGCTCCAGCATAGTATAGCTGGGAAAAACAAACTCTGAGTAAATTAGATAAAGAAATTTGATTTTATGAATTATGGTGGTAGGAAAATGCCTGCAAAGTGCAATTCTGTTTACACAGTTTAAAAAAATTGATGAATGTATTTACACAAGGGAATGGAAGCTGAATCAAATGTTAAAAAAAAAAAAAACCCAAAACAACATAGTTTCTCTTGATTATTTAGAAAATACGAAAAAATACCACACTGATGTCAGACTGGCACTGTTTTTCAAGATTTAAAATTAGCATTGAACAGTCTGTTCTGGGAGCCCATGGTTTTGGTACATTTTTTTTCCCACTGCAGTCAGCCTGGATTGACTCGTGCTGCTCTCCTTGCTTCGAGTACTGGGGCTGCTCAGTCAGGAATGCAAAACTACAACGAGCAACAGGGAGGAGGAATTATTAGGATTGTTTACAAATTTCAATTTGCATGAGGGAGCGGAGATGTCGACAGTTATACTTTGAGAATCAAACTACTGCAGCTGGATAAACATGCACTGGATATCTCAAGGCCTTGCTTTCTCCCACTCCCGTGGCAGAGAATGAACCAAATCCAAGTCCAACCTAATCTGAAAAATAATAGAACAGCTTTCAACAAAACCTATTTATCTATGAGGTCAAAAAGCCTCAGCCTAGTTACGCTTCTAGATGGGCTCTACTTGACAACATAGTCATACTATCTCAGGGGCTGGGAGCTGTAGTGTTACAGACCACCCAGAATTATTGCTCCCACAAGGCAATGATAATGGTGCTATGATTTCACTGCCTACAGACCTGAACTAACATTTAATAGCTTGGGTAGCCATGGGAAACCTACTGCATTGTTGTGTTTTATGGATCACTTTTCCTGGGTACTTTTTAGGCACCGATAAAACTATGTTTGTAGATTGGAAAAGTAAAGAAGGGTTGTAAGAAAAGAAATGAATAAACAACTTGGTATTGGCTTGCAGAGCTTAAGCAAAGGTAGCTGTGATTAATGGACAGATTTCATCTTCTTGGGCTTTGGTGTGTTTGACACACCAGAATTCTGTCAAACTCCTTACGGAAGTAGAATACCTGATGGTTTTTATGGTAAAAATATAACAGTGTATTCTCTGGAATGAAAATGTGAATGAATCCCAAATGCAAAGGACTCTCAGTTTTCTGAATCTGTACACAAACCTGGGGCTTTTGGGTGCATCAGCGATGTAAGTATGAGTGCAGGCTACAGGAAATAAGCACTTGTGAAAGCTGTGCTGACCTTGTGTTGAGAGGAGTTTGTAGAAATAAATTTCCATAAATCTATTCCAGTTGCTGAATGATCTTCAAGTTGATGGACCATCCTCTATGTAGATCTGTTTGAAAGAAAACAGGAAAAACAAAACAAACACAAACACAAACCCCAAACAAACTTGAGAATGTTTTTGTAGGGGTTGGGTTTCTATTCTTGCTTCCTCTGAAGTCAAAAGAAATTCTGCCATAGGTTTGAATGGGAGCAGATTTGGCTGAAGAAAGGAGCAGTTTTCATGGGAAAATATTTGTACACATGGAGGTCTGTTTGTGTAAGTGCTGATTTACATGTTCAAGTGTCTGTTTGCATAAAGAAGTTTATTTGGGCCCAGCTGTTCATAAATATTGCAAGGTGCATGTAAGACTCCTTTTCCCTATTACTGTTTGAAAAAGTCTGTTACCATCCAGCTGGAGCTGCAAAGTAATACGATCTCTTTTGTCTTTTTCTTCTTGCCCTCCAAGCTCCCTCACATTCTAAATCCAATGAGATACCTATGAATTATGGAAGCTATCATGTTGATTTCCAGGTAAATCTTTCATATCTATAAATAGCTTTTTGTTACAGTCACGCAGGCATGAGTAATGTTGCCTAGTAGTTGAGATGAATCTTTTTATATCATGTTGCACTCTGGGTAATTAATAGCACATACTTTAATCAACATTCTTCCTCTTTTTGTGGGTTGTTCTGTTGGGTTTAGGGTATTTAGATGGTTATGGTTGATGTTTGGGATTTTTTTTTAGTGCATTAGGATGTAGTGACTCACATGTGTATGTTTGTGGTGGGTTTTGAGTGAGTGTTTTGTTTGTTTCATTGGACACATTTTCAATTCTGAATACTGAAGTCACGTCTAGCACCAAATGGGAATGGTGCCATCATTGTCTTCCCGAGAAGCTCCCAGATTTGTGACTGCAATTCTACTCTGAATTGTAATTTAGCATAAGCACAAACACTGCCATAAATATCAGATTGAATTGAATTCCCAGTGGATCCCCCACGGCCACACCTGGTGTTATGATCCCCAGTGTGTGAGCACTTCCTCTAAAATCTGCTTTCCAGTGACGATTAGCTCTGGTGTTGGGGAAAGCACACATGGAGGAGGAAGAGGAGGCAGGAAGTGCTCTATGTTTCCCTCCCAGCTCCTTCAAGTGACTTTGATCCCAAGTAGTCTCAGAATTCAAAGCCTTTCATAATCCTCAGTGGTTATAAAGATGAATATTGGACATCACACAGTTTTTAGTTTGAACTAATCTCTTAGAAAAAGAGAATGTTAGCTGCAGATTGTCAATAATGCTTCTATATGGCTAGAAATGTTTAATTTCCATCAGGACACTGGGAACTAAAGCTGACTTTCCAGAGTCTGTGATCTACTTTGAATGCTGCAGCTCTTGTTTACTATTTTGTTATATATAAACCTTGTCATGGATACAGAGATTTTTGTGTGATTTTCTTTTTTTGAATATATTATATTAGTCATAGATTTCTTTGGGGTTGGGTTTTTTTCCCTCCTTGTTTTGTAAACCACAGAGAAATGTCCCACTCCTTGTGTTGTTGTTAATTTTTTGAGCAGCATGCCAGAAGAATGTGGTGTCATAGAAACATCTCTTCCCATCTGAGCAGATAGATTCCATGGCCAGCAGTGTGTGGGTTTGGTGTGCTGTTCTCGGCAGCCTGACTCATGTAGCCCAGGCACAGGGCTCCTCTGCAGCTTTGATTTGGCAGCATGGGGCCCTCACAATATCTATACAAATTGGAATACACTTGTGGTGTTCTTCCAAAGATGGATGGTTTGAGGTGTGATGCACTCCTTGGTCTGATCTTCAGAGAGAACTGTAAAGTCTTTCCCTGTTTCTTTTTCTGCAGGAAGTTCTTGTGTTGAAGAAAGACTCGGATACTTGGTCTTGTTTGAAAACTGGCCCAAGTGCTTTCATTTGAGATAGCGCAGGATGGGATATGTGGCATCTACTCCCCAGTGATGTGATCCCCCAGTATCAGACAGGGCATTGTCTCCAGTTTCTGTTCTTTGTCACCTTCCTCATCTCAGCCAACTCCTGGGTGAAGTGTCCCGCTCTGCTCTCCTGGGCACAGCCGCTAGCTGGAGGCCCCCGAAACCTTCCCTATTTCCCATGAACCCTTTAGGTCTAACCTCGACACTGCTGAGTCTCCCTGTGCAATTTGGGAATGCCCAGTACAGCTGAATCCAGCAAACCACCTCTGAATTATTCTCTGGGTGTTGTATTATCTGTTTTGATGGGTTGCTTGGAAAGCCTTAAGGAGTCTGTATGTTTTCCAGCCAGCTGGTATTGCCCAGGATGTGGGTATTCTCTTCTAAGGGGAGAGACTGAGCTGCCCATGCCCTAAAAGACCAAGAAAGTGTCCCTGTGTGAGATCTCCTCGTAATCTGAGCGCAGCTTTTGCTCAGAGAGTGCAGTGCTAGTGTTGCATGTCCTGAGATCTGAAACAAACTCTTTAAAACCTGTACTGGAAAGGCTATTAAAAATACTCCAAGATGTGAGAGGAATTAAATCATTACTGGGAAAAAAACCCCTCTTTGTTTTCTCTGGATCAGCCTAGGTTTTATCACCTTTTTCCCCCCTGATTTTAGAATGGGGCACAACTGGTAGAAAAGACAGTTGTGCCATGGGAAATACCCATTTTGAACTTGCAAAAAGATGTTTATTTGTGACCCTAGGAAAGTCTTTAATAAATTCAGTCAATTTTTTGGAAAGATTACTGTATTTTTATTGCACTGACTGATGGCTATATTTGATGTTTTCAAAGACTCTCTATTGCTTTGTTGAAAGCTCTGTTTTTCACTTAGGAGCTACTCAGGTGGATTTTCACTTCTGAGAGAAGAATCCTGTGTGTGCTTTGAACATCAGCAAGGAATCAGCTGTGTCTTTCCCCCTTGCACGTGAAGGTTCCTACTCCTGGAAGAGCAGCTGACATGCTTCACATCCCTATGCCATACAAACACAATGTGTTCAAGTTTTGGGTTTGTTTATTTGTCTGGTTGTTTTTTTCTAATGGGGATGATAGAGCCCTTCATTACCTGCTCCTGCTGTTGATTTCCCATTTATCAAAGCAGTCCCTGGCTCTTACCTTAGAGATGAATCTCAGCCCTGTGGCAGCAGAAGCTGATGAGCTTTGAAGGGGCAGAGGGAGTCTCTGTGCAATCATTGCAAGCAATGCAATGCTGGACAAGAAACACTGATGTGTGACAGCACATGGCAAAGCAGCAGACACGTGTGGTGTCCTTTGCTCTTTGAGAAGCATCAGCTTGTGTCCAAGGAAGGGAATGTGCTGCCCTGCTCAGGTATTCGAGTATTCAAGGATAATAAAGTCCTAACCATAGGTCCACAGGGGATATTGTACTTCTACCAGACACCCAAACATGGACGTTGGCCTTTTTTAATGTTCTAGAAGTTGATTTTTGATTTAAATGATATCTTGAACATTAAATTAAGCCACTGTGTAACTGTAACTTACATGAAGGACTTATTTAAAGAAAAGAAATAGATGCATCTAATCCTGTGAACTATTTTAGCATTTTTCCCTCTGAAAACCAGGTTTTGCCTTGGGAAGGAGAGCTATTTTTATCTTCAGAAATCTGCTATTTATCTTGTAACCATAAGAGATGCAAGCATGGATCTCAGTTGACTTTCAAGTCACATGAAAGTGTCCAAAATATTTGCAGTGAAATGTTCTGCTAGGAAACAGCTTTCAAAATTTCATCTAATGATGGAAAACAATCTGTCTTGCCAAAACTTTCCCTACATGTCTAACAGGATTTTAGTCTAAAAAGTCTATTTCCTACTTAATAGCAGAACAGCTGCATGTGGAATGCAAGGTGTTTTCAGATTTTGCCATGTGGGAAACCTGTATTCAAACCCTCCTACGGTAAATGTAACTGTTTGTTATGCTTCTCTCTTTGCCAAGTGTAATATTTTTTCTCTATTAATTTTTGTCTGTTGGTGGTTTCATTGTTTCTTCTCAGTTACATCAATACCTGAGAAATGGCCACATAAGCGTGAAATTTGAAATCTAGTTTGCATGCAAGATAATGATATCATCTTTAAGAAGTATATTTTTGAAAGCATGGGGGTGTGCATGTGTGTTTATCAGCTTTTTAAACACAATGTGATTTTTTTCCTCCTGAATAGAAGTATAAATTGTACTAAATACATGGTGGGTCTGTGTCAGGCGCTGTCCCTCGTGCAAAGAATACACTTGCAAGGAATTCACTGATCCAAAGGTTACTGCTAGTTAATTTTAATACACATGGTAAAAAGCTCTTCCTAACTTTAAAACTAAGATTTTTGCCCCAGTTTTGCTTGTACATGTGGATTTTATCTAGTGATTCTCCATGACCAGCAACACAGAAATTTGCTAGTCTCCTAAGTATTATAAATATTCTGTCTGTGCTTTTGTATCCAAGACAATAACTTTTCACACAGCACAATTCAAAGTGATGTGACCACAGGGAATAAGGAGAGGAGATAAATGCTAAGATTAGAGATTGTCAGACTATTTGGGGCTGAAAAAAATGTAATCAAAATGCATCACTTTACTGGAGCATCTCTGGGACCAGGAGATGGAGGAGGAAACACTGGAAGAAGAAAGATTGCTTGCACTTGGGACATGGGAAAACAAATGCCTCCTATGTCTGAGATAAAGCAGATTTTCAGTCCAGGTCTCTGGAATACGGCAAGAGAAATCTTGAATATGGGGATCCCACATCCCAGTGAAGTCCCTAGCATGTTCTCTTGTGCTTTTGATGGCCATTTCTGTTCATTGAGAGGAATCATGCCAAAATATCCATGTTTCTTTCCCTATGCAGTGTGGTACTAAGGAAAAAGAAAAAAAGAGTGCAAGATACAGATCCTTCTGGTTGCCACAGAAGACTCCCCTTGTCCTTGATCTGTTCCAGCTAGGATTGAGTTAATCTACTCATTAGGTCTGGAGCTGGCTTGTTCTTTGAGTGTGATTTCTGTGGGAGATAACAGTGCTCAGCTGCTCTTTGGGACCTTCTGGCTGGAGTCACCTTGGTCATCCCTCTCTGTACCAGTGCATCTCTCCTGCAAGCCTTGTGTTCCTCACAGTCTCCACCACTGGAAATGTTAAGAAAGAGATTTTCTTCTGCTCTGCTGTCATTTTTGGGAAATGAGTGACATTAGAATTACTGACCAGACTGGTTTCCAAAAGAGTGAATCTGAAGCCATGGAAGGAGCTAGAACTGAGGCAAGAAAAGCAGTAAGGAAAATAGATGTGAAATAACTGCACCAAATTTTGTACTGCAGAAAATTTTGTGCTATTTGTCAACTGCGTCTTGCCAGAAGTTGTCAGCTGTCCTTAACTGAGCTATAAAGTGTTGTGGAATGATGAAAAGAGTGTACCAGTAACTAATCATAACTAAAACCTGCTGCATCTGAGCTCAGAAGTGCTTGCTCCCAGGCACACATTTTCTGTTGGTTTTTTTTTTTTGATTCACTGAAATGAATGATTTGTAATGCTCTTAAATTGTACCTCCCTTGGAACTTAGAATAAATGCACATGTCACCCAGCCAGTTTTAAGCCTTGATTAAGGTTTTAAGTGGGGCAACATTATTTTTTTCTGGTGTTGAAGAGCCATCTTGCAGGTTCTTGTGGTGTTATTTGACTTCAGCAAGACACCACTCTGAATCCTACCATTTGGGGATGGAGCAGCAGGGATGTGCTGGTGTCTAAGGCCAGCAGCCCTGTGGAAGCTCAGATCAAGGCTTTGTCAGATACAGAAACTTCATGTGAGTCTCGCTTCTAACATTTGCTGATAATATTATAACTTTATTGATTTATACCAGAAATCCTTCCTCCTTAAGTACCAGCAGCATGATTCTCACATGTGCTTTGTGAGGGTGTTTGCTAGTGGGGAAGGAAATCCTGACCTTGGTTAATCTTCACACCAAGCTTGCTTGCTGAAGTGCAGTCCTTAGGTCCACTTGAATGCTTCCCTTTTAACCTCATCACTGTTCTTAAGGAGGGAATAAATGTCCAGTGCAAAATATCCTCTCAGTTATCTCACAAGCATTGGTGGGGATACTGCCATGGAAAGCATAGTCCTTGGTTGGAATTCTGTCAGGAAAAGCCACAGAGACCTTGTGTTATAGTTCAATTCATTCAGAAACCCTCATTCAGTTATATTTATTAAGGAGAAGTTCTATGTTAGACAGAGTTGGATTTACATAACGAGTAAATATTGTATGTTTGCCCATCCAGAGTTGTATTTTCTCCCTCTCTACAGACATGAGTTTCTAAATCTCACCTCATGTCCATCACCACAGAGTCAATCAGCGTACAGACAGCAACAAATTATTTCTTGTGACAGCACTGGGAGATAGATGTTGCTGTTTCAGCTCCATGGATGGGTTACTGGGGCTTAAGCAAATTGCTCCAAGACAGAGTGAGAGAAGGCAGAAGCAGATGTGTTAGGGATTGTCCCTGTACCCACTCCTCGGGCAGTGCTGCACGAGGGAGCTGCTCTCTGTTCAGCTGACAGGAACCCACACTGCCTCCCTTCAAAACTTTATGATAGCAGACTTGGAAGCAAATGTCTCTTTGCGCTTTGAGCCCTACTCCTTTTGGAAGTCTCGGCTTTGGAAATTTGTTCTGCACAGAATTGGAGGGAGGCTCAAGTGTCAAAATGCAGTTCTCATCGTTGTTGTCATTTTGTTGACTCTTCAGCACTGAGGTTTGGTGTTGGCTTGCTTGTAGCCATAAAAAGACTGGAGAGAATTTTTTTCAGTATGTGTGCAGGCCTGGGCAAAATGTCCTGCAAGATTATGAGAGGTTTTAACTAAGAGAAAGAGTTCTTGCTGCTCTTGATATAAAGCTTAATAGCAGTTCTTAGGAATGAAGCTATTTCATCTATTTAATTCCTTTCAGAATATCCACTTGATATGTTTATTTGCGGAGCTGCAGTGTGGTGCTGTGCTTTCTTGGTCCTGTGTATAAATACTGTCCACCCGTTCTCTTTCCCAGTGTAACTATGTGATCATGGTTGTAAGCTGTTGTTCAGCTCCTTATGATGAATGCCCATGTAACTACAAATGATGCAGTTCTCTGCTGATAACAGCCCTGTTACCTGTGTTTTGCTTTGCTTGTGAGCGGTACCTGTTTAGTGTTACCTGGGTGAGTCCCAGACCAACAGCTTTATTGCTGCCTGGATTCCATCAAGTCTCTGTTTTCACAGGGGGAAATCAGGAGGACTAGATCCTGCAAGAATCTATTCATTTAGTTGAAATTAGCAGTCAGGCTTCTGCTCAGAAATTATTTACCCACTGTCAAATACTTGCCAAGGGATGCTTTGATCCATGAGCGGGATATCCTTGTGACCTTTGTGAAACTCCTCTCTATAACAACATTTTTTTTTAACTTCATAGAAACATCTGAACTAGTTTCAATTTCTAGAGTGAGACGTCAGAAGGTCGAGTATGCAGAAACAAATAAAAACCAGTATGGGAGGGGCATGTGTGTATTTGGAAATTACTGATTGTACCTTTCCATTTTGTCTCCAGGATTTTCCACTTGGTCACGGGGAATTGATTTATCTTGTGATGGGACACACCAGTGATTCCTGCACAGGAAACCATGATGTGCACATCTGGTTTGTGCCTGCACCCTTAGAGACAACCAGGAGATGTGGGAGACTTTTTCCCAGTGTTCTGCCAGATTGCCAGAAATGTCCCATTTGCAAAAAGTCACAGTAGATAATACAAGCTTTTGCTGTTTTGGCAATATTATCATCTTGCTGTGCCACAAGCAAAGCAAGACAGCACAGATGCATGGTTCAGGTCAGTGAAGGTTTGTGTATGGACAGAGAAGCTCTTCTGGATGGAAACAAGGTTCAGCATTGCTGACCTTGCTGGTGGGGCCAGCTGTGGTGCTCCCTGGTTGCCCACAGGAGGGACAATATGCAAAGATCCGAAAGGAAGGGAAGAGAAGGGCAGGGACTGGGACTGGGGTGGGCCCCTGTAAATGAGCCATGATGACAATTGTCAGCTGGGAACTCAGGCAAAGCCAGGCGGGCAAGCAGCAGAGCTGCCAGCCCATCTGGCAGTCAGGGCTTGGCACCCCTGGCATGTTACTGTCACAGGCATGTTCACAGGGCTGAGCTCCTCCTGGGGACAGGCAGATGTGCTGGGAGAGGTGCAACAAGCTTCCCTCACAGCAGACGAGTCAGGTCATCTTGGTCCCTTTCTCCTGCAGAAAGGTATCTGTGGTAGTGCAAGGCTGTTTGTTTCAGCTAGAGTGTGCATGGCAAAGTGGTAACACAAAATAGCTGGAAAATAAAGGAGGCAGATATCTGAGCACAAATTCTTGAAGCTCTTAAAACCTCACCTGGAGTCTGATTTAACAACTGAAATTTTTTTACATGCAACTGACTTCTTGGGCCTGCAGTCAGTATAGTCATGGGCTATACTTTCAGGTATTTAAGCTGTAGCTATATAAGCCTCTATGTATACATCTGAATTCCTTTTCCAGTCCTTATATCATTTCCGAGCTTGTGGCTATAGCAAGAAATGAATGTGGAAGAGGGGAGTGTTCCTTAGGATTTATTTATTTATTTATTTATTTACTACTCCTCATGAGCCCTATGAACCATTCTCAACTACAGAAAGACTTTGTCAGCAATTGGTGGGGGAGGGGGAAGGATGGGAAAAGAGGCCTTCTGATCTATTTTAGTCCTCCAAGATGGCAAAAAATACCCTAAAAACTGCAAGAGTTATCTGGGAGTAGGACGTTTACTATTTCCCTGTTGTATGCCGCTACTGCTGCTCTGGAGATTTTAAAAGCCCCGAGTGGCTTGAAAGGTAGATGTGACATTGAGCAGGGAGTTGTGGATGGGAGACTCTCCCAGGCCCGTGGAAGTGAGTAAACGTTCTGGGGCAGCTGTTCTGTGTCACTGCTGTCACGCTGTTGTTTAGCTGGAGGCAGGAGCACCGGGAGGGATGGTGCTGCGCAGAGCTGCTCGCTGCCGGTCCGTGGGGAGCCTCACCTTCCTCTGCTGGATAAAGAGAGTTTGACAAATACAAAGGGAATCCTTAACAAGGCATTAATTCAGGACTCTGCTTGTTTCACACCACGGTGCTCTGCTTGGGACTGTTTTAGATGTAGTGAGTTATAAATGGCAAACTCCAAACCTCCTGACTGTCTACTGAACACCATCACCCCTGCGAGCTCTCTGCTGCTCAGGCGATGACTCTCAGGACTTAGGGCTTGGAAATGATGATTGTTCTGCTTGCTTATGGCATGATTCATAGGCTTAAAGTTAAGCTGATACTTTAGGACTCTACTTGATATCCTTTTTTGGAGAAAGAGGGTTTTGGGGGAAACCCAAAATATTCTACTGTCTTGAGCTGATTGTCACTGTCTTTCAGCGATAAGGTGCAATTTAAGACATCTTTGATAACTTAATTCTCTGCTTCATGGATATACACAGGCAAAGAGCAAGAAAACATACAGGCTTTGTCATTAGTAAATTTGCCTGAAGTTTAACAGGTTTGTTGGAAAAACAGGGCATAAAAGGGGGGTTGCTGCTGTGCTACAGTCATGCCAAAGGGCTTTACTGGAATGACATTTATAAATGAAGATTTGAGATGAATTTTACTCTTTGGGTTAGCATTGCTGTTTCTTATTTTTCAGTACATTGTAGACTTAATCATGAAACAGAATAACTAATAGACTGTCTGACTCTTAATTACAAGTGAAGAGAAGAGTTGAAGGAACTTTTGTGGGTTTGGCCAAAAGGAACATTTGCCTTTAATGTTCAGCATTAGAAATGACACTTCAGGGAATTTTTTCCTTTTTGCTGGTTTGAGAAGCAAGACAAGCTGAAAAAAAAGTCTCCAGCAAGTCAAAAAAAATATAAAGTGACCATGGATTAAATTCATATTTTTATATGGTACAGGAAAACTAACCTTCCAAAAGCCATTTTTAAAAACATTTCTCCCATTCAAGGCAGAGCTGGATTCATTGTGGTTATACTTTATTATACAATGTTATCTAGGAAATTGAGAGTTGGGGGGATTTGAGAATGGGTTCCCACTGAAATAAGTGTTCCGCATACATCAGAAAACACCACGGTTGCTCTGGGAGAGCACTTGCAGGTGTCTCTCCCTGCCAACCAGCTGGAGCGAGAGCACTGGTGCCAACACTTTCATTTAAACACCCTAAGATTTAATTTTTCTTTGATGTCTTTCTGATCCTTTCTCTTGAGGAACTGAACGAAGTGAAACCATTACTGTAAACACAGAAGACATTCAGGGATGTTCCAAAGAGCACATTTTTGGCAGCAGTAAGCTTTTCCGGATAGCTGCCTGAGAATTTACAAATCTGTCACATCTGAATCCATTTTGTGAACCTTTCTTGAGGCTGCACCTGCCTCCCAGAGACAGAGGAAAGGCTGTAGATATGTTATCCATTTGCTGATGCTTCATTAGAGCTGAAAGGGAACAGCCACGTGTTATGGTCTGATTACAACACCTTGGGTGGCAAAACCTCGTGTTGCTTGTGAGGGAGCACTCAGTGAGTCAGTTCTGCTCTCTGTTGTGTTTTCCCCAAACCGGACTTACAGGGATGGGTTTTTTTTTCTGAGTGAATCGTAACTTTCTCCGAGTTATTCTTGCTGAGGAGAACAAATAGTCAGGTAATGGAGACTGAGTCACCGAAAGGGAGAAAGATTCCTGGCGCTGCTGTATTTATCCTGCACTGGAGCTGCTACTGGAATAAAGAGGGCAGCAGCGAGTCACGATCGTGCAGCATCGCAAGGGGTGGGACTGGGCGTGCAGGTAACACAGCAAAGACATCTTTGGAAAGTCTGGAATGCGAATTGTGCTAATTCATGTCAATGAAGTGCATATTTGCGGGTCAAATGCAAGAGTCATAGTAACTCCTAACTGCAAAATTATCCAAGTGTTTGTCTATAAAACATGGAAGTTTTTTATTATTAGGATTTGATAGATTGTCTGTTGTCCTGTTAGATTCAGGTCTTGAAAATGAATTTAAACCTTCCTAGTTTATTTTCAAAGTGAATTGATTATTGTTGCAGCTCAGCAGCTCTGGAAATGAACGGAAGTTCTTTTAAGAACAACACAGACTTCTTGGTTTGTTCCTGTCTGCGGGACGGTTTCGTCCCTCACCGTGGCACTCCTGACACTTGCTGGGTGATGTGACTGTCACAGGAAGACTGCAGCTCACTTGGTTTTAATGTTTCCCCAGTCCCAGGTACAACCAGTTAGATGTGAGCAGCCACTTACTGGTGGAACTGAATGCTCTGAAATGGCAGAGGGGATCAAAAGGCTCATTTCTTGGTAACAGCTTTTGGTCAGCCAGAAAAACAAAACCAGGTGGAGTCTGGATTTAGATTTTTGGATGCAGATGCTTTACAGCCCCTTTGGCTTCAGAACTGCCAGAGATGTTTAGATCTGTGAGGAGTCAACTATCCATGCTCTTCTCTTTTCCACAGTTTTGGGAGGGATCTCCTAACCCACTGTGTCCCTATGGACTTTATTAAAAAACCACATGGACATAGGTATTTACATACATACAAACACAAATGTATTCTCTAAAACATAAATGCTTTCTAATTCTTTTTGAAGGCATCATTTCAAGGCTGGCCGTGACTTGAAGGTAGAGCATCTACTACTTTTTACTAATTCTAATACCTGTTTTTAAACACCTGTTTCTAGTGAGAATAGAATAGAGAAAGCCCAGAAAGACTTTAAGGTAAGTCCTGAACAGTTCCAAATGTAATTCATGATGCAGCCTCATAGAGGCTAATGTGGCTTTACAGATACAGCAGGCATCTGTACAAATGCAAGGCATTTCTTTACTAACAAAGAAGTAGTTATTTGCAAATAACTGTTGGGTTTTATTAGCTCTTCTCTCTTTTTCATGGCATGAACATTTCGCTAAAATAGTTGAGGCAGCCTAAAGCTTTACCACAAGTATTGGTGACACTCTGTACAGTGCAATCTTCACAGTAATGCATAACAATACATTTTGTTCCTTCTCCTGCTTGTTCCTGCTCGTTCCTGCGCAAATCTCCTGATAAAAGCCTGGGTTTATCTAGGAAGGTACCAATATATATCTCTTTCACACTTAGCTAAATAATTTTTCTCATGGCAGCTTTAAAAGCCTCTGGGTTTATCAGTGGAAAAAATGCTTGGAAACAGAGATGTAGTACTTAAATTAGTTCTATCAGAACTTCTTTCTTTTTTTCTTTTTTTTNGGCTGAAACTTGTTCTCACAGAACTTCAAGCTGGATTATTTGTGTTAAACTTCCTGACTGAATTCCGAACAAGTCATCTCTCCCCACAATGCTGACCTTTAGTACGAGGCCAGCATAATTCTAATTTGTTTCAAGTTTCCCTTATAAGCAAGAGAAGAAGAAATCATATCCCTCTAAGACCTGGTTAGCTAGCTGCATGGCAGAATATTTTCAAATTCTAAGGGGAAAAAACCCCAATAAAGTTGGATATTTCAAACTGGCATTCAAATGGCATGCATCCTGAGTGGAGTTAGCTCTACCATCTTCCAGGGAACTAGTCTACAAGCTATGGAAAAACACAGGCTTCAAAGAAAGGTTTAAGTAACCAACCTGATTTTAATCAGTGTTATGCCCTAGTGGAGGCATCGCAGGGCACATTCCAGACTTCTGCTGGCTGTTTCTGGCTGTGGTGGGGGCAGAGATGGTGACTGGGGCTGTAGTTTGCCAAATACATCAGGTGCCGGTGCTGCCCCAGTCTCCTGCTGGCATGAGCATCTGTTCCCCCATGCGGTGAACAGGACCCAGGTAATGGATCTGGCTGAATGCAAACTTTTTTTCCTGTCTTTCTTTTTTCCTTTGCTGGAAGAGTTTTAACCCAGATTGGTTCCCTGATCTGCTCCACTGCACAGCTGCACGACTGCCTGTGCCGCCCCACGGGAGGAGGTGAACATAGGAGCAAGTGACTTGGAAGGAGCATGCTGTGCTTTCATTGTATAGCCATGATTAGATATGAGGACAGGAAGTCTCGCCCTTATCATGGCAAGGAATTGCTGTTAAATTGGATGGGTTTGACTGAAGCAAATCTTGGTAGTTCCCCGTCAGGAAGAGAAGAGATCAACATGTTTGGTGAGACACAGCTGGGAGGGCTAGCAGTGGGGTGGGCAGCTTGGGCACCCTTGCAAATAAGCAGATCTGCTTGCTACTCAGCCTAACCCAGAGTACTGAGGGGATGTGCTGCAGATAACAGCCACTGGAGAAGCCACAGTCATGTCGTTTGTGGGATGTCTTTCCTTGTATTTATCTGGATAAAAGCATGTTTCCTGTGTGCAGTTCATCGGCCGTTTCGTTCTCACACTTGCTGCTGCCCGTAACTAGAAGTGCAATCATGGCTTTTCCAGAGACTTGGCTTTTGTTCCTCCTTGCCGGACACTTGGTCTCAACTGCACTTGTGGGACTGCAGAGGACAGTCCCAGATGTGGGGAAGTGATTTTTTTCCAGCACTAGGTGGCTGTATGGCATTCTGCAGTGTCCTGTACTCAAATATTTTAAAAGTTGGGAAGTGGGCCATTCTCAAATGGAAAGGCTTCTATATTTTCACATCTCTTCTTCAGTATCATCTTTTTGAAAGTTAAGAAATCAAGAAATGAAGGCATTTTAATTGTATAAGCTTGTCACTGGCTGCAGACACTTTTATCTGTGTGGAGCTGAGGTAGGCATGCAGCCCACCACAGAAGTGATGCTGGTGACTGGACTGTGATTGCTGCAGTTGTGTGGCGTTGCTGCTTTTTGCTTAGAGGCCTGGATATGAACATTAAAGGGAGAGTCTGCATGTGTAATATCTGGTCCAGATCTCTCCAAATGCTCCTGCTATTTGGAGGCCACATGGTGCTCCCTATGGGACATGAGGACAGTCAGGAGGGGGGTGTCCACTCTGCCAGGAGACACAGGGCAGTGGGTCTGTCCCTGGCTTCTTGTGATCTTCAGGTGTCCTGAGAGGTGAGGAGCTGCACCAAGCTTTATTCATGGACCAAACTTTGGGAGGATGAAGTTGTCCCAAGACCTGTGCCCCCAGGCTGAGTAGCTTGGCCAAGGCCAACACATTCCCCCAGGAGCCATGCTCGGCTGCTGTTTTTCATGAAGCCCAGCCCAGAGAAACAATTTATCTCTGAATGAAAGGCAGGCAGTTGTTTTCCTTGCAGCACTGTCTTCTCTCCTTGCTCTTCTCTCTGCCATGCTCTAGTCTCTGTACATTTCCCTGCCCATGCCCTTCCCCTCTCATTAGCAAAGAACAAGAACTAGGTTTTGGCTTAAACATGAATATAAAATCCCAGTGTAGTGGTTTGTGGAATCCTACATGCATAAAGTCTGATGCAGCAGGGGTTTGACAATGCTCAGTGGTGCCTCTGGTTATTTCTTCGCAGTGAACAGCAGTGAAAAACCTTTCACAACTGGAATCCTTTATGTGTTTGAGCTTCACCTTCTGAATATTTTGTAGTGACTGAAGCTACTGTAATTTTCTTCTCTTCCAGAGCTCTCTGGGGTGAAACTCGTTCAACTCCACACCAAAAAATGTGATGATACAGAACATTTATTTTGCATTTCCTTTGTGGCACATCCAGTGTGATGATACATATTTTTAAGGGAAGAGGCCTCAATGAGGATTAAAGGTCTTGGGATGTTCAAAGCTGCTGTAAATGCATAAGGTGAGACACCTACAGAATTAGCAGGTCTGCTGAAATTGTTTATTAAGCCACTAAGTCTAAGGCCACAATAATACATTAGGACTCCATTGTGCTGGGTACTATATGTGGGTAGCAAAAGGTTGGTTTAGGCCCCCAGATGTTTTTTGTAACTCTGCTGAAATTCTTAAATGATGTCACTTCGCAGCCTTGTTTCATGCTTGTTTTCTCTGAATGGTTTTGAATGAAGATCCCCAGGACATAAGAGTAATGTGCAGGAGTATTTGTCCCCAGGATTTTGCACAGTTGATCAGACGTGAAAAGGAGACGCTGCAGTGACTCATCTGACCTTGTAGACCCAAGACTCAGAGAGCCGACAGTGGTCTCTGCTAAGGTCCCCATCACAAGAATGTAAAGCATTCCAGAAGCTTTCGTCAACAATTCTAGATAGCAGCCAGCAGTTTTCTCACCAATGTTACGTAAAATGGACAGGGAAAGGAAAAGACTAATTAAATAAATTATTGCAAACTGCTTATGGAATCTCTTTAATTTATACCTAGCAACGTAAACCCGCTGCAGGAATGGTACTGCTAAGGATGGCTGTGATAGATTCTTTTTTTCATTTTATTTTTTTCATTTTTAATAAGGCTAGCTTTCAGTGCTAGATATAAAAGTTCTTCCTATAGCAGAACTGCTATTACATTAGGCCAAAATTTTGGCAATACTGAAAGATTTGCTGGTGTTTACGTGTAAACTTGTAGCATTGCAAGACTCTCTTCCTTGTAATTAAAAACAGTTTTTTTCCTTCAGAAACTTACTGTCCAAATTTGAGCGGGATAGATAGATACAGGCTGTAGCCATAGCATGTTACCATCTCTAATTGGCAAAATTCATTTAACCATAACAGCAGATGAAGGTATTAGGGAGGGATTTAAAGGAGGATAATGAGCTAAATAACTTTTCAGTTCCTTCTAAATGCCAATCCTCTATAATCAGGAAGGGCCTTTTAGGAGCAAGCCTGTGAGCACAAGCAGGCAGTGGGAGAGGGCAGCCTGGAAGCTGAGAGCTGGGCTGAGCTGGGTCACCACTGCTCATGGAGTGCTGGGAGCTCCCAGCTCTGGCCAGGGAACACCAGCCAGCACTGAGAGCGGAGCAGAGCGAGGAGAGAACCTCTCTGCTGCCTTATCCAGCCCAAGCACTCATATACATCTAAATCACTGCCTTAGAATAGCCTTAATGGAGAAGTAGCTGGGCTAGAGCTTGGGGTTTTTTTAGGGGGAGGAAAAAAGTCAGTTTCTTTCAGTGTCTAATTTTATACTGGAAGCAAACTCTCTTGTTTGCCCTCTGAAGGCAGCAGCTGAGCCTGATGTGTCTCTGGGGGGGGCAGCAGTGCTGGCCGGAAGTGGCCTGCCAGGGCTGCTTTGGGATTTGTTTTCTTTTGATTATGGGAAAAATAACCCGAGATATTTCTGTGCATACAGAGCATTCTTAATGACTGACAAATCTGTTGTCGAGTAGGCGCGAGGGGGAAGGGCCATCTTGAAAGATGACACAAATCTGTTTGAATCAGGTTTAAAAACCCCAAACAAACTTAGTTTTAGTGACTTCCAGAAGCTTCTATTATCAAAAAATGAAAAAAAAAAATCAGCTGCACAGTTAAACCTGGCCTTGCTGCGGTGGGACTTAGTGGAGTTCACTGCAGTTCACAGCAGCAGGCACGGCAGGAGGGTCTCTTCCACAGTGTCCCGGATAACCATTGCTGATCTCCTCCAGGCAGGAACACAGTAGAGTTGTCAGGCCTGTGCGGGGCTTGATGAGTTCTTGTGCTGGCCCTCAGCTTCCAACAGCCACTCTGGCAGAGGGGGAGAGGAACTGGAGGTGCTGTTCTTGCCTTTCTCATGCTCACTTGGTAGCTGGCTCTGCTGGGCACACCAGGAAGCACCGGGGAGGACAGAGGGTGCTCCTCAAGGGTATCTGCTTTGAAATAACTTTGGTATTTCTGCAGGAACAGGTCCTCTGGTGACATTCCCATGTCCTTCAAAGCTGGTGCACTTGGCACCATGCAGGAGGCTGACCAATAACCAACTGCTCTTCAAACCAACCCCTGGCTGGGTCACCTCTGGCTCTCCCACCTTTGTCCACCTTTAGTTCTACGTGCTGCAGCTTTTTTCTTCCACCTGGGACTCAAACACAGCAAACTGCAGGAGTGTTCATCTTGCTGTGCCCGCAGGCCTGTGCTTTGTTGGGGGAGGCTGTGGGGCAGCACCACAGTCTGGTCCCCATCTTTGGCTGTGCCCTGCCATGGGCACAGTGGGCATTGCCTCTGCTGCCTGTCCTTGGCTGTGGATCTGCAACTCAGGGAGAATTTCCTCCTGGTAGAACAGGATATTTGGTACACTTCAGCTGGAGAGGGAATGAGGAGTAACTACTGTCACACAGTGAGAGGAAACGTGCTTATGTACATGTAAGTGGTGTTATCACCTGCCTCTAACGAGTAATACAGGGAAATGTAAAATACTCTGTAACATTTAGTCAGTGAATCTGGTGTGACCTGCTTCCCTCTAAAAGGAGAACTTTGCACACAACAGCCCTTCAGCCCACTTAGACCTCTACATGTGGATTTTTTAGTGGTATATATTGAGTACAGTATTTACAGTGAGTTTATATATATGGGATTGGGGCTTTTTTGAGGTGGGAGGTGCTGTAAGGACAAACAAAACCTTTGCCCTCTTCATGAGCAGATACAAAGGACAACACGCAGCGATAGTAAACTGCCGAGATTTTGGACAAAGCACACAGAGACTGCTCATGCACCACAGCAAGAGAGCTTTGCTGTTCTTCACAAACAGGGGACAGCTGGCACGTTACACACAGCTGGGCTCACCTTGTCTCCCCTGTTTCACACGGGAGCACTGCTGAGTCTCTGCAGCAACCTCTCTACAGAGTGCTGCTCTCCTTGGGGCTGCACGTTCAGACACCAGGCTGCAATTGAAGATCCAGCTCAAGGAAAACAACAGCCTTTGGTACCTCCTCCTTTGTCCTCCCTGACTGTGCCTGCTAAGCCTCCAAGCAAATTCCTGCTGCAGGAGATCCTTGGACCTGGGTGCCAATAAAGCCACAAAACTTTTGGGAAAGGTGATATGGAAATTATTGACTGCACTGCAGTAGGTGCCTAACTTCACGCTATCTTTTGGCTCATCAGCAAAGGAAAATATTTCACCTTTGAACATATTGCGATTGATGCAAAAAAAAAAAAAATTAGTTAAATTATACCCTGAAATCCATCATGCTTTATCAAAGCATTGTCTGGTGGCTGCCAGAGCCATTGGTTTAGCAGGTTTTCTTCTGTATGTTGCAGAATAAAATGAGAATCAGAGAATGTTAGGGGTTGGAATAAACCTTAAAGATCATCAAGTCCCAAACCCCCTGCCATGTGCAGGGACACCTCCCACTACATCAGGTTGCTCAAGGCCTTATCCAAGACACATTAAAAGATAACTTTGTCTTGCTCCACCTTCCTTCTTTTCTGATTCTGTTTGAATGGCACATTCTTTAAGGACTTCTGCTCCATTTCAGAGGCATTCATAGACTCTTCCATACAGACATTTTTGTTAATTTTTCCCCATTCTGATGGGGCTTCTGGAAAATGATTGGCCAGTTATATATTAACTGGCAGTACATTTATTAATTTTAAAAATAAGGTTTCTGGCTTTAAAAAATAAGTTTTGATCTAGAGATTTGAAAATATGCTGCAGGTAGGAGAGCAGCTAGCAGCTGATTACAAGGAGAGTAAGTAATTAAAAAAATGGTTACAAATATTTTCTTTTAAATAGAGAATGAAATAACATTTATAGCAAAGTAAAGGCAAATCTAAATACAGCTGCATGTCTGTCACTTTTACCATTAACTGCAGTATATTGGGGTGATAAAACAACAACGAGCCAAATAAACTGCAGCCAATAGCTTCTATGGGTGAGGAACGTAGGTAGCAAATGAACTATTCCAAAAGACATCACTAGAAGCAGCAGAATGTGTCTAAATAATGTTTGTTGGACCAAGACTTGCCATTTTTACAAAAGGATTCACGTGTGACAGTGACACTGTGCTGAGAGCCCCACCCTTGTGCCCAGCCAGCCTCCCCTTCTCCCTTGCTGGGAAATGCCCCAATAAGGAATGGAAAGTAAGTGGTGCAGAAAGCTGTGATGCTTTCTTTCTTTTCTATTCTTTTTCCAATATAGGAAGAAGTGAGAAAAAGGACGAACTCCCAGGTGAGCCCAGGCACAGCCATGTGTGCAGGAGTGCCACCACCATCCTTCTGGAAGACAGGCAGCAATGCAGGACAATGGTCCCTTTTTTTGCCTCACCAAAGAAGCTCTGTGGAAAAAAATTTTTGGGAGCCATGTCCACTGATACAGGTAAGTGCAGTTAAACATGTGGCTTGCAGGTATTGCAGTTAAGTCTTGTTATTTTCTCCTTGGCACTGCACCGTGCCACACAGGCCATTTTAATTTTCTACCCTACTCCACTGTGTATCCATCCACAGTGTGGGAGCTTTGAAAACTTCAGGTCAAGACACTGAGGTGAGACCAGAGCCCCACAATACCTGACCCTCACAGAGCAGAATTGAGCACTGCTTTATTTCCCTTGTTGCATCTGACTCACAAAGCTTTCAGCTGCAGGACTGAGATGGTAAAAGACACTGCCTGACACAGTGATTTTCTCTCCTATCCCAATGCCCTTAGAGCATGACCCAGCACAGTGCCAGGGTCAGCAGTGCCAGGCCCACTGGCACCGTTTGGGAACCGTGTGTGTCACTGTTCCCCTCCTGTGCTGGAAGCACTGAGGGTGTCTCTGGCTTTCATTTGCCTCGCCAGAGCAGCCAGTAATTAACTGATCAGTTGGCTTTAACATTCCTGCAATAGTTTAAATGTGCCAAATTTTTAATGAACATGTTTTTTTTGGATAGTCCACTTAACCACTCGAATTGCTGTGACTAACCAAAGCAGACCTTGTTCTTTGAGGCAATGACTTCCCAGACATGTGCATACAAATGAGGGGGTTTGAGGATTTCTTTTTTCAGCTGTGATGCAAACCTTTAAGAATTTGTTCTTAAATGTGTTGCTGGATAGATACTTTATCACTTCTGGCAAACCAGATCTCCTCATGGTTTCTTACTTTTTGTACAGTTTTCAGTTTGTACTTCTCCTATGCTCTTTGTGTGAGCACAGTGATTTATGCTCTCTAATATTGTGTATTGTCTTCAGACGGGACAGAAACTGTCAGCACAGGGACAGTGCAGGTACTGCAGACACGAGCTAGTTCTTAATATGTGTTCTTAAACAACATGAGAACTTAGGTTTGTTGTCTCAAAGTGTTAAGAGATGGTGGGAATTGTATCGAGCACAAGGATAGGATCTCAAATGCATTTTGAACAGGAAGAAAGTATTTTTTGTCTTCTGGAGTTTTTTCAGAAGTTATGGTGAACTCCGTAGCTTTTAAAATACATAAATCAGCTGCTGATGACCCCAGTGGTGGTGACCAAGGAGTGATCTGCAATTTATTCCAGAAACCAGTGCCTTCTGTTTAGAGGGTGACATTTTCATGTCCCGCTTAGACACCCAGTGAAGACTGATGTCTCCTACTCCATGTCCAGTAGCTCTTGCTCACTATTTCCAGACCTTGCTTACTAGGTCCTGCTTCAAATTTCCTTATCTGCAAGTTGCCCCAAGCATGAGGCCTGTTGCACCAACTGGGATCATAGTTTTAGCAAATTCAGCTAAATTCAATGATGACATCAAGTTGGGTGGGAGTGTTCATCACTGGAGAGTAGAAGGCTCTGCTGAGGGATCAGGACAGGTTGGATGGATGGGCTGAGGCCATCAGTGTGAGGGTCAACAAGGTAAAATGCTGGATCCTGTCCTTGGGTCACAACCACCCCCTGCAGGGCAACAGGCTGGGGCAGAGGGGCTGGAAATCTGCACACAGGGAAAGGCCTGGGGGTGCTGGTGACAGTGGCTGAACATGAGCCCAGGAGCACCCAGGTGGGCATCAGGACCAGGGAAGTGATTGTCACCCTGTACTCGGCACTGGTGAGGCCACACCAAGTGCTGTGTCCAGTTGTGGGCCCCTCACTACAGGAAAGATATGGAGGGGCTGGAGCGTGCCCAGGGAAGGGAATGGAGCTGGGGAAGGGGCTGGAGCAGCAGGAGCAGCTGAGGGAGCTGGGAAAGGGGCTCAGCCTGCAGAAAAGGAGGCTCAGGGGGGACCTTGTGGCTCTGCACAACTCCCTGACAGGAGGGGGCAGCCAGCAGGGGTTTGGACTCTGCTCCCAGGCAACAGGGACAGGACAAGAGGAAATGGCCTCAAGTTGTGCCAAGCAAGGTTTAGGTAGGATATTAGGGAAAATGTCCTCACAGAACAGGTTGTCAAGCATTGGCATAACTGTCCCTGGGCAGATATAAAAGATGTGTGGATGTGGCATTCGGCAACGTGGGTTAGTGGTGGCCTTGGCTGTGTTGGGTTAATGGTTGGACTCAAATGATCTTAGAGGTCTTTGCCAATCTAAACCATTCTGATTTATGTACACACATATTTTGCTTTGAGTGTGTGTGTGTGTGTTGATGGTAAGGTGTTGCATTAAATGACATCTTGTCCAGCCTCATTTATTCTGAGTCTATGAACTGTGGGGACTAAAAGCTGAGTAAAAGAGTTTGAGCTAAAGACAGCCTCACCAGCCTAGTTCACATATTCCTAATAGTTTCCATAACTAGCCAAATGTCTCTGGCTCGGTCCTGGGATGACCTTACAGAATCCTGGCTCTGAGCAGTAGCTGCAAGGTGAGGGGTGCAGCGCTGGGGACAGCTGGTCAAGTGGAAGGGCAGGGCTGGCAAAGCCCTCCCAAATCATCTGCATGCCAGGTTTAGCAGCCATGGGATTCAACGGTGTTAGAACACACAGGCTGTGGCTTGGCTGCCATGCCAGGGACCCAGCACAGCACCACAGGAGCCTTTGGTGGTGCTCCCCTGTGAGCTGGGGCCTGGCTCACACCCATCCTGCCATGAATGAAATGTTCATTTATCCAGTATGTGCTTTCTGCACGGAGGCCCACATGGAACAGTTACGATTTTTAAGTGCTCTGTTCTTTTAAGTCAGGCTGATTTTGAGTTGGTGTAAATTCTTGCTGCATTAAGATGTCCTAGATTTTTATTAAGTACATTTGTGTCACCCATGTAGTAAGGCCCTGTTAAAATGCCTTGAGTTGGCCAGTCTTTGTGCCTATTTTTTTTCTTCAAGGAGGGCATGAATTGCTCATTTTGAATGAATTTTTAAAAATAATGAGTGTGAAAACAGGATGTATGTGGAGGCCCTACAGGAGCATGGTACATCTGTTTCAAAGCACCAAAGCACAGACTATGTCCCTAAAACAATTGTGGCATTTGTAACTCTTTCCATTCTGACTGCGCAGAAGAAAAATTTGCCAAAATAGCCGTTGTGGGAAAACCTCCAGGAAGTTTCTTTTCCAGCTGTGAAGTCATTTGGGCCTTGCCAAGCCAGGGTGGCAGAGCTGTAGAGGCCCCTCTGATGGGAGGGTGGCCGCACACCCAAAGAGCAGCTTGTGAGTGTTTGATGTCTGCCAGTCACTGGAGGGAAGAACATTCACTAGGAGAGCAGACTGAGCAGCTTAATGGAAAGGAAGGCCACTGAATATGAGGAAACAAGGAAGAAACTGGCTGTTGTCCTCTCTCCCTACACCAGCTGGAGACAAGACACCAGTGCACGTTCTGCCCGACAGACACAGCTGCTCTTGGGGGACCACGGGGTGAGGAAGGTAAATGTGACCAAGCTCCCATCTGTGCCATGAAACTGGAGACAGGAAAGTGGCAAAAAGCTTCAGAAAGGCAAAACAGATAAACATGCATCTCTTTGATCCTGTCAGAGCTCTGGCCACAGTTTCTGGATTACTGTGACTTAGCAAGAATATACAGAAAATTCCCCAAACCAAGGTCCAAGTGTTTCAAGTTGTCTAAATTCATAGCCCAGGCAAATGCTTCTCTTGTGGGACACTCCAAAAAATAATGGGAGTTTTGAAAAGTAAGTGTTCCTCAATACTGACTGTCTGACATGTGAACTAGCCAGACTGGTTAAAGCTTAATTAGAAGTGCCAGAGTGACTAAATTCTTTTCTAAGTGCAGCTGCAGAACGTTAGCTGTGGGCATATTTTAGGCCTTAATTAGTAACACTTGCACTAGAGGACCAAAATCTTTCATGAATGCAGCTGCAATCAATTAATATCAGTTAAGCATTTCTGTAGGCAATACAAGGGTTCCTGGAAATTGTTTCAGTGCCCACCTAGATTAAAAAAAAATAAAATACTTACGTGCAACAAACTACAAAACCAAAGATAACTACAAAATGTCTTTATTGAAAAAAGCAGATTATAGCATCTAAGGTTAAATGAAACTTCTGACTTTAATATTAAATAACTTAAGATGATAGCAAGTAGCTTCTTCTTTAGATAAATAAATCTACATTTCCCAATTTTTTTCTTCAACAATCAAGGGAATCAAACACTGAAACACAAAACCACAAGTAATTCTAAAGACTAAAAGACAGAAGCACATGGAAAGGTTTTACAAGGATATATATATACAAAAATAGTTAACTAATGTATATTTTCAGCATGTAAACTAGTTACATGATATACAAACTGGGAATTCATATATTTCCTACAAAATAAAAATCAACGTTGGTCCAAGTTCTTGGAAGAAAACTATATTCTTTTAAAGAAAATGAAAATATTTCTCAAATGAAAACTTAATTTAAGTCAAATTATATACTCTAGTTACGGCATTAGTTACAGGATGAATCACAAACTTTTAAACTTTTCTTGAAACACAAGAAAGCAGCTTTTGTCTCCTTTAGAGCTTTGGTTTACTTTACTACTCTGGAATTTCTGGTCTTAAAGAGCTCCTCTAACCATGTTTTCCTTTTGAAGCTCCACCTTACAAAATATATACACACACGTGCACACAAGTGAAAGGAAAAGGAAAGAAACCCAAACAAACCCTCTCTGTAAGCTCATTTCTCTGAGTGCATTCTTTTGTTTTCAAACGATTATTTTGGTCCTTTCTTTGGAACACGTCCTCCCATGGACGAGGGACCCTGCACCGCCCACAGCAGCTTGTGCTGGACGGGCTTGGGAAGATTCCCTACCTACAGGGAAAGGTGTAGGCCTGATGCAAACAAGAACAGGTTGTTATTGATGTAACTTCACTCTGAAAGTACAGTAAAGGCTTCTGAAGAACAACTGCACCGTAAGATGAACTTAGGAAGTTTTCATCTGTGTTGAACTGATTTAACATAAGAATATTCTGGAAGAAAATAATTAAAACAAGATTTCTCATTTACATAATTCCCCAGGCAGGAGGTAAAATGTGCAGAAACTGTCACTAGCACTAAAGAGTACAGCACATCATTATTTTAGGTTTGATTTTATTTTTCTCTTTGATTTGAAAAAAAACCCAACCAAACCTGGCAAATTTCACTCAAGCCCCAGTTTTTATAGTAAATGCTGGAAAAGCAAAGCTGTACTTTGTAATACAGTAATGGAATGCATCTGTCTATAGAAAATAGAAGAACAACAACTGCTGCTTTCTGGTTTTAAACAAATTACTTATTCTATATTGACATATTACCTTTCAGAATTTTTACCATGATGACACTTAACAGATCAGAAATGCACAGAACCACAAGAGAGTGAAAAATCAGCAGGTGAAATGAAATTAAATATTATTCTGTTCTACAGGATGATAGTTTTCAAAAAAAAAGAAGAAAACGTCTGGTATGTACATGTTTGAAAGTGTGCTGTCCCTTGGAAAGTATGCTGGAAACTTAAACCTGCCCCTGATGGAGGCAAAGTGTTCAGGAAGGTGCTGGCAGAGGACTGGGCTGAATGCCAGAGTAAGTCAACTCCAGCTCTGTCCACTGTCAGTGTCAAGGTTTTGCTTCTCTACTGGTAGAGCAAAGCATTTTTCAAGTTCAGCAAGTAACTGTTATTTGTTCCCAGGAACAGACCCAAACCTTCGCTGTGTATTTTAATGATCTTTTCTTAATTTGGGGCCCTTAATATATATTGTAAAAACATGCAAATGAAAATGCCTCAAAGCTAAATGTGGTCCAAAGCACCCTCCTGCAATGGAAAAAGCATTCCATTGCAGCTGATGCGAAAAGTTTATCCTGAAGCTCTGGCACTTTCCATGTTTGTAATAACCTGAAGGAATTGACCTAGTCATACAATCCAGTTTAAGACATTTTTTTTCCCCTTTCTTCAAGATTTGCTGGCACATGTAGCTCCACTTCCTCCTGAGCCTGGGCTGCTGACTATGGACACAGAGGGAGTGTCTGCAAATGCAGAAGTGCACGTGCACTCCTGGCCTCTCGTTTGCAGGCCAGGCCTCTTGGACCACAGTGTAGAAATGGGGCACTGATTGCACTGCAGTTCCCTCAAATCCTGGCATTCACATTGAACATGTTAATTATAAACTGATATATATTAACTACAAAATGACTTTGCCCAGGAGCATTTGGTAGGACAGGTTAATCTAGGCCAATGGAAGTCTGGCAGAAGTTCAGGAAGCGTCCCTTTTGTTCCTTACTAACAGAAAAAAACAGTTCTCAGGAATTTTTCCTGTTCCCCCACTCCCCCACCTTTCCCCATAAGGAAATTCCAGACTATCAAAAAGTTCTGTTAAGGGAGTTAATTATTCCACTTAGGAATTAGTGGCCATTGGATGCTCTTTGTGCTTTTCAAGAGCACCACAAATGGCTTTCAAAAAGTCAATGGAGCATAAGAAACTAAACTGCAATGGTGTTGCCAAATAAGTCATTCCATCAGTCTGCATGCTGAATTTAACACGGGATCATTTCCGAACGGATCGGGCAGATTCTCAAGTGTTGAGAACTGGCATGGAAATGTCCCAGTTTACACATGCCAAGAATCCGGTCTGGTATTTCTACCTCCTCTGGAGCTGAAGAATTTTATTTTATTGTAACTTCGAATACAGTTAAAGACAGCAATGATAAATTGCAGCTTCAGGAAGGCTGGGTCAATTCCCATGAGAGTGCAAGGAATTTTTTTGACATACAGATGTGTGATTTGCATGTAAAACATCAGCACATGGTAGAAAACAAACCATAAAAAAGATTCATCTAACTTCCTATATGGAAGGCATATATTTCTCCCCAGAGGTCTGAGGGTACTGTAAAAGCTTATGCAAAACATGAAAGCGTGTACATTCTATGTACAGCTAATACTTGTTGTGAATACCGATGTTTCAGTGGTCTGACTCTCTAAATTACTATTCCTGCTAAACTGCACTTTGTTTTCCAATGAAGACAATCACCATAATCAGTTCAAAGTAATCTCGAAAAGAACACAAAGCTGAAAAGGTAATACCAAACCACTGTGCCTCTCTTTAATAATGTCTCAACATACAATCATAAAGCAGTTGGTAACAAATGAAGTCTTGGATAAAACAAGCTGTATAAAGACAAGTGTACCTTTGCATAGAACCCTATCAGACAAAAAACAGGTTTGAAAGATGAATTCTTTAGTAAGTGCCAAATGGTCCAGTTGATAGGAATGCATTTTGAAGCCATGGCTACACAGCCAGCAATTACAGAGGGCTGCAACTGCTGACCCTGCACGTGCCAATCTTTTGGATACAAACCTCTGTACCGTGGGTTTTACATCAGATGCTTGTCATATTTCTTGAACAAGCTAAATAATTAGTCTTTGGATGACTGTGGGACCCTGTAGGATGGAGAGCTGGCCTGATGCTTCTTCACAGAACACCCTTCTTTAAGCTCGCTGAAAACTGCCCTGGCTAAAACACCTGCTTGCTGCCTATTCCCTACTTCTGGAATCTAAGTATTCTCTAAGACCAGAATTCAACAAAACTAGCTAAAATGCTAGCATTTATCTTATCATGCTTGCTGCAATATGATAAGGTGCTAACTTTTGGAAAGTAATTCTACACTCCTTACTTGGATGAAATCTCCACTGAAGGAAGTGAGTAGGGAGTGCAGAACAGCCCTTTGTACCACTGTTTTTTGAAATGCTGCCATTTACAGTTACAGTTTAGTGGTGAATTATTTGTTCAAGTAGACGGTGTCTCAGTGAAAATATCTAGACAAAAGAATGCATATGTACAAGATCAGAAAAGGACCCCTCACCTCTGATTCAAAAAATAAATAGCTGGTTTAGATGGTTATTACTGGAACCTCATCTTTAAAGGAACACGAAAGTCATTTTTAGATTTTTATCTTCTCTTTCAAACAGCTTATTGATCATGGAAATGTCTTTCAGAGTTCTGTGACATGCATGGGGTAGCTTGGAGGTGGATGTGATGGCAGTTTGATATTAAGGCGCCTGATATGACAGCTGTGGCAGAGCAAGTGGCCCTCTAGGGGGTAACAACGATGGCCTTCCTCATCATTGAGCTGCAAGCCACAGTCCTAGAAGAAAAAGAGACATCCCAGATCAGTGAGTGGCTCAGGCAGGCCTCTCACAGCGCTGCTGGTCTGTCCTGCACAACCCCGAGAGCTCCCTCCCCTCCTCCAAAGCCAGCAGCCTCCACAGCTTCTGGGAGGTGCACCCTGACCATCTCATGCTGACATTACTGAACTCAAACAGGACAGTCTACAGTAGTGCCCAGCCTTTTCTTTACCACTGTTTCCCATTCTGGTCTCTTCTTCATCCAATAAATGTTGATGCAAATCAGCCAAAAAGCAGGCCAGGGGCTGACCCTGACAAATACAACCTGGAAGAGGCTCGAACAGAGAAGGAGCTAATTCTGCAGCAAGGCAGCGAGCAAGATGTGGGGGAGCATAAGTAGAGAATGAGAGGAGAGGGGAAAAGGGGGAGAGGTGACATATCTTCCTCCTGGAGCAGGGCTACACTGTCTCTAATTTGGAATTAAAAGAACTCAAAGACTTCAAGGCCAGTGGTCCATCTTTAGTGGAAATGCTGGTACCTCTGGGACTGACACATAACTACGAGACAAACAGAAGAGCAGCTAACAGTGATCCTGCCTGCTGACTGTTACGTACACTGCAATAGAGACCATCCGGATTTCCAGCTGCCATCACCGTAATTCTGAGGGCATTTGGAAATCATCGAAGTTTGGTGCTCAGATTTAATGTTTCAGGTATATTAAATACTTAGAAATTATTACTGTGATCAGTTCTGAGAAACCAGAGATTCTAAATATGTATCTGTGCACTTAATAGAAAGAAAAAAAAAACACAAACCAAACAAACTGGACATATAGGTTATTTTAGTACTGAAAACAAATGCAAAGCTTTTAACTGAATAAAGTATCATTTTTCAGCTTTCACAGCTCAAGTGTAAATCCTCAAATTTTACAACACTGAAATAAGACTGAAAATGAGTTTTAAAGCAAGCTTTAAAACTGGAGTGTTAGTTTAGATAGGTCTTAATCAAAGTACCTGCAAGGTAATTTTCTGCCTATTGTTACGTATTATATAATGATTTTATGGCAATTTATACAACATTTAAAATTAGAATTTACCAGTTTCAGATGCCCTACAGATGTGCCAAGTGTTCGTTCATATCTTTTCCCCTCTCCAAAACTGAATTCCCTTTTTGCAAGGAGAAAGCCTGCTTTTTCAGTGGATTCCAGTTTCAGAATGGGGCTCCAGCGATCTGTAAAAGGGCTTGAACTCCTCCACAGAAGTCAAGTGGTTGCACATGAAAGAGATGACACAGAAAAGCAGCAGAGTTTCCAACCTGACCACTGACTGTGCGTGGCCACCAGGTGAGGATGACATCAACAGCAGATGAGAAGTGGCTGCCTAAGTCATGGCAGCCTTTGCTGAAGTCTTCACGCACGCACCTCAAACTACTGGCACTCACTTTTGAGCAGCATTTGGGGACAGCAGTGTACAGAGAGCCTGATTTTAGACCATCAGGCAGTAATCCAGCCCTGCTGACACATGGCTAACTCCTGATTTCTGTACATAAATGCACTCTGCCTTTCTGGGCAGATGTGGAGGCAGCTTGATTTGCCTCAAATGGGAAGGAGAATGGGGATATGAATAATGAAACAGAATGGAAAATAAACCCCCAGTGGGACATTCCAGCATAAAGTCAATAGCCTGAGAGAGCAGGGGAGGGAGCTGTCATCTTAGGTGAAGCCTGCACAAAGCAATAGTCGGGGGAAGGAGGAGGGAAGTTCAGCTCTCCAAAATATTGTGATTTCCTGTGCCAATTTCTCTTGAAAAATTAATAGAAATGGATGAAGTATCAGGTGTCTCTGTTGAACGGAGATAGCTGAGTGGATGGGGCCTTCCTTACATTTAGGTACATAACATTTCAAGATGCCCTGAATTTTGTTACTTTCTCTCTTAGTCAGAAGATTCTTTGTAAAACCTTTGCGCAACAGTGCATGAAGGCAGCACTGGTGCATTATTGCCCCTGGTGCTAACAGGTAAGATCTGTGTGGATATTTTTGTGGTATGTCAGAGTGCCAAATCTACCACAAAAGGGAAGTTTTTGGTTGATCCCAGCTTAGTGAGTTTGTTTCCCTTCTCATGTTCCTGGATGCAGGACTCAGGATGAACTCGGGTCTCCTCTCTGAAGCAAGAGCACTAATTCCACAACTTTATCTGTGGCAATAAATGTTTAAATGTTCTGCACAATAAGAAACTACTCCCAAAAAAAGTGACAGAAAGTCAGTGGAATCCTTGTTTATGTCCTAATAAAGGATCAATATTCATACAGCATGGAAAAACTGGATCCCCTAG
Organism: Edolisoma coerulescens; assembly: GCA_013397115.1. Lineage (NCBI taxonomy): Eukaryota > Metazoa > Chordata > Aves > Passeriformes > Campephagidae > Edolisoma > Edolisoma coerulescens. The sequence continues at coordinate 83,140 of VWZW01004120.1, forward strand.
AAAAGCCTTCCAGTGAGATTCCTTCCTTGCACAGCCAATGTAAATTCAAGTCTCTTCAGATCAGAGCCCTACAGACTGTACTTAGAGATTAGGAAAAAGAGAACTGGCACCTACTCTTTGCTCTCTCCCCATCCAGAAGTATTGAGAAAATTCAACCCAACGAACCAAGCCCAGTTTTGAAGTTAATATATTGGGAAAAAAACCCTCCAAAACTAATTGGGTACTGGCAATGGCAGCACCACTTCCAGCCCGGGCAGCATTCACCCCTTTGCCTTCCTCCAGGAGCTGTGGGGCAGAGCCCTACCTGCCCAGGTGTGCAAGAGCCAGCAAGTGCAGCCCATGGAGTGAGTCAGGGTCCCCCCAAAGGCTGAGCAGAGACCCCCCAGAGGCTGAGCAGAGACCCCAGAGGCTGAGCAGGGCCCCCCGAGGCAGAGCCTGTCGCGGGGCGGGCGGGCAGAGCCCGGGGCTCACCTCGCAGTGGTAGCACTCCACGTGGTAGTCCTTGTCCATTGACACCACCCGGATGGTCTCCTCGGAGCCCTGCGGGGGAGCAAAGAGAAAGTAAGAGTGGTGTCTAAGCAGCACTTCTTCAGTGTTCACTCAGTGCCCAGCCTGTTGCTTTGGAGAGCTGTTTCCCTGGGGGGGATCCCTCTTCCCCCACGCAGCAGAGCTCTATGACCGCCGAGGGTCTTGGCCCCAGGACACGGCACTGCACCACTCCTTGGCTGTGCAGCAGCAGTGTGGGTGTCTGGCACACCTAAGCTGCAGAGGTCATTTGGGAAGTGCAGCCAAAACCTCATTCTCAAGGAACAAATCAGTCTTGAAATCAAGTAATCTTCCAAGGGCACCCTGGATCTGAGCAAATTACCAGTCAAAAACCTGCTCGTTGGGTAACTTTTCCTTGTATACATCCTGCTCTGTTTTCCAGGACTTGTATTCCCCTCAAACCATCTTCTGCACAGCTCTTATGCACATGCACATATCACTGTGTGTCCCCACAGGGACTGACATACCAGTCTGGCAGGTAATTATGTGCACAAGCCAGACCTCAGCGTGAGGGTGGGTGCAGCAGAGTTGTGCAATTCCTGGCTGAGCCCCAGACTCTGCAGAGCCCATACCCTTCTAGTAACCTCACAAGCTCTTTTCCTGATACACTCTGAAGACAGAGCTCATTGAATTGGTTGCCTTGCATTGTTTCCAGTTCCAGGTGTGGTTAGAGCAGCAGATACGACGTGGAATATGTCTGAGAGAAGCTGTGGGCAAGTTAGTACCTGCATTGCTAGACTTGAACTAACCTAAGAAATCTCCCTGGGAAAGAATATGGAGTCTGTCCTGCTAGTCATCAGGTGAGTCAGCACTATGACTGCCTTTTATTTCTTTTTCTTTCTTTCTTGAAAAGAAAAAATAATTATTTTTTAAGACCCAAATTCAGTGAAATTTACATAGAGGTTTTCTCCTCACAACCCTCCACCAGGACAAGCAGTTCTGGTTCACCCTTTATAGGGTTTTTTAGTTACATAAGACTTGGCCAATTAACAGAAACACTAATGACAAATAAGAGTAATGTGCAGAGTGTTGGAGTTGGGCATGTGAGAGGCTCTAGCCTCAGGCTTTACTGGGGCACAGCAGCTTACAGGAGGGAAGCTCTGGCTCTATAAACACGACCGGAGGAAAAGCAGGGAGATGCTGAGGCCCTTGTTTACAAATGAGCTGGTCAGGGACCTCAGCAAAGGGAACTTGGAGGGTCCTGCACCCACCAGAGCACGAGGGAGCCCCACTCTGGGGCTAATTGTGCCAACAACACTGTCAGCACAGGCTGAGCTTGCAAGCAGGTTTCACCTGGTTCCTTTTTTTTGTTGCCTTTTCAACCCCTTTAAGAACTTTCATTCCATCGCCACCTCAGGACAACAGACTGTGTGGCCTTCTCACAGGGTTGGGGTAACCATCAGATGTCTTTTCAAAGGCTTTACTCTCTGGGTTGTTCTTGGAGCCCCAGTCAGTATTTTCAATTAAATGAGGTTTCTAACAGATTAATGAAGACCTGGAAAGCACCCTAAAGATATAAAGTACTATGCTGTAGAAGTAGTATGACTATTAAAACCTCTGGGAATGTTTGGGAGTGACTTTACTGCTGAACTGTATTTAATTTAGTATCTAACGCAGTATAGATTCTGGCAGAGGAAGGAAAAGCATTTAGTGTGTTTTCAGGAAGCGCCCATATGCCAACAGCTGTTTTCCCTAAGAGTCAGTGCATGTTAACACCTACCTGTGCTGGGAGGATCGGCTGGTTACAGGAAGCACATTTGGGTGCAAAAACCCTAGGGTGTAAGAAGAAAGTGTTCCAATCACATTTAAAGCTTCTTCAAAAAGTAGAACCAAGAGAGCCATTCTAATCATGCCTTGTTTTTAGTAAAATGGAGATCCATGGGATTTGAAACACCTCTAATTGTTTGATGATATTCAATGAAAAGGAGATTTGGGAAAGGCTGATCTACCCCAGCTTTATTGTTTAGGTCTTCCCAACCTTGAGGCATAGTGAATCCACCCCTCTTCCTGCATATGCCCTTTTTCTTTCCTTCCTTTATTTATAAAACCATTCAAATTCTTCCAGAGCCTTGACACTCGACTGCAAAGCAGCTCCTGATTTAGGGACTGTCACTCTCTGACATCAGGAAGACATAACCATGCTGAACAGGAGAGGGGCTGATCGTGGTCAGGATCTACCAGCTAAATACACAACTGGGCTTACGGTCCACGGCTGCATTTTATGACAACCACTGAGCCAACACTCACTGTGTCCTTGTAGCACGGTCAGAGTGGCACCAACAGGGTTGCATTCAGGGTGATTTACTGTTGCTGCATAACTGAGTTATTGGTTAACTGAAGCTAAGAGCAGGATCCCATTGCCTTTGAGTGGAATCAGGAAGGAGTCCAAAAGCAATCTCTTAAACCTCTGCCTTTTGCCAGGTAAGGCTAAAATGGTTCTAACGCTAACTGTTAATTACACGTCTTCTGTCGGTTAACAAAACTTACACCCATGTCAAGCACTGCCAGAACCTCCACTCTTGGAAACAGCCAGCAGAACCTACCAACACTTGCAAAAGTGGCCTGGTATAATTAGTATTGATAGTCCTGAAAGCAGTAGACGAACAGCCCCCAAGAAACGCATCCTCTGACACAATTTGATTTTCAGCTTCGCTTGGCCACTGTATGCCATACTGGGCCCACGAAGTACTACTTAATAAGCCTTAAAATACTCTCCAAGTACAACACCTAAAAGAAGCAGCTGAGTGACATCTGAGCAAATAGGAGCGACCTTTTTATCTATTACGGGGCTTATAATTACACCAATGATTTAACTACTATAATTTTTCTGAGCATGCAGTGGATTTTGTACTCACGTATGGTAGTCTTTGACACAGTAAATATTGTTCTCCACATCTACAGTGAAGGGGACTCCATCCAAACACTCGTTACACACCACACAGCGGAAGCAGCCAGGATGGTAAGACTTTCCAAGGGCCTGTAAGATCTTGTGAGTCAAACAACAAAATAAGTGGATGCATGATTACATGACATATTCTCTCCCTATAAACTGCTGTATCTCCCTCATTCTTAATAATGACAGTGAGAAAAGCACTTCAGGATGAAATAACCACTCCGCAGACCTGTCAGCAAGGGGCCTCTTAAAACAATCAACTTGCTTATTTAAGTGGGTTTCAATACGCTCCCAACGAAGAGCAAGAACTCAAAATCAGGGTAAGCCCATCAGTTTTAGCTCTACAGGGCCAGTACTGCCAATGGAAATTAAAAATGGCTTCACAGACCACTTCTGGGGAAATCCCAAATACAAGTTACAGGGATACAGAGTTACTTTACAAAATTTAACAGGCTGTGACAGAATCCAAACTGGTCATTACTCCAGAAGTTAAAATAACAAAACAAGCAAATAAAGAGGTGTCTCTTTATTAACTAAGGATCCTAATCACCCAGGGTTACTGACTAGTTATCACTCAGTTGTGAGGGGCCCATCAGTTTCTGATAAAATTTCATCTCTATCCATGTGTTTGGATACTGATCCATGCACCTGCCCAGGCTTTTCCCATGCTGATGTTCCCTATTGCATTTTAAAGATTTCAAGGAAAGGTCTGATGCAGCCTTGGCTGCACTTCTACAGAACAGATCCCTTCCCTCCTGACATCCTTGTATGTAACACTCAGTGTGGCACTGGGACATCCAGGAGGATGCCGCAAGCCCATCAACAAGCCCCTGGGAAGAGTGAGACACAGTATCACTTTCAGGCAGCTCTCAACAGGTTGGAAGACCAATTCCATATATTTTGGGGGTAAGAAGCATCTTTGGAAGGTAATTTCAAAAAGCAGCTGCTAGCACAGTGCTCAGCTTGGAGGTGCTGGGAAGCTTGAGATGAAAAATGTCCCCAGACCAAGCTTCCATGGCCCTATAGGTGATTCTATGAATAAAGATCAAACCAACAGGAAAAAAAGGCTGATTTAATTTAACCTTTTTTTCCCTCTCTGGTGAAGCCCTGTAGTTCAGTGAGTGGTATCAGACTCTGTTTGACTGGCAAGGCCGTTCCCAGCCAGAGCCAACTGGTCCCTGTGCCAGGGCTGGTGCCGCGGCAGGACTGCATTGTGGTGCCAGCCTGGCACAGCTGTGCAGCCACAGGCACTGAGCACAGGGCAGCTCCTCACCCAGCCCTGCACAGCCCCAGCTCTGCCCCAGGCCAGCACAAAGCACGGCCGGGCCGCGCACCCAACCAGGAACCCGCCGGAATAAGCCAAACAGGAGTGCTGAATTCCTGGAGATCCCAGAGCCGTTTCCTTTTGTCAGAGCACACTTGCTGATGGGAGAGAGGCAGACAAGCACCTGCCAAGCTTCCAGCTACTGAGCTCCACCAGCGAGATATTATGGACTCTTGCCTGGGATTCTGCAATTAAGGGCCAGCTCAAAGCATGCAAGTCAGGATACCCCTCCCCCTCCCAGCATGACACAACTCTAGAAATTTGCTCTTGGGCTAAAACGAACAATATCCTTGTCCAACCAGTGGTGCCAGGATATGAGCCAGAATCCTCATTAGTGAAGTCTCCGTTCCAGCTCCGACTGAACCTCTGTGTGTGCAACACAAGAACTACTTCTCTTAGGCACACTGAGGTTCATGCACGCTTAAAAGCAAGAGGAAAACAGATAAACTACAGGATCTGCCCTTCTTCGTTGTGCAAACCACTTCATTTTGTTTGGGAATTTCTGCTTAGGAAGAGCACACAAAACTCTTCCTACTTTCACCCACTGAAATGATGCCAGTAGTATCTGGCCAACCCAAAGCCCTTTGATTTTTATTACAAAAGTAACTCTGACTACTGGTTCCCTACAAATCCCAGTGGCAATAATGCATTTTAAATGACAGGGAACAAGCAACAGAGGGTAAATAAAGCAAGTCACAGAGGGGGTGACAAACTTCAGCACTACTGATAATGTCCCTCTCCGCTCCAGCCCAGATTCCACCCACTTGACTGAGCTCTTGTTATCTACTGTCTTACAGAGCACACCCGCCGTGTTCCTTTACCATGTTCTCATACGAAGTTGTGCTGTGCTTTTCCCCTTTAGTATTAAAATTCTATTTTATTTTAACTTACAAGTGGCAGAGTAACAGCCTCCCATATTCTTAGGAAGCAAAGAAGCCAAACTTTCTGTACTTAATAGTAGTAATAGAGCATGAAGGTATTTTTATTTACTGCCTCAGTTTCAAAAACTACATTGACAGCAGTGAAGACACAATGCCAGCCTGGGTAGGGAAAAGCAGATGTCTCACAGTGCACTTCCCAAAGTAGAGGGAAGCCAAGTTACCCATCATTAGGAGTTTAGGTCTCTTACCATTTCCATTATGAGGTGTCCACAAACAAAGCACTTGTCTGCTGTTTGCTGAAAACCTGAATACTGTTAAAAACGACAGAAAAGAAAGGATCATTAGTAGACACTCCTCTAGCCATAGAAACACCTTCTGGCTGTGTTATTTTCCAGCCTGTGCTGTGTATGACACAGGTTTGGGAGACAGTGACTCAGGAGCCTTTGCTCGGCTCTTGCAGCATGTTCAGATACCAGTTTGGCCTTCTGATCCACTGCAATATTTCCACTGAGATTCCCAATGTAATGGTATTGATCTTTTATTTTTAAAGTCTATTTGGAAAGTTTGTGTTTGAGGTGCGGAAATTAGCTTGAATTGATTCTTTTGGTGGTTGTTTTAAATAACATAGGACTCACCTCCCAAATCCTCAAATTGGCAACCTCAGACTTTGGACCTACATTTCACTCAGTGCTATTTGCAAGCTAGAAAAATGAAGACAGGCCCAAGAAAGATTTAGCTGCCTTGTGGATACCAAGCTTTCCAGCCAGGAGAGAATCCAGCAGTGCACTCATAGGAGCTTGGGCTCGCTGCACAGCGTGGGCAGCAGTAAGGTACCTCAGAAAGATGACACAAACCCCAGCTGCCAGCCCACACTGCAGTGCCAAGGGCACGGCTGTGGGGAGATGCTTTGCCTGCTTGGGACCAAAGCTCTGTGTTCCCTGCCTGAGCCGTCCTGACCTTAACTTTGTGCTTCTGTCCCCAAAGCAGATCCTGTTTCAGATGACAAGGTCTGCTTTTAGCCCTCTGTTTGGAGGTATAGAAAAACCATCCAGGTTATCAGACTGACCTACCAAACCACACCCCACAAACAAGAGACATCTTCCTGAGGAACTCCAGCCATGTACATTTGCAACTGGTGTTTGCAGTGGCTGAACTTTCCCCTCACCCTCTGCAGCCCCATCTCAGCTGACAGCTGTGTGTGCACCATCCTGCCAGAGGGAAGGGCTGCTCACCTATCTGGGGGTGTTGCACAGCGATGCTCTTTTAGCAGAGTTCACCTGAAATGTGCTTTAGTTGCACAAGATAAAAGATGAGGAGGGGAGGATGAATGTAAACCAGACTCTTCTCCTACAACACAGGCTAATTGGCTCAGGCACCTAATGCATCCTCTGAGCCCCAACAGAGCTTATATCTTGCTCCATTCCCCCCTGCTTTAGAGGGGATTAACTGTCCCCTCACATCAAAAGCCTGTGGTTCCCAGCTTGGAGCTGCCATATGTTTTCCTTCTCATTGGAGTGAGGGGATTACATGTTATGTTGGATCAATAGGTTGGAGACAAAATTATTGTTGCTATGCAACAAAGTGATTATGAAGGAAAAGGTCTCATAGACACTTTGATGGGCCCAGAAGTCAGTAAATGACAGTATAGCAACTGTCACCGCCCACAGCTTACTATGTCCTAAGAAACACAGCTCATGCAGTCTTAAGAAACTTTGAAACTTCCCTAGAGGAGATCAGGGTGTTGAGGAACAGAGGCGGGCAGTTCTAGCTGGCTATTTCTGCAAGATACTACTTTCATTTGCTTTTTCGTTCTTCTTACTGATGCAGAAAAAAGGTCTCACTGCTTGGGATGTTTCTTGGCTGCCCTGTGGCTGAGTAACCCTCTGGCTAGACTGCTTCCTAGGGCTGGGAACTCCAGGCTTACTGGAAACAGGTGGGCAGGTCCTAGTGACACAGACAGCAGAGGATTAACAACAGCACAAACCCAGCTAATTCTAAAATCCTGCTGGAATGAATTTACCAGCACCATCTGGCTGTCATTTGATAAGGAATGCAAAGGAGCATTCACCCAGCTATTGATTAAGAGGGGACATTATTCCCCAGGAACAGAATGGCACAGTGGTCAGATTAATGGCATGTATTGCTAACTAGATTGTCATAAATTATACTGTTTGTCAGAAAGAAAGGCTTTGCTGACACAAAATCACTCTTTATATAGCTAACTCTATTAAATTAAAACCATTATTTGTTTTTAACAAGAGAACTGTTATTAGTTAAACACATACAGAACTAGATTACCCAATTAAGAAGACTTTGCAAAATGGCAGTAATTCTAACAGCAGTGACAAAATATTTCATGGGCTCAGGGAGCTGTACCACTGTTCTCTCTCCTGGTCACAGGGTCAGTCCCAGCCAGACTGAAGGCCTGGTTCAGTGAGATCAGGGTTTTGGATTCAGGTCTGCTTGTGTTTTACATCTATTTGGACTGAAAAAGAATAACAGCCTCAGAGCCCAGCAGCACAGTTTTCTACAGGATGGCAGTACTGTGGACACTGCTGCTAAAAACAATAAATTACTTTCTCGACATTTCTGGAGCTTACTGTAAACTGCTTCTTTGCACTGTTTGATCTTAATTTGGAGTGCTCAAACAGGGCTACCTGTACTAAGCTTTGAATTTTAGAAGCAGAGCTTAAAAGTCTTAAAATACTAATTAAAATTGTCAATGTCTGTCTTTGAAGCACTCGATTATTAACAACCTTCACAGATGTTGTGTGTGCAACGGGAGAGGAGTTGTGACTTGCCACAGACTGCAGACAAGGCAGAACGGCCTCTTTATTGTCTCTCAGCACACCAAGAGCCTCCCGGGGTGGGCTCCCAGCAGGGCTGGCTGGGAGAAGCACTGCTCCCCCAGAGCTTGAGAACAGGTAACTGCAGGAGAGGAGAAGGTTTCCCTACACAGACTTAGAGCCTTTTTTATTCCTGACAGAATTGGAGGGGTAAAAAGAGCTTTGGAGCACACCAGCCCCCATTCATAATCTGGAGACATGGAGAACAGACTGATGTGAAGTGACACAGGCTGATAGGCAAGACCCTCATGGAGGAGCCAAATCTTGGCTCTGGTTCTTGTTCCCATGATATTCATAGGTACAATTTCATTCAGGATCCAAGCAGTGTGGGCTCAATTCTAGCCTTACTGTATAAGGGTTCCCCCTGTGCCAGGTTCTTAAAAAAAGTATTTTGTTGGCAGAGCAGTAAAGTGATGTAAATACAGACCAATCTCAGTCTGGATGGGAACAGTCAGAAGTCCATGGACACTCTGTATCCATAACAAATGGGAAGCGTAATTTTGAACTCATCCTAATATTCATTACAGATACTCCTTAAGCATACATAAAAACACTGAAAGAAGTTGTTATTAAACGACCAGCTCTGAAATTCAAAGCTGAAAATGAAGTGTTACCCTTTACTCTCCCTTCTGTGACTCAGGAGTACAATGCTGGATACACCAGGATGCAAAGAAAACAAAGTGCAAGTTGAAGACCTGGCACATTATTTTTCCTGATTTATTAGTCTGGTCTCAACTGTTCTCATTTTCTCCCTTATTTACCTTGTTCTTGTCTTCTCTACCAGGATAATAAAATCTCATTTTATATGCACAAATCAAGACTTTGTAATTCAGCTCCCCAATGATACTTATATAAAATAAGACTCTGGGAAACTAAATAAACCTTAAGAAATATGTTAATTATGTTAGAATAGAGGAGTAAAAATAAAGTAGAAGGCTTGGCTGACTGAACTTTTCTTTTGTTTGCTGTCCAATATACTTTGATTAGCAAACAGGCAAAAAAAAAAAGAGAAATCTCTAATGATCCTGTCCAAGAGTCTTTGTTTCAATGTAAGAGGAAAACAAGTCCCCTTCTGTCCTGAATATTTAGGCCTGTTAGTATCCTCCTGTGATAATCTTGGGGTTTATAACTCTTCTGTCTAATATGCAATATATCTAAAAGAAATTAACAATGAATTTTGAGGACATAATGAACAATTATGCATGGAGGATAATCCCACCAAGTACTATGAGAAACAATTTCTCCTGCCTGCTCTCAGTCCTGTAGCAAATCTTGGTTGTCTACCACGGTCTTTTAAAGTTTGATGTTCCCATCATGATTTTCAAAAGAAAAACATTCAGAAAATAGTGTGCCTGAAAAAGGCTTCAGGACCCAAACTTTCTACCTTAGGCAATGTCAGGCCTTTCAAAAGACATGTCACTGCTCCTCCCTCACATGCCTGACCGTGCCCAAGGAGGGGCTGCTGCTCTTCCCTGCTGTTATGCACTCAACAAAACAAAACCTTCCTCCTGGAAACAGACCCTGGAATCTCATTCAGGCCCATTTGCTTCTTTGATGAGGATGTTCAAAACCTGCTGAAGGTTTGTGCAAGCAGAGCGAGTGGGTTACATTTCAGTGGGTGTGGCAGCTGCTGCCCCGGTAATGGTATGAAGCTGTAAAATCTCCAATTTACTGCTGCAGCACTGCAAAGTCACCGAACGTGGCTGCTCAGCCTAGGCCTGAGATTCCTACTCTTTTCTGCTTTAAGAGCTTTTGAGCGGGATGATAAGGAGTTTTTGCCAAAATGCTTCAGGCATTTAATTCTGAAAACTAATTTCTGAATTGGGTGCTATGCTAATAATGTATTCCAACCCCAGGCTGCCTGTAATCCCTCACAGGCTCTCTGCTCCTTGGTTTCCCATTAGCAGAGCATCTGTCTTCTCACTGCTGTATTGTTTGCTCTCTGCATGGGACCCTTACTACATGGGACACAACAACGTAAGAAATTCATGGGATCACATTAAGAGAGGGAGCAAATATCAAATTTGGTTTCATGCAGATGGGGTTTTGTTGTTGTTTTTTACACACATATTTAAATGCAGCAATTAAAATGAACTGGACAAAATGGGGCCTTCTCAGGCTCAAAGATAAAGGAGCCTCGTGGCAGGTGACAGATGAACTAAGGGAAAATAGTCCACACCTTTGCTCTTCATCCTGCTGAAACCCTTTCATATATCCCGTTGCTTCACTCTGTCTTGCTGTCCATGAGGAAACACCACACAGCAGCTTGCCTTCTTGCTTCTGTCTTTCCACTTAGCTATGTCTGAAGGACAAGGATAGGGCAAGGAGGGACTTCACACTCTGCACAGAGGTAGCAGGTGGTCCGGCCATGCACAAAATTCTGCCAAAACCCAGGAATTCAGCTGGTCCTGAACTCTGCCTCTGGCAGTCAGGCATTTTATAGCCCCTGAGAAGGGACCAGCCCTTTGCATCCTACAGCACCTACAGAGACCCTGGGTGAGCACTCACCAAGGCTACTTGCTGTGTGATTAATTAAGAGCCACTAATGATTTTCTTACCTAGATCTTCCTTAAACAAACTCCTTTGGGAGCTTCACAGTGACAATGATCAAGAAAAAAGGCTGAATCAACAGCTTTAGCTCTGCATCATATTACAGAGCCCAACATTTATTGACTTGATTCACACTGTAAAGCACTTCACACTGCACAGGGCTATATTCTTGCTTCAGGTTATTTACTGTCACTGCTACCACTGACTGCATACACTGAAAGAAACTGTTTACACAAGAACCTATCTTCCTGGAAAAAAAATTTATCTGGATATTATTCAAAACAGTTGTTGAGAGATTTCAATGCAGAACATAACAGCAGCTAATACTGATGTTTATTACCAAAGTGGAAACATACCACTTTCTCACATGGGTCTTTTTCTAACTCTCCCATAGAAAAAAATTAATGCTGCCTGCTTACAAGTGTGTGGCAGGAGTTAAGACATAATTAGAAAGAGCTCTAGTTCTTTTAAGTGTGCTTCAGTTACTGTAATTTACTTTTCAATGTAATATTAAGAAAAATGGATAGTCTGACTTTGGATCACCATCTCAAGAGGAAACAGGGGAGTGATTATCTGGCATGAAACCAACTGGACTTCGTAACACACTTCCAAACGTTCCACCAGCAAATTAAACATATGGGATAGTTACAAAAGGTAGTCAATAGTGATACAGCTGAGAAAAAACCTGTCTTTGCTTTTCCTTGTCTCCTTTGCCATGTCCCAGAGAGTGATTCCTGCGACTCATTTAACAACCTGCAACCCAGTTCAGGAAATGCTGAGCGCCCTTGTAGTGAACACAGATCTTACTCACACAGGGAAATTTCATCGCATTATGTTTATCTACGTTATCACCTGGGCCTAGGTACTGCCTGTGTATTGCTCTTTTATAAACCCAAGATGTCTCAGCACTCCAGTGCTGAGCAACCAACTCCAGTTGGTTTCCTCTTGTGGCCCCCAGTGCTGCCCAGTGAGACCTGCGGTGTGTCCTGCACGCCGTGCTTGCAGCCTTCACCCTCAGCTTCTCTCGTTGTTTATGGGCCCCAGCTTTAAAACTTTGTCCTCTGGGATGAATCCCTGGGACAGAACCCAGGCACACCCCCTGAAGACAATGGGACTTCTGCCACCAGCTGCAATGGACTTGTAACTTCTTGATCCAGGATACAGCACTCTGGAATTGTGTTGCAATGAGAGGTGAACCCAAACTGTCAGCTCTACACACTCTTCATGCTGATTCACATCCAAGTCCCAAGTGCAGAGGCAGACCAATATTTGACTATCCCTGGATATTACGAAACTTGAATTTTAAGCCCATCTGTAGCTTTGACCCAATGCTTCAATTCAGAATACCTCAATTAATCATCATTACTGTCAAATTCATTTAAAAAATAAACCCAGGACCACTGGCATACTACAAACTTAGGGAAAACTAAGGAAGGAAAGTATTCGAGTTCTTTTGGCAGGCAGGGGCTGGAGCAAGATGCACACAAGCAGCAACATGACTGCACTCCCTCGTGCCCCGATCAGGAACACGCTATGAACTGTTTGCCTTTGTTTTCAGTGACAGCATCTGGGAGCACAGCAACACCTGGCATTCATGATGCCTCTGGAACCTGAAAGCACCTCCTGTCCCAACCTAGAGCCATCAGCACCTTAAAAACACTCACAGACTTCCTTATGCTTCTGTATATCAGGAGTACTGCAGCAAATCCCTTTCCATGCTTTGATCCCATCATTCTTTAAACATATCAGTAAACACCCATATCTGTTTGTTCTCTGACTGGAGTGTGGCTTCTAATAGCAAGTCTCCTAAATACAACATCCTCCCCGTTATCTATCCCCATTTGCTCTGTGATTCCCATTAGATATAAAATGGACACAAGCTGCAACTTCAATCATTCACCTTTTCAACTGAGTCTATTTTTTCCTAAAGGAGTCTCCCTTAGCAGAAATGGGCTCTCTGACTAATGCACCAGTCCCAGGGCTCCCTCCCAAGGGGGACTTCCAAACATTTATAGTGGCTGAGATGGAAAATCAAACCTCTGACTCCAGCTGACACCAGCTTCCATTACATTAAATAAAAACTATCTTCCGAGGGCCCTGGCAAGTGGGACAGGCCATTTCCCACACTGCCAGGCTTGGAAAACTGCATGTGCACAAACTGAGAAGAAAAGCCTCATTAGTATTAATATTTACATTGCATCCATGCTCAGGGGCCCTGGCTGGGGTAAGGGTCTTGCTGTGTTTGATGCTACAGGAGATGAAGGTGCAAGCCCTGCTCTGACAAGCTGCCCATCACTCAGCTACTCCTCAGTTGATATCCTGTCTCTTCCCCCAAGAAAGTTTGAGCATTTCCATTTCCCACCTGCCTACCAGTCTTGCACACCCTGATACTTTTGCATTTCTGAAACCATTGTCAGTTTTACAGTTGTGGGTGTAAAACAAGGCCCCATATGTCCTCTGTAGCCACCTTTTACACTGCAGTGACCAGCCAAGAGAAGTGTCCTGGCTGGGAACCTGTGGCTGGTGTAGGGGAGAAAGGGATCCAGAACCCCACCAGACTGGATGGAGAGGAGAAGGAAGGCTGGAGAGAGACAGAGAGGCTGCAGGGCTGCAAGGGGCTCTGCTGGGGCCATGGGCTGCTTGCCCTCCTCCTGCCACAGCCCTCACAGGGGCTGGGCACCCTCCTGGGAAGGGCAGGAAGGGGACTCCCAAAGGCTCCTGCAGGTTTGCAATGCACAGAGTCTCTTTATGGTTGCCATTTGCAAAACGAAGTTTTTAGAGCCTTTCTCTTTGAGGATTTATGGGCAGAGTTCCTCCAGCCTTAACTCACTGAAATGGATGAACAGCTCTAGATGAAACTTTCAACAACTAACGACAGCAAAGTTAGCCAGAGGCAAAAACCTAGCGTGAAGAAGTTCAGCCTAAATGATTAAATCTGGCAAAGTTTTAAGACAGTGAAAATCTTAAAAGGGGAAGTTTTGAATGACCTTAATGCTATGCACTGCAGCCTGTGGTGTCTGTAATAGGTTATTTCCAGAGCATCTGAGCGTCTTCCAGTAGTGCATTAAGCAATGTAACTAACATCTGTCACGAGGTTCATTTTCCCTCTCATCTCCTCCCTCGAGGGAAATTCTCTCATTTCTTAACCTCTGCTGGACCCCCACTCAATAACGTTCATTACCTCAAGAGAAAAAGGAAAAGCCTATCAAAAAGAGGAAAAAAAAGAAAAGAGATAGATAATAGATCTAAGATTCAGGCTGCTTTGGTGACATTTTTAAAGTGCTTTTTGCCAAGCAAAACAGTATTTTTCCAAAAAAAATTCTTTACATGATATTTAAGCATTGAAAAGGAAAGACAAAATTATTGAGCTATTTTTCCTTCACCCATGATTATGCAGCAATTTATCAACAAAATGAAACACGAACATCTGACTGGGATTATTTATTATACAGTAAGGCATTTATTTTTTGTTCACTTCACCAGGAACAGTGTCTCTGTTATGGCTAGTTAGCCATCTGTGTCCAAAGAGCTTTCAGGAAAGGATTAAACTGTCATTTGTTTTATTTCCTTTCATGAAATAACTCTCCTAACAGGGCTGGGGCAAGACTTGGGTATTGCTGGACTTGTTACCTTAAGGTGGCATTTAAAGGAGTAACTGGATCTTCCCTAGAGCTAAAGCAAAGCAACGTAACGTTTGGGGGGCTGGTTTTGTTCTTTTTGCTCCTCACACGTGCGGTATCCTACTGGAAATGGCACGGATCAGGCAATGTCTGTGCCATGCTTAGGCAGAAGTAGAATTATCCATGGATTTACTTTTCTAAATCTGATTCATTCACTACATTTAGCCAATATGGCTTGGGTTTAAGCACTGAGAGAATGTGCAGCTAATCAGGGCTGGAAGGAGGAGGCTGACAAAAATAACCCCAGAAGGCAGAGGTATTCCACGTCCTCCAGGTGCAGGGGATTCCCAGCCTCAGCCATCCATTCCCAGCCCCAGAGAAGGCAGCACCGTGGCATCCCTGTCCCATCTACAACTCCACAAGTGGGGCTAAAGACTTCTAGCACTTCTTCCCTGCAAAGAACGAGCAAGATAAGCCACCTGGTGCTGAGACTGTGCCCTCAGTAAGAGCAAATGTGGGCAAACTGTTTGCCAGAAGGATGTACCTTGTGGCTCTTGCAGGGGCAGCGTGGGGTGTCCTGGGGCAGCCTCACAGTGCTCCCCAGGAGCACCAGCAACAGCTCACTCAAGACCTGTGTCCACAAATCAAAAGCACCTTTGCAAGAAAGGGGCAGATTTGGAAAGTTTGATGCCAGCAGCTCCTCATGCCACACTTTTACCAACTGATTTTTTGGAAGCAGTTGGTGGCCAAAGCTCTCGGTGCTCGCTGTGCCTGAAGGGGCAGCTGTGCTCTGTTCAAACGTGACCTGCACAGGAGCTCACAGCCAGGGTGCAAACGGAAGAGACCCCCGGGAGCAGCTGGCCCCGGCACTGGCTGAACCTCGGGGGGGACACTTTAGCCAAGGAGGGCTCTTACAAGAACCAAACATTTGAAAGGATTGGAAAATGGGTTTTCTCAAGGTCTTGGCTTCAGGGACCATACATGACACTGCAGTGAATTCCACATACCACCTTTGATTGAGAGGAAGAGCTGATTTGTCATGAGTGAGTGGTAGTTAAAGAACCAGGTATCCCATCTGAGCCATCAACTGCAGCTCTGGAGAGTGCTCCAGCAGGAGCTGGTCTGGCACAGCAAACTGCAGTATTGCAGGAGGAATAAAATACTGACATCTATAGGATGTTAAATATTTCTAGCAGCTACAATAGGAAGAAAGCCATAAATAATATCCATTCTTCACTAAAATTTTCTGCATTTGTTCACATCAAAAGCCAGTTCAGCTTTTCTGCCCATCGTTGTTCATGTGCTACTTGTTGCAGCCCCAAAATCGCTGTCCTGACTGGACTGGCCTGCAGGACATATGCAGTGAGAGTCCAGGGAGAGGGAAGAAGCACCTGCAGCAAATGCATGGGCTAAAGAGAGGCAGCAGCGGGGGTGCACAGAGCCCTGCAGGAATGCCAGCCCTCCCAGGGAAGGGGACAGGCTGTCCTCCAGGTACCAGGGAGGCTCCAGGTGCCACCACCTCTGCCCCCACTGACAGCACAGCAGCTTCCCCTTGGGATGCCTCTTGCTGGGAGGAACGTGAGGGGCTCATTCAGGCCACTGCTGCCTCGGTGGGACTGTGAGCAAGGAAATACCAACCTCTCAGTCTGTCCCTGGAAATCCGTGGTAGGACCATGTGGCTGGTGCAGACCCAGCCAGGCACACACAGCCCGTTCTCACCGGGGTGTCACCAGTGCCCTCAGTGGGACAGCACTGCACCTCCTGCCCACATTTTCTGAAGCTGCTCAGTTTTCTAATCCCCGCTGTTTGAAATAACCTGGTCACAGGCTGTGGGGCTGCAAATCCACAGAGCTGTGACCCCACTCCCAAAGCTACAGGAGCATCTAATTCTCCTGATCCATTCCCAGACAAACAAAAGCCAAGAAGGAGGAAGGACACCCACGGCAGGCAGCATTTTCTTAGCAGCAATACAATTATAATGCAGTTAGATGTATCTGTTTACATTCCCAAACTGAAATAATCTTTCTCTTATCCCCCTGCCTTAACTTCCCTAACATTCCACTACCACAGTGTCAGCAGGGTATCCTGCTGCACTGTAATGAAGCTGCACTAAAGAATTGGAGTCATGGTAGAGACTGAAATTCTCAGTTATACAGAAAAAGCAATTGGTTTTCTGCTTTGGACTGAAAATGCCTCTTCTTAGAGAGGACTGGGGTTTTGAAATGTTCAGGAGGAAGACCTGGGAAGATGAAGTAGATAAAATAGTTTCCTTTTTAATGGCTATTTTACAGCCTTTTTCCTTTCAACCCTGAGAAAAGCTTTGAGCTTTCCCTGCTCACAGAACTCTAAAATAGGCAAGGTTGTTTGATTTCATTAGTGAAACAATACAGTTCCTAGGATTCTTGCTATGACATTTGCTCAGGGGAGCTGAGAGAAGATGCAATCACTTCCTGAGAAGCAGCAAGATTACCACAAGCAGGGACAACGTCAGAATTTGGTTTCTTTGCTGACTTACACAGCATCCCTTGGTCTGCTTCTCCCCCATTCCTCTGTGCTTCTGGGAGTCTGCTAAAACACACCTGGGGGAAGTTTGGGCTTTTCAGTCTGTGCCTTAAATGTCCCAACAGTTCCCTAACTTGCAGAAAGTTTATTCCTATCAGGTCCTTAATCTCAGTTTCCCTGGGAAAATCTCTGCAAGTATCTTCCTTCAGAAACCCACTACAGAACATGCCTGAACTAAAGAGTTTTTCCCCCCACCCCATGAAAACTGAATGTTCTCCAAAAGATTAAGATTTTTAGATTTAAAATTCTTGTGTTTAGGCTGAAATTACAAGCTAATAACAACAATCATGTCATTAAGTCTGGATGAAAGGTTTTGATCATGGGGAAAGTACATTCCAACAGTTCAAATGAAAAATCTCAAAGGTTTGAGCTCCTCCCTCTCACACTCCACGTCTTCCCCCCCTCCCTGTGCTTCTGCAGAAACACAGGAAAGAAAGCTGAAAAAAGCAAGGAAGAAAAAATAATTTCCTCTCCAGAATGCAAGCAAAACAGTAACAAGTTTCAATTATAACAAGATACTTATTTTCTGCACAAAACACGTTTTGGTTTTTTTTCCAACAGTCTCCAGCTCACAGTAAAGGTCTAACACATGAAGGCAAATATGGCTTTTATTTTAGGAATTTCCATTATTTTTATGGATAGCATTGATGAGAAATGCATTTGAACTGCCAGTAACAATTTTGTTGCAGGATACACTTTGAATAATTCCTTTGCAAAAAGCATGATTATATTTTCATTAGAAATGAAAAGTTGTTCTGGAAGACCCAAGCTTCTAAATTAATGGTTTTTCAATAAATAAGGTGGCATAAATTCAACATATTGATTGTCCAATTCATCTTCCTCTAAGCTAAAATATATCATTGCTCTCTAATTGCAATTCTCAGCCATGCCATCCTCTTCATCTTAATTCTAAATGGTCTGTACTTATCGAAACATTTGCAGTTCACAATCCTCACCCTTAAGTGCACAAATATTTTATTTTTGGAACAACACAGCTCAGCAACAGGCTTCATTTTTCTTTTCCTGATTTAGTCTCTATAAAAGTAAAGCATTTAGAAAATCTGTGAGCAGGGAGAGAACCTGAGTTGCCCCTCCATGGCCAACAGTTCCCAGCTAATCACAACTCAGCCCCACGGCCCCGTGAGCAGAGCAGTGATTAAACTGTGCCTCAACAAAGCAACTTTGTGCACAGCCCTGCCGTGCTCCCGGCACAAACGTCTCCCTCCTGTTATGATTGGTACTCCCCAGATGTTTGACTTCGAGCTCAGGCTTGGCAGGCGAGGCTCTGTGGCTGCAATTCAAGTCCCAAGCTTGAGCAGCTCCAGTGTTTATTCTCATAATTTACGCTTTGTGATGGCTTATGGACAGTTATGTGCTTGGTTTTACAGCCACCACTTCAAACCAAGGGGCTGATCGTGCTCTTGTGGAGTCAGTGGTAAACGCTTCCCAATTCCACCACTGGCAGGAGGCCCCGCATCATCAAACCGTCCCTCAAAGCAAACAAGCCAATATAAAAGAACAATTTGCTTTAGAAATAATAAAAAAAAAAAAGCCTGAAATCTTACTTACTAGGAAGTCTTCTTCACAGTACACCTTGCCATTGACATTGTAGAATGCTTTTCCTCGTAGTCTTCTCCCTGTTAAAACACAGGACCATCAGAACTTTGTTCTCCATCCCCAAACCCAGTCGTTCAGGATGCAAAGCGAAAAGCACACCCCCTGTACCTGTCTGTGGGGTCTGTTCCTGGCCCCTCTCTTCCCTGAAGGGCCCATCCACAGCCAGGGCTGAGGGTCAGGCTCTTTGCTCTATCTGGCCTTACCAAATCAGGTACCAAACCTTGCTTTAGGTATCAACTAAATGTTATCTCTAAGTGTGGGTTATGGAACCCAGTTGATACCAATTCCTGAAAAACTTGCAATCTAAACTCAAAAGTGACTTGGGGAAAAGGCTCCTTTGCAAATTGAGACAATTTTCTTGGCAGGTAAAATCCCAGCAGGCTCATATCCACTGCAATCAACAGCAGCAGCGTTTGTCTCCAAAGGACTACACAAGGGATACTGCATATGGATGTTCCTGCCACCCTCAGAAATATTAATAATCAATGCCACAGCAGCTCCTAAAGCAGTACAAGGCACACGTGATGGAGGGAAGGGCAGGAAAATCACACAGAAAACAAGAGATTTTGCATTCAAGTTTTGACATTTGCCATTTCATTAGCCCATGCAGAATATGAGTGACAAAGCCTATGATAGTCATTAACTGATGGCTCCCTTCACAGTGAAGAAATGCACAGCAGACTCCAGGGAGTCCCAACAGAAAGGATGCAAACCAGGAATTCAAGAGCCAAGCCCAATCAGTTTGTAGATACAGCAGATCAGAGCTGTCTGACACCTGAGCTGCTCTGTAGAAAGCAGCGCCGTTTCACTGGTGTAAAACCAGAGAGGGAGAAGGGAAACCACGCTCATCCCAACTCACCTCATGCCCACTCTGCCAGGGTCCCACTGGCCAAACCTCCCAGGCGTGTGGAGCTCTCAGCAGCCCTTTGCAGCCCCAGATGGGCAACAGCTGCCTCGGGCTGTGCCAGAAGCGGCACAGGGCAAGGGAGAGGGCAAGAGGAATTCACAGGTCAACAGATCCCAGGTCACTTCATCCATGGAATCAGCCTGGATGTCTCCTCCAACTCCAGCAGAAACACCACGGATCTCTGTGGAGGGTTTGATGCTGAGGGCTGGCGAGCTGAGCCTGCTGGCCAGCACAGAGGGGCAGGAGTGCTCTCCACGGTTTCCATAAACAATGTTGAGGAAAATATTATTAATTTTCAGTGCTTGAAAGCGCCTTTTACACGTTGCCACTGTGATCTGATCCTGGGAAACAGTGTGTGGCACAAAGGAGCTGGGATCTGGGCTGATGCTTTTGGGAAATCACATGCTGCATGTGGTTGTCTGGTGGTTTTACTGTCGTGGCTGAGGGAAATGCTTCTTTTGTGTGCACATTCTTGGGCTGTCGATCTCACGGGCTGCTGTCTCCATACTGCTGGTAGGTGGAGTCAGCTCTTGTTTGTCTTTCCAGCTGCCCGGTGGCTCTGGCGGGGACCAGGACCCTGGTGACGTGGGCAATGTGCTCATCCCCTCTGAGAGTCTTAGGTAAAACTGGGCCATCCTCTGAACAAGGCACAGGGCTGGGACAGCCATCAGGGGACCATGGAGCCTCTCTCAATTGATGCAGGAGCGACCACATCTAGATCTTCCCTCCTGCTTTTCAAAGATGTTTTTAAACCTCTCTAGTGAAAGGTAAAGTACATGGAACGAAAGGAAGGAAAGAAAGAGGCAGAATGGCTTTGTAAAGGCCATGTCTTTGTCAGATCCAGCCTTGGCACACAACCTGTCTTTAGCTGGTGGACATGAAGTGGCTGCACCCAGAGCAGGGACCTGCCTTGGATGTGCTGATGCAGCACTTCCCCTGTGCTCAGCCACAGAGCTGGGCACTTGTTTCAGGAGAAGGAGCGCCGGCCATCGCCTCAGCCCGCAGCCACTGTGGTGAGAAGCAGCAGAGGGAATTAGGGACAATTCCCAGAGCCGGCTGCTGGAAGGATCTCTGCAGGAGAGCAATGCGCCAGTGCAGGGAGGCACCAGCATCTCCCGAGGCACTGCAGAAGGTGCAGGAGGACCCCGACATCCCACTCTGTACCCCAGCCTGCCAGTGCTGAGTTTGATGGGAACAGCAGAAGTTCTGCTCTGGTTCTTTCCTTGGCACAGCATCACTCGCAGGAGCCAGTGGGGTCAGCGCTCTCCTGGACTGGGACAGAGTGGGAAGCCTCTGACCCAAAGCAAACAGGGCAAAGCCAATGTTCTGGAGTGGCTCTCACACACATCAGGCCTCAGATGCATTTGGCAGCTGATTGCCCTGTGCCCAGCCCCACTGAGTCTCCACATCAGCCCTGCACTGGTGGGATCCCTGCTCCCAGCCTGCCCAGCACAGAGAGCTGCTGTCCCTGCCCTACACCTGCCACCTCTGCACTACACTGCACTCCCAGCACAACGCCTTTCAAAACTGAGGGAAAATACCACTTCTCTCATTTTCCAGCTGAAAAAAACAAGACACCTATTAGGGAACCGACTTGCCTAAACTCATAAAGCAGGCAAGCAGCTTGCTCACATGATAATGACTATTATTAGCAATTATTAATCAAGATTGACAGGCCTTTTACCTTAGAAGAATTTCATTCAGGGACCATACAATAATTATCTCATAAACAAGAAACAGCAAGTTATCACTCAAACAACCATGGATGCCTATATGGGCTTTACATCCTGCATTTCAGAAATCAAGGCAAAAGTGTACATCCCACTGCCCTCCAGAAGGGTTTACTGAATGACAGCACTGAACATGGTCAAACATCACCTTCTGAGTGCCTGGGCATCATGTGCAAACTGCAATCAAGAGGGAAGTGCTGGCAACTGCAGCCAGGGAGACAGGAATCCCGAGGAGAGGCAGTGGTGGTGCCCCCAGCCCCAGGGCAGCTGTGCAGCAGGGTGGGTGCAACACCTTGATGCTGGGATGCCTGCCCCGAGCTCCTGGTACTGAACAAGGTGGCTTCATCTTTCAAGGTCCTGGAGCAACTCGGGAACCTGCACAGCACCAGCCTGTTCTGTGTAGCTGTAACCTGTTATTGTCAATTAGGCAGAAATCACAAGTTAAAAACCCCCTGATGTTCCTTTAGCCAGAGGAGCCAAGCACCTGGCCGGCCAGGGAGGGTAACATCACCCTGCCCCCTGGCACACAGGGCCTGCTGCTTGGCTTTCCTTTGAATGACTGAGTCTAGCCAAGCCTGGTTACTATTTGCTTTCATAATATTGAAACAAAAAAAGTCAAGAGTTTCTGACAAAACTTGATGCAACTTGCTGATGGCTCATTATAATAATAAAGAGCAGCCTAGCAGAGTTCACGAGTGTGGGGTTTCACAAACACGGCACTTGGTTCCTCCTCCTGCTGGATACCCACCTTGGCACGCCTGCCCTGTCAGACCAGTTTGCGGCAGCAGCGAGGAAGAGGCTCCGTTTCACACCCGACAGAGCAACAAGAGCAGGGAATGGGCAGGGGACCCGGGGCAGGAGCCACCCCGCCTGTGCGCAGCCTCCTGACACCGGCAGCAGCTTTTTGGGGGAAGCCCCTTCTCCCCCGAGTGCTCTTCAGCCTTGTTTTCCCACAGAAAACAAAGCTCATGCACTCCCAGTGACAAACAAGTAACTTCCATTTCCTGACTGACAGCCCGGGCTAAGGGAGTTCCACCACCTCGGCAGAGACCTCACGAACACTGCAGCAAACAGTGCAAACATTCGTGAGATAATCTAACAGATAGTAAAATGAAAGCTAGAAATGACTCTATCCAAAGGACCAATAGCAACTGGTGATTGCAACCAGTATGACAAACATTCAAAAGAATGCAGGTTTGTGGAACTCCTAAAAAAAAAAATTAAAAGCAGAATCATCTCTAGGTTTTTAACACTGGTTTGGACGTTTAACCCGTTTATAAGTCTCTGTTATTTAAATGTGTCGATCAATTACTTCCTGCACAGTTTTTATCTCCTACATGTTGCAAACTAAAAGGAAGGAATGGGAGAGCTGTTGCTTTATCAAAGGATTCAACTCAAAGACAGCTTACAAAAGGAAAAATGACCCCCAGTTGACACAGGCTGTCCACAAGTGTTTTCCCCAGTCTCCACAACACTTTGCTGGGTGGTGAAAACACTCCAGCCAGGAAGCCAAGATGGAGTAAAACTTTTTTCCAATGCTGTTTCAAATGCTGCTCCAGGCCCCCATGGAACAAAATGTGAATCAGCCCAGGTTTTACAGCGTGGAGGACATGGCCCTGGAAGTGTCCTGCCCCCTCCCCTCTAGCCTAGAAAGCATTTCCAAGCCCTCCCTGCTGCTGCTGGCCGTGAGTATTTGCCTGTGGGGAGGTAAGTTTATCAATCACAGCCTTCAGTGGAAGATCTCCTGTCTCACACAGGATGGATGCAACCGGATCAGGGGCTGACACCCCCCTGGCCGCTGTAAGACAGGAGATAGGAATGTCTCACTGTCACAGCAGGGTTATTAGACCTAATTACTGTTTGCAGCATGCTTTGAAGTTGAAAAGTGCCAAGCATTATTATAATATTTTAAGTACTTTGATGATTAAAAACACACAACCCTTTGGTAATCATGATTTAGTAGTACTGTAGAGTAAGCAAGTTCATGTGAGAAGCCTGCATTGTCTCCGTGCCTGACACTACTCAAACACAAACAGCTCCCCTCTGACATCATGGGAATGCTGCAGCCCAGCCCTGCCTCCCAGATAACGCCTGGTGCATCCCAGAGACTACCAGCGTGCTGAAAAACCCACAGCAGAGCTCCTCCTCACCATCAGGATCCCTCTCGTGGTATTCTCAACAGAGATGTGCCTCTTCTAACTTCATGTGCCAAAGTTTCAGTGTTAGAGGGGACAAAGAGTGAAATGACTAATAATGTCCTGTTATTTCTAATATCACAGCTGTGTGGAACAAGGATCCTATTTTAGCCACAAAATGTAATTAAACCCTCCCATATGGAGTGCAATCCAAGAGTTCAGTTGTAGGTATCACTGCTAAAGAAATTCGTTAAAGCAGAGCTAATTAACAGTCCGAACAGCCCAAGTTAACGCCATGGAGCATCACTCCAGTGGCTGCCATTCCTGTTGGCTGGGGACACGGCTGTGCAGCACAGAGAAGGTGCAGGCAGTGGCCAAGGCACAGGCAGCTGCAGGACCAGGCAGGGTGGCTGTCCCTGCCCTGCACAGCACCAGGGCCTTGCCTGAGCCCCCACCACGGCCACGCCCTGCTCCTGGCTGGGAAAGTGGCACCCAGGAGCTCCTGACTTGTCTCACAGCAGCAAGACAGATCCACAGCATCCTTCTTTAACAGCTCTTTCTGGAGGAAAAAAAAAATCTCACATTGCTTCTCTCCTTGAGATTCTTCCCCTTTCTTATTTAATGAACTGTCAGTGCTAAGGCTGATCAGGACACTCAGTGAGTATCTCTGTGCTCTGGAAGCTCTGGTCCATGACTTGTTCAGCGTCCTGAGCGTGGCAGCCCGAGCTCTTCATGCCTGGCTGACCAAAGAACTGTGCCTCTTTTAGTTAGCAATATTAAACATGGACCTAATTGCTTGTTAACTGCTTCAGATGCCATCTCTGCAGTGACTGATGTGACACCAGCACCAGTACTCGTCTCATCCCAGCACCTTAAGTGACAGTCTCCCAAAGCCTTCAGACTACAGTGATGTGTAAACACACAGAGAGGATTAATGCACAACAACATTTGCTCAAATATTTCCCAGCTACCATAACAGTGAAGGAAAATTCCCACGTATTGCCCCAAACCTGTGTGCAAGTGGAATGAGACACAAGGTGGCTTGAGCTGAGCACATGCTTCTGCCTGCCCACTGCCCACCTCTGCCACACTCTTGATCACTGCTCAATGAAATGTGAACTTTTACCAGGCCAAACCTGGTCATTTTGTTTTGCAAAATGCCATGGCCCTTGGTCTGGGGCTGCTCTGATTCTGAGCTGGTCTGTGGTGCACCCATGGGCTGCCCACACTCCCAAAGGCACTTTTCCAGCCCAGGGTCCTCCTGAAGGTCCTGCCCACAGCAGCAGCACAATGGGCATGACTGCCCACCAACCTCTGGCACACACTGCAGCTTCTCTTGGCATGCAAGGACTGACCGTCCCTCTCACCTGTGTGACACCACCTGATGACTGAGGAACTGGGACACAGAACTCAAAAGCTGAAGGGCAAGTGAAACCTCCAGAACCCAAACCAGTTCTCCACAACCCCCCAGGTTTGACAGCTACTATTTCTGAACAGTGGAAGCTAAATTATAAGTCACTAGATGAGTCCAGGAGTTGAAACTTCAAGAGGAATACCAAGTTTTACGAACACAAATGATAATTGAAAACATTAAGTAATAACAAGCCACCACTGCTACCTCCTCTGCCCAGTCAGCTCTGGCTAAAACGGGTGCAGAATTTCACCCAGGAGAGCTGCTTCCTTTCAAGCAGTAGAGGAGGTTTGCCTGCCCAGGAACTGAAGATGTGCCAAAAGAAAACAAAAGCTTCAAATACTTTTTCTTTATTTGTTACCATTCCTCCTTTACTCACATGTGAGTTTGGGCCCGCAGTTCCCCATCCCTCCCTCTGGCTTACACTGCCTCTCTGCACAGAGGTTTTCTTTCCACAGGGTTTCTGCCACTCCACCCATTGCGAGCAGGGCGAACCAAGGCTGGTTTAGCCTCTCAATAACTGTTAATTAAATTTTTCTCCTCGGTCTCCTACAGCGGACTCACACAAAGCCACCAAGCACAAGCTCTCTGTGCCGGGGTCCCGCGATGAAGCTGCCACCACAGCCAGGGTGCCAGGAGGGGACTGAGCTCCAGCCCAGCCCCTGGCTTGGAGAAACTTCCATCCCCCAACCGCCAGGGCCCCCTCCCCTCCTCATAATGCTCAGGCTTTGTGAAAGAAGGGGTGAATTTCTAGGGCTTTCAGGGGGTTTAAGATAGGGGAAGAAAAAAAATCAATGCCAAATTCCTTTGAATAGAAGATACTGCATGTTGGCAGAAGCCACTTTTCACAGACTCCAGCCGTTTGAAATCTGAAACACTAAAAAGTGGCTACTGTGGATGTGCTGTATTCTTCTTTTCAAAGCAATCTGGCACACAGTTTTGCTCCCCTGTTCCAGGACCCAATCCTGCATTCCTTTCACGCTCAGACTCCCATTGACTTTAAGGAATGCAGGATTGGATCCTAAATGTGTGCTTTACTCACACAATAGCTCCTCATGGTTACGATCTATTGAGAAAGGCACACTTTAAAAACCATTTGGAATTGCAGGCTCATCCACCAGGCCAGAATGCCTGTAAAGATCTCCCATTATTTCAGGAAAAATGCTCAGTGTCTGAATTGCACACACACACACTCACACATTTTCCTGGTTTCAAGCTGCAGGCACAGCTTAGCTTGAGATGCATCAAAATATTTTGAGCACTGACCTGATAGCTCCTAAAGAAACCACGTGCAATTTTAGGTTTTGAAAAAAAGTAAAACTCTAGGGAAAGAAAAAAATAAAAGCCACCAAAGCAAACATATAAGCAGCTGAATCTTAAGGTCGGTTTTTCAGAGAACTTTTGTAAAAGCCTCTAAAAGACCTGCACTGGCTAAGACAAAACAGAGCCTTGCGCTGCTATTTTTGAGGATGCTGTATATTGAGTTACGAGGCTATTACGATGCAAATCTCAAATGTACAAGCTTTTTACTCGGCCATAAACACAAAACAGTATACATTGTCCTTTCAGAAGAAAAGGTTTGCTGCTAAAATAGCAGAAGCCCTACGTAAATAACCAACATTCTTTCTGCCTGAGGTCACTGACTTGGCCTATTCAATTCCGGGCTAGTCTGGGATTTGACAATCTAAGCAGGGGAGAGGCCCTTTCCTTTTTTTCAAAAGAATGCTGGGATTTTATTTGAAATTTAAACTCTTGCAAACAAAAGGTGGCATCGTATGTTGGAGGCCTATGAAGGTGGAGTACAGGATGTGTATTGTTTTCTCCCTTTACATAGGTTCTTTCAGGAAAGAGTATTCAGAGTCTGTGAACAAATCCTAATAAAATATTATCATCAGGTAGACAGACATAGCAAGATATGAACAAACCCTTTAAAGAGATTAGAAGATTCAATTTCAAGAAATATTGGTGTGGAAAAAGCATAAAAATGGTTTAAAATGATAATTTAAATTGTAATTTTAAATAAATTCTTTTCAAACTAATAATTGGAAATCATTCTCTAGTTTAAGTTCCTATACTAATTCATATTTGTACACGAAAACCGAGCTTTTCAGTGCAAATTAACCATGGCTACAAAGTCAGCATTCATTCTCACTCTCCATCTCATCGCTCTGCCCTGAGGAGGCAGATGGTAGTTAACTATTTTTCCTCCCAATTATCGTTGCCCAGCTCTTACTTGGACTCTGACAAAAGCACACTCTTGTATAATACAATTATCATCTCCCTCCTGGGCTGTTATCCAGGCTCTGCAGTGCCCTGTGCCACCCCTCCGGGCAGGAGCAGCCCCTGCCCCGCTGCATTTGCACCGCGGGGCTGCAGCCCTGCCCGAGCTACCCGCCCCGACAGAGACAAGGCTCTCTTTGCTAGGCACCCACTGACGTGTGGTAAAATCCAGATGAAAACACAGCACTTCATCATTCTGACATGTTTGTAGCCCAAGGTAAACTCTAGACTTTCCTCTGCAGTTTACCTTAACCTGTCATGATGTCAAAGTGAAAAACTTCATTATCTTCCCTGGGATTTTGCCCCGTGCCAGCCACGGCAGCGGAGGGAACACCTCTGTGCTCACAGGTGCTCCTTTGCTGCGTCCAGCCCCCTGCATCCAGCATCCCTGCACCGCGGACCTCTGCAGGACTCGCCCCCCCACAGCCCCGGCCGGGTGCTGAGGACACGGAGGGCACATTTCTGCCCCAGCCTCCCTGCATGACTGCAGCTGTCAGCCTCCAGCAGGATTATGTAGATAGATAGCTAATATCTTTTGTTACCTTGCTGGAAAACCCCACCTTTCTTGGCAGGGTATCCATAATCTCCGTGCCATGTTTACTCTAGTGTGGAATTCTCTCTTCCTTTCTGTCTCCTCCTACTCTTCGGTCAGGTTATTTAACCAAAAGGTTGCTTAAAGCTGCAGGGACAAGAAGCTCCCTGACCTCCGGCACTCTGGCAAGGCATTCCTGTGCAGACTGTATTATAAACTTAGCAGATACTTTCAAGCTTCCATATAATTTGCAAAAGTTTAAATTGGCAGATGTTTCCTTTCTCTCCCACTTACATATTTATTCTATCCCATACCACCCATCAATTTCAGGGTTAACACAGAAATTATTTCCATGGAGCTCCAAAACAAGAACTTACGCTGGAAAAGGGTTTGCAAAAACATAAGCCAAGTATATATTTAAAAACAGAAATACAACTGCCTGCATTGATCTAACAGCTACTTTGGGTCTATATATTAACATACATCTTAAAATATATTACTTAACAAGCCAGCAAGTGGCAACACTAAGAAAACGTAAAATAAAACTCCAAGTGTACTTCAATTTAACTTCTTCCCCCCAGGGCTGGGTTTACAAATGCAAAAAATCCCCACCAAACCATGAGAGGCCTCCCCCACCACTCGACAAGCTGGGAGAGCAGGGGGTATAGCTCTTCCCCCAAGGTAGTTTCCACTGTGGGAAGCTTTCACCATTCCATCACAGCCTCTTGTTCGTTATCAGCAAAGAATTCCAATTTTCCAGCTGCTGCCTCTAAGCCAGGACTTAAAAGAGTACTTGTCTTATCACACTGTCCCAGGGTCCAAGTGCCAGCCCATTCTATGGCAGAATAAATCCATCACCAAAGTGCAGCCCAAGCCTTCCTGATGCTCCAGGCAGGACACAGCCTCCCCAGCAGCCCTGCTGGCCCCTACCCGTGTGTCGTGGTGGGTGGCTCTCATTCAGCCTCCAGTAAGAACCACCACAATGTCAGCAACAAGGATCCATCTATCCTGGCATCCTGTCCCAAGATCTGGCCAAGACTGGAAGTTCACTGGGAAAGAGCACTACAAACAGGGCTCACACAGGCTGCAGTGTTCCCAAGAATAACCTCTCAGCTTCCAGCAGCCAGCACTTAAGGCCTTCCTGCAC
Organism: Edolisoma coerulescens; assembly: GCA_013397115.1. Taxonomy (NCBI): domain Eukaryota; kingdom Metazoa; phylum Chordata; class Aves; order Passeriformes; family Campephagidae; genus Edolisoma; species Edolisoma coerulescens. The sequence continues at coordinate 112,121 of VWZW01004120.1, forward strand.
CACAGGTTGCATCATAACTATTATGTTTAATAGCCTCACTGGACCAATCCTTCTCTAATTTGTCTAATTTCTCTATGAGATCATTTATATTTTGGGCCTCCACGCCGTCACTATGGCAGAGTCCCACAGTTTCACTGTGCATTGTATGAAACGTTCCCTTCTGTTTGTTTTGAACCTCTGCTGATCTCAAGCTTCTGTTGCATCCTAGAGAACACGGTGGCCTCTGCAGTCATCACCACCAGATTAAAGAGCTCTGTAAGCCAAAGTCTGAAACTTCAGCTGCACCTGGATATGAATGGGATGCACATCTCTAGCACAACTGCTCTTTTTAACTAGCAGCATTCTGAGAATCTGCTCAGGTCTTCTTTGTACAACACAGGCATGGACACACATGTGGAACAGAGTCCCTGACTCAAAGTTCACACTGTGTGTGTGAGCTCCCTGAGGGGGACCAGACCAACCTCCCGAGTTCTGCACTGCCCCAAGTTCCTGAGCAGTCTTTGTGAGGGGTGAGCTGCTGAGAAACACAATGGGAGGCAATTCCTATGGGAATACATCCAAAAGAAGATGCTACTGTATTCCAATAAGACTAAAGGAAGAAAAGAAGGAAGAAGGAAAAAAGATGTTTGGTCCTGAGTGTCATGTGGACATTCAGAGCAGGACAAGAACCCACTGGAGGCTCCACCTGACAACCAGCAAACGTTGGCTAAGGTTGTTGGACTGAGGGTACCGCAGACCCCTCACCATTGCTACCAGGTTCTTTCCTGCAAGTCATTACTCTCCTTTCCAGTTCAGCCTCAACTAAAAGTCCCAGCTTAGCCAGGCTCTGAAGCAGATGAAGAGAAATCTGGACAAGAGCTGGAAGAGCAGGCAGGCTGCTGAATGTCATCTTCACATGGAGTGAGCTGCAGCATCACCCCTCCTAGCACACAAAAAGGTATGCTGAACAAAAGGAGTGGACACAGCACAGTCCTGTGGCAACACGCAAGAGAGCCTCAAGGGAGATGAGCAATTTCCCTAAACTCTCTCCTGCGTTGTCTCAGAGAAACAAGAATGGATTTGCAGAGCTCACTCTCCCTCGCAGGAGCACTGTGTGAGTCAGCACCCCAGCTCGAGCAGCATCACAGGGCAGCGCTCAGTCTGAGCCACATCCACAGAGTGCTCAGCAGCCAGCACCAAGGGCACCCCATGTTGGTGGAACCAAGCTCACAGTGCACAGTTCTCCTTCCCTTGAGATAAATCTTTGCAATAAAGCGAGATTGTTAAGATCCACAGTGCCTAGAAATGGCATCCTGAGCAACACCTGTAACTCTTTTCTTCACAGGACAATGGAAGAATGTGTCAGGGAGTGGTCCTTGGGTCCAGAAGCACGAAGAAAACTTAGAAAGGATAGTACACAGTGAAAAAAAATATTTTCAGAATGACAAAGTATTAAAGCATCTCTAGAAAGTAAGGACATTATTTGGCTTTAGATTATTTTGCTGTAAATTTGAAAGACCTGCACAGAGAACAACTCTCCTGTTGCCCACACTGGTGAACAATCACACTGATGTTAATAACATTACTTCAGATTTATCCTGGGTAACTTGCAACAAAACCTCGCTAGGACCTTAGGTATGTGTTTTAGACAATATTCCTGTATACTTTGCTGTAAACAAAACAAAACTGAAAATTATAGTTGTTCTCAATTACTGAAATGAACTGGGGCTTGCTCAGCCAATTTGAAATCTAATCAAAGATCAGCCCTCCTTGGGCTGCCCTTGATATTCTGTGGTGGGCTGACCACAGCTTCCTGCAACAGGTCACATTAGTACTAAACCCACAAGCAGCTCCCAAGCCAGAGGGCTGAATCGGTACAGCTCCTGACAGTACACACACTTCTTTTGGCACTCAGGTACAATAAGGATATTGTTCCTTTAATGCTTAGCTTTCCTTTTAAGAAGTATGTGAGATTTCAGCCAATTCTCCACAACGATTAGTTCAGGATGAATGTACTTAACTCAGGATTCAGCTGGAAAGAGCCCAAGTAGATGAAATCAATTTTCTGCTAAATCCACTTCCTTCCTCTCTTCTCTACCCAGCACGAGACATCAGCTCTCCTCTACAGCCAGGTGACTAAGACCCTGCAAACCTCTGCCTTTAGCCATGCTCCTATCAAAGCTGGTTACTCCTTCTGATTTCCCCTGCTTTTGGGTTTTGCATATCCTGTTCACTTGCCCAACATTTGGGCTAGGGGGAAAAGGCCCTAGAAGCAAATATGAAAAAGTAGCTATACAGCAAACCACAAACATCAAATGCACTGGCTCCCGTGACCCCAGAAGTTGATCACTCACAACTGCACAGGATCAGAACTTCACTGATAAAGGAGGACTTTCCCCTTTGCACAAATTTTGAAACCTCCTCGAGGTTTCAATGTGCAGGTACTGTATGATCTGCCAGCTGCTGTGCTGCCATCTCTGTGTGAACCAAATTATCTTCACCATCATCATCTGAACCCCACAGGACTTCAGAGAGAGCAGCCACCAGTGCCTTTCCATGAACCAGCCTCATGCAGCAGGGCCTGAAACAGCACATTGTAACAACAGGGATGATTTGCTACTTGAATCTAAACAGAGTAATAACATCCATTCAAAAACAAGGCTTAGAAAACATGATCTCTGGCTCTCACCTACATACTTTCTTAAGAGATTAAGTAGATTGTTTCCAGCCTTATTCTCCCAAGTGTATACATTCTGCTTTGTTAAATAACTCATGGAATCAGCAGAACAAGTCCTGGTGGCTGTGTGTTCTTTAGGCTTTCTTCCTCTAGTCCAAACTTTTGATCGTGCTCCCCTACCAGTAAAAAATGTTTGCACATGCATCCCAATACACGTACATTTATATATTTATAAATTATATACATCCACTAGTGAAGTATTTTCTTCCTGCGCCCTAAAGGGTCATCTTGAACACTGTCTGGGGTGGCTGCACCCCACTTGGGAGACTGCTGCTCTGGAGACCACTGTGCTGTTAATACTGATTCAGCAAATTGTTTCCATGGGTCTGAATTTACACTGCTGTGGTTCCTAAGGTCAGTAATCCACTGACTCACTCAATAAAGTTATTTGCATTACTTCCAGGAGTGATTTTGCAGGCAGTGCAGTTGGAAGAGTGACAATGCAGAGTACCCAGGCAGCCAGGGGAGCTGTGTGGCTGAGGTTCTGTGACTGTATCTGATTTAATGTCAGGACATAGCACGCTTGTGTTTTAGAGCACACTGACTGACAACTGCTGAGATGTAACAGTGAGTAATCAAAAATGACTCCTAAATCCATTCCTGCTTTTAAATATGCAGTAAATCAGATGCCTTTCACTCTGCAGAGGCACAGCTAGAAGGGCTGGCAGGTATTGGTGGCTGTGTTCTGCACGTGTGCTGGCACAGAGTCACCACACCAGCCCTGCTGGCTGGAGTCAGAGCCACTGCTGATGTTACTTCTTCTTACAGCAGAATCTTCAAAAGTGTCTCTCCTCCAATTCCCTGTCTGTTTCTTGCCTGGCTCATCATTTACTTTTATTACCACTACTCCAAACACAGTGCAAGTTCACAGGAGTCTGGCAAACAAATAGTTAATTCTGGAAGGTTTTAGGCAAGAAGAAATCATCTTGGGGGCTGGCAGAGAGGAGGAGAAAGCGCCAAGGCTAAGGGGGCATCCAGAGCAGGGAGCAGTGCTGGGAGCCTTTCCCCAGCCCCGGAGGGCTGCAGAGCCAGGCAGCGGAGCAGTAGCAGGGTAAGGAGGTGTGTGGGGCCCTGAGCAGGAAGGAACACAGCGTTCTCTGCCTGCACAAAGGGAGCCTGCGCAGGCACCAAGAGCAGGACAGTGCACAAAGCAGTGAGGGACCCCGTCACCAGGCAGCCAGAGCTGCTGTGCCAGCGGCACTCCATGGGATGAACGGGCAGAGGAAAGGGAGGTTCTCCATGGGACTTGAAACCTGGTTCTCCAAGGCCTGCCCCCAGCACCACAAGGCAGAAAGCACTCTTGGGGGATTTGGGGAATGGCTTTAGAGGGCTCCAGTAACCTCGAAAACAATGGAGTTTACCTTGGGGTTTAAACCCCATCACGAGGCCATGACTGTCAGCAGCCTCCCCGGCACCCTCCTGCCCCAAGTGCACCTCCCAAACAGCACGAGGTGACCAGAGCACTTGAAAAACCCCGGGGCAGAAAATACTTTGAGAAGATGAGCAACACTTACTGCCCTACAGACTGCCAGGCCTCTCCAGTCATGTCACACACAAACACAAAAACACACTGAGCTACATCTTCACCCGTCACTTGGCTTTGTGGGACATGGCACAGAGACTGAAATGCTCTTTGCCACTTCAGCTCCAAGGGTGGGTTATTCATTGCCCAGGAACAGCCGTTTTGTGGGTGAAATGCTGAAGCCCCAGAGCACCCACTACCCCAAAACAATGGTAGGAGGTTACTCTGGCCCATGACCCCAGGACACAGGACCTGTTCTCAAGTACTCAGTGTCTGTGAGGAATGGAGTGAGAGACCCAAGTGTCCAGCAAACACTCAACACATTCCCAGAGGAACCTCAACACCATTCCCTTCTCACTTCTTGCATGCCCTGAGCCTGCAGGGATGTTTGGGGCAGGTGAGGAACACAGAACTACACCCAAAGTTATTACACTCCTGCTCTCTCCAACACTTGAAGAAAATAATTCTCACTAACTTGAAGCTAGGAGAGTGGGTAAGCCCTCACAAGAGGGTGGATCAGCAAGAGGGGACTGTTTAGGGGACAGCCCAGCACCAACAGCACAGCACACAATCTCCGCTCCGTCAGACACCCGTCCTGGGAACTGCCAGAGGGAGCCACTGATCCTAGAAAAGGAGGAGCACTGGATGTGGATGGACTGGACGCTGGCCACCAGGGAGGCCACGGCAGGGTTTGCCTCAGGTTTCCTTTTAGAAAGCATTTATGTACCTAATTCAAGACTGTGGGATCAAGTTTGCAAGCGTGACAGTTGCCTATTTTTACTTGTGTCAGTTCAGTGCAGGGCACCCACGTGCAGGGTTCACGCTGGTAAGATAACAGGAATTTCACAACAAAACCATAAAATAATTCCTTACTGTTTCTGGCATGCTGTTCATGACCAAAGACATATTGCAAAATTATCTGGTTTTTATACAGCTACAGGGAAGAGGCTCACCTGGGGCAAACCACAGCATTAATGTCAGTGTGATGGGAGCAAGCTCCTGCTGCCCAGCTCTGAGCCCATGCTGCCCTCCATGAACTCAAGAATACCCCGACACTAACCGAAACTGGATTTGGCCATGAGTGATGATAAATCTAGAAAGTCCCAGAAGTTTTGGTCAAAGTCAGGATTTTCAGGAAATGAGATATTTATTGGAAGCAAGGGAAAAAAATAGCTTTCTGGCCAAGATTGAATTTACTGAGTTTCTTCTTGTTCTGTGTTTTAAGGGAATGATGCAGAGAAGGGTGGTTGGAAACAAGAGCTCTTCATTACCTGGGTTAAAACCAAGCTAAAATTTCCTGAGAAGTCCAAGGAGAGGAGAAAACATCCACTGCTGGCAAATAACTCTGACCTGTGGAAGTGAATTTACCAGAACCAAGCTGGTCAGTCTATAACAGTAAGTTTATAAGCAGGCAAAACATTCAGGTCATGCCAAATACCAGGGGTTACCAAAGCACTTTCCTTGGTGCCCAAGGCCAGCCTGCTGCAGCTATAATCGGCCAATCCTCCCGAGTCCTCTCATTTAAATGAGAAAAATTTATGGTTGTTTGTGTAGGCTTCATGCCAAGTCCGTTTCTCTGATAAGCTTCTCTGGTGCATTTGTGTCTCACATCCGATTTAGAGTCCTCTGAATACTGGAGACAGCATTCCTTGGATACTGAAAATAAATTAAAAACATAATGCTGGGCTTGGACAGAGGAATGGGAACGCTTTTGACGTGGCCCAGGCACTAAGGACTCTTGGGAGCAGTGCTGGGAAAGCAGGCTTTTTAAAATCTTGCATTAGTCCATTTATTTAATGATATATAATCCTCAAACTGGTCCCCCATAAACTGTAAATACGCATTATTTGAGCAAGTAATTAGTTTCAGTAGCGTGCGGTAGCAGCTGTATGGTTTGGCTGCCAGACACTGCAAGGGTTTCCTCCAGCAAATGCATCTATTTGTGATATAACAGTAATTACCCAAAGATTTACAAAACTTCTCACTTCTCCGGTACTTTGACCTCAAGATCTCTACATAATTTCAAAATACTGAAAGCAGCACAATATCACCCAGGCAAGGGAGGTGAGAAGGATTCTGTCCACATGGGCCAAGCCAGACAGGTGAAGTGATCTGCCCAAGAGGACAAGGAAGCCTTAGCAAGTGGAGCAAAACCCTGTCCTCTGCCTCACTGGGCTGATCCACCCCTTGGTGACCACCAACCTACCAGTCCTCTCATCTAAGAATTTTTCCTCAGTCATTTGCCAATACCCTCTGCCAGAAGAAAGCCTCAAAGACAGAGTGCTGAAGTTTGCTGCAACTGCATGTTTTATAAGTGTGAAGACAAACTTTAGCAAAAAAAAAAAAAATCCTTAATTTTGTTTTGTACATGGCAAGATTCTTATGGGAAAGAGTTTTTCTAGACCCACAAGTAGTCAAAGCACCCTTAAGGTGAAGAGTGGCAGTGGAAATCTTTGACCTCTAAAATGAATTTGCAAGGTAAAACCCAGGCTGCTTTCTGGTGAGCACTTTAATGTGTTTTCAGGCCATACAGACAGCTCTCCCTGGAAATAAGCAGTTAACAAGAATTCAGGATGACACTGTCACCCAGCCTGGACAGGGGGCATGGGCGAGGAGCAAAACCAGAGCGCTCCTGTCAGACAGCACGGGAGGTGAAGGTCACAGAAGCAGCAAAACCAGATTTCCTCTTCATGCCGTGTCCTCTGCTAAGAGCTGCAGTCCTTGCCAGGCTGGGCTTGCAGAGCTGGACTGAGAGCTGGCCTGGCAGGAGGGGAGAGGTCCTGTCCCTGCACTGGCCCCAAGGAACCAACAGCAACAAGTCCAAGACTGGAAACAGCAGGAAAACAGGTAACAGGAATAAGAATAGAAAACTATGTTGAAGGTTGGAAGAGGAGCTTTGCTGGTGAGGAAGGACAGACTGAAGTTTCCATGGCTGCAAAGTGGTATAATCCTGCCTCCTTGATATGGGGATGATGAGCTGCCAGCAGTCCTTAGATGCTGGGAATTCCAGGAAAAGCCTAAGACATGCATAACAAATCAAAATGGGAAATTCCCAGGGTACAGTAAGACTTCATACAGTGCCAAAGGCAAGAGCAGCTCACTATTTTCTGGAGAAATAGGTACTGACATGCAGTTAAGATCCTGACTAAAGTCATCCATTGTGCCTGTTTGAGATGGAAAACAAAAGATGCCCACACAGAAATAGTAAGAAAGTTTGAATTCTTCAGTAGCAGAGCAGACACATCAGAGCAAATGCAGGCAGAAAGAAGGAAAAAGACAACACGTGGGGGATGGAAAACTTCCCACAAGATGCATCAGAGACAAAAACTGAAGTTCAATCCTTCCAACACACCAGGGAAACAATCAGGTAATGGTGGCCCACAGACCTACTTTGGTCAGTCCAGAGTAGCAACAATGAGATCAACTCTGGGGCAAAGGAAAGGTGGAGAGTCACCCAAATGACAGGAGAGGATCCAGGTGACACAAGGCCTTAGGGAAGGCTAAACACACGAGAGCCTGTTTATGTACATGGACAGGTTTTGTATGAGGACAAAGTGTACTGGAGACAGGCACTAGGAAAGAAACCATCGGCTGGTTGTGGGCGGGAGAACGGATTCCCCGAGTGCTGAAGGACAAAACTGATTACCTGCATGTGTGGACACAGAATTGACTTATTGTTGAAGAAGTGATGATGATCTATCTTACACAAGAAATTATTTCAGTTTAGTTTGCAGGTTTAGTTTTCAGATGAGCCAAGATCAAGGACATCACTAAAGCATTTTTTGCACTTGGCAAAATACAGAGGGACAACACACAGGAGAAACAGATCAACAGAATTACAGGAAACCAGCCCTGTGCTTCTCCTTTAATTCATTCTCTTCTTCACTTTTTCCTTCCACCTGTTTTTCAGTAACACTTAGAAATTCCACAGAACCTGGAAATGGGAAACAGAAACATCTGTTGACAATGCCAGTGACTTGCCTGTGCTCTGTTCTGGATTATCTGGATTTCTTCCCTCTGAGAGATGAACTCAACAGCAGCCCAAGGGAATATCTTCTTTTGTAGAAACTGAGGTGTGTTCCAAGAAAACATTTTAAATGGATAGAGGGGAAGGTAAGAAAGGGAAAAAAAAGAGTAGAAGGAAAGATTGAACACCCAGAAGATGTGGGTTTCAGAGAAGACAATCAAGACCTGCAGATAAAAGATGCCAATAAGGAAACAGGGAAATTTGACCAAATCTTGTTACTCTATACAAAGGTGACATTTCAGACCCACAAAACTTTGCAAAGAAGTGATTAGGTTCTCTGGAGTTTTTACAAAAATAAAAAACAGAGACAGAAACCTTGTTAATTGGAGCATATTTTTTGTACTTTATGTATTTTCCAACCCCTGAAAGGATCACAGGTGCCGTCAGGGATTGGTTCCACATTATGAATACAAAAATGTTGTGGAAGGATGTGGAAAAATGTCTCTGGTCAGTCAATCAACACATGGAAAGTTTCCGTCATGACTTGCCAGGCAACCCTCACCAATTAAAATAACCATCAAAAGCCATATATTTCATGCTGCAATCATGAACAGCAGAATGCAATTACAACCTTTCAAGGAAACAAGGACAGACAAACCACCAGCCAACTATTGATCACATGGCCTCTGATCATCAGACGCAGGAAGCATTTCCCAGTTCCCTGTCAGCCAGCTATTGATCCCCAGCACCTTTCCCTGGGACTGAGCCTCCAGCTTAACCACGGCTGCTAAAGCAGCTCTCAGAGAGGAGTGGCACTGTACCAAGACACACACTCCCCCAGCCAGAAAAAGCTTTAAGCACATGCATCTTCAAATGTCTGGGATGTCCCCATGGAAGTAAGGCAATCAGATGAGCCACCCCTAAAAATACAGGTTCTCTCCTAGAGCTGAACTAAGTTTAAATTAGTCACAGAATTGAAAACATCTCATGACATAACATTTACAGCATAGTCTCTAAAAGGGACCCAGCACTGGGCTGCTTTATTTCAAGCCCAGCACAAAGATCAGTGCCCTGCTGGGCCAGAGTTACCTAGGACAACAGACAGCAAAGCAGAGAAATACAAAATGCCTCCTAAAATGTAAAACCCAACTAAATACATTTTAAATAAAGGACAGTTTCCTGTGTCTATCCCATCTCAAACATTTCTGATTACCCTTTTCCATCCCATTGTTTTTGTTCTTCTAAAGCCTGGGATATTATCAGACTAACCACAGATCAAGAGAAAATATTTTTCTAGCAATCAGTACCCTAAGGTACTAGGGCTCTTACATGGGCTGGTATCCAAGTCTGACTTTTAATTAAAATTAAGATTACATTCCTTTGCTGAGACTCAGTCATGGCTCAGAGTCTTGCACAGGGGAGCCCAAACCATGTGAGGCCAGCTGTCATCTCTGCCATCCACTGCCTCTTTCTACAGCGAGCACCTCCCTTTCCTGAGTTCTGCACTGGGGGCTGGCTGGGACTGTGCTGCAGACAGACTTGAAATAGCTTTATCCGTCTGTCCTGATGGGTGTTAAACGGGAAGTGTGGGGCTGAGCACAGGCTGTAACTCATCCCAGAGATGCAGAGTGACTCAGGCAGAACTCTGCCCTCCTGCAGCAGCAGGAGTTATCTCAGTGACACGTCTACACCAGCCACAGTCAGCGGCACAGACACCAAATCCTTCCTCGTACCCAACCTCGCGCCTCCGCACAGCGCTCGGCTTTTCCCGGGAATCACATCTCCAAGGAACTGCCCCACACGCACCAGGACCTGCTGCCAGCTCCACTTACGGCTTGAAAACCACCAAACATCCAGGTGGCCACAGACTCAATCCAGCCACGGGCTGGCGTCGTGGATGAGCAGCAGCAGCAGGGTGTGAGCTGAGGGGCAGGGAGGGAGCTCCCAGAGCACAGCACTGAGTCACTCCTCAGCCTGGCCCCTGAGCACCAGGCACTGCCAGTGCCTCTGGCAGGATTACAGACCGAAAACCCCAACATTTCAGTCTGCTCCAGTCCAACGGTGTGTGGTTAGAAAATGGCAGGAAAAGCGCACAAGGACATGAGCTACCCAGCAGCCTGTCCCTGCACGGCCCCTCGCAGCAATGCCCGTGAGCCCCTCTCCTTTCAGGGCTCTCGCTGGCTTTCCTTGATGCCCAGAAGAGTTGCACAAAGTGGCTGCAGAAAGATGAACAGATACTGAACCTGCAGCTAAGTCAGTGAAAAGTCAGTCACAAGGCACCAAGGGTTAATCAGTGACACAAACACACACATTTGTACCACTGTGATTACCAACTCTAACACTCGTGGACACACACTGTAGACCTCATAGATTTGACACTGAATTTTGTTTTATTTTATGTGGAAGTCACATTCACAGACAATTTAATTTGCAGCTGCAAAGCAAGTACTGGCAGTGTGCAATTTGGATGCAGCGACTCATGCCAAACTTATAAATACAGTGTGGGGACAGAACAAATGTGAATTGAAAATGAACCTTCCACTGGGAATTTGGGTATTTTAAAAACTCACCAACTGCTGTAAATATACACTGAAGGGACACAGCTTCTTTAAGATGTTCTGTGCCTTACTACCACCAAGAGCAAAGAACGGTTCAACTTGGGGCAGCAAATACGCAAAAGACATTTCCAGTGTCACAAGGAACTTCTCTGGGACATGACCAACCTCCTACTAATAGTCATCAAGATCCAGTAGCACTGAGTGGCCTCAGACAGAAGTGAAAAGGCAGGTTGTGACTGTGACCATGAACTGACTCCCTTTTCCCATCAGCTGGGGGCATGGGCTGGTTTAGAAGTGCCCGTCATACCCTCAGGGTAATAATAACAATACTCCTACTATGGTTGTCCCACTTGGGCCTTTGAAACCAGCAGCTCTGTCAGCCCTCCCTGGGATCCCCTCCCAGGGACCTGGGTGAGCTTGTGAAGGCTGGACAAAGGCAGCAGCATTGCTCATCATCACCTAAACTGTGACACCTTTACGAGCTGTCCCTCAAAATTAAAAGTGCTGTCTGACCCCTGTGAGCGCTCCGGGCTGGCCAACAGCCACCAGGTGAGAGCTGCATCCCTTCGGATGCCACAGTTTGCTTTGAGCTTCTGGTTGATCTTGCCATGATTCCCCATGCCTTAAAACCAGCAGCAGGAGCTCCGGTTAAAGATGAATGGCATGCTCAAGCATTTGCCTTCACACAGGAGAGCAGAACGTGTTCTGGGCTTTTATGGTGAAATACACTCTCCCTGCCAGAGTAGAGGCTTCAGACCCTTAGCTCTGCAAAGCTCATTCCCTGACCACCTCTTACACTCCCTGAGTAACAAATAGCAAACTGATACTCGTCATTGTAAAGATTTATCTTAATGCAGTTTCTGCCATCACTGCCACTGGATTAAAATGTTCAGCCTGAGAAGATGCTGTGGATGGCATTATGATCTGCAAACTGAAGGCGCCTGGTAAGTTTTTTTCTTTAATGAGTATCAAACAGAGTCCATTAATTCCTCCAACTGTTCACCTGCACTCAGATGACACAAGCTATCTGGCATTATAGCAATGATCCTTCAAGAAATCCTGTCATGCTCTGAAATACTATCAAGAGGAATTAGATGATGAGCTTTTCAGGCAGATATTTTTCAGCTCTTGTCTTCCAAAAGCAAAATCTGCAACTGAACTCCTGCCAAAGCCAAGATTTTATACTTAACAGAAGGGAGAATGTTGTTGCCTGAATTAATATCTGTTATTTAAGATTCAGCAAAGCAATTTTACATATGAGTAATATAACATATTTAAACACATCTAAGTGCTTTGCTGAATCAAGGCCTAAAAGAGGTTCTGTTGGTGTCAGGGCTGAGAGAGAATCTGCATTTAAAAACCATCCTAACAAGCTTCAGTTGTTTCCTCTAAGAGATTGTGAATAAAGATCTACATTGACATACTTGATCTCAGGAAATCAGATCACTTTGGCTTCCACCTTACCTGAAGAGAATTATTTGACCTCTGAAAAAAAAGCTATCTGAGGAGCATGGCTTTAGGCAGAAGGCTGTAGAGGTTTACAGAGATGTGGCAAAAATCTACTCACAGAGCAAGGATCTGAGATGCTGAACTTGCTCAGTTATGGGAGCAAGGCTCAGCCATCCAGAGCCCATGGAACACAGGCAGGAAAGCAGCACATAAAATGTTCCCAACACATCATCTACTCTTCCTTTCCATTTCAATTCTAACCTCAGCTTTCTGGTGAAATCTCCTTTTTTTGAGGAGACTCTGCACAACTCTGAATCAATATATTACTGAGTCTTTTTCCCAAAGTTGCCAGAACCTAGGAAGATAATGAAGAGATTTACCATCTGAGCATTTTACCAACATGTCTAAAGGGGACAGAAGTCTCCTGTTTATTTACTGTGTACCTGAAATACTTCCTCATCTTTCTGCATTTGTGTCCTCAAAGAGGGAACCACCATCACTGCAGGAGACCCCAATAGCCCCTCCTTCCATCCTTATACCCCTACACTGGCAAGGCTGGAGCCCCCACAGAGGTGCCCATGGCTGAGAGTCTATTTTTGGGTTTCCTCTTAGTTACAAGCAACACAACCCCCCAGCAACGGTGTGATAAACAATGGTGGGAGTGGCAAAGGACAGCACTGGGAGCTCCTGGGAAGGCACAGGATGGCCTGTCCTGGCACACGCTGCCCACTGCAACCAGGACACCCTTACAGATGGCACCTGGCACAGAAACTGAAGGTAAACTCAAAGAAGTGCCTAAGAAAGGGCTCTGACTCAGGCAGAATTTCCACTTCTCTGCACAACTGCACTTGTCTTTGCTGAGCTGAAAACACTCACTGCCAAGTGATGAAATGAGGCCTTGGAGGCTCCATCATTCATTATCACATTTCAGCCTGAGTGGTCTCCAAACCACAACTTTTCCCAAGGGTTTGAAATATTATTTTATTTATTTTTTAGTTGTAGCTGGTTAAGTATTGAGCCCTTATCTAAATCAGATGTCTTCAGGTGCAGAATTACTGTTCTTTGGTTATTGCCTTTTCTTTTCTACAGCCATTATATTGAAAGTAAAACTGAAAACTGCTGGAGGTGAGATCAGATAATTCTTGTTATTTCGGGGAAAAAAAGACAGACTTAAAAAGACAGGCAATCTCGTGCTCTTACTCTCACATTTCTAAGTTGCATTGTGATGGCATGGCCAGGTTTTGGTGGGGGGTGGCTTCTGTGAGAAGCTGCCAGAAGCTTCCCCTGTGTCTGGCAGAGCCAATTCCAGCCGGCTCCAGGACAGACCCACCCCTGGCCAGGGCTGGGCCCAGCAGTGACAGCGGCAGCACCTCTGGGCAACATTTAGGAAGGGGGAGGAAATCCCCGTGGGATTGCAGCTGGGTGACAGGAGTGAGAATCTGTGAGAGGAGCAGCTCTGCAACCCCCAGGGCAGGGCAGGAGGGGCAGGAGCTGCTCCAGGTGCTGGAGCTGAGGCTCCCCTGAGCCCGGGGAGCTGCCCAGGGAGAGGCAGCTGTGCCCCTGCAGCCCCTGGGGCTCAGGAGGGACCAGAGATGCCCCTGCAGCCCCTGGGGGTCAGGAGGGACCAGAGATGCCCCTGCAGCCCCTGGGGTTCAGGAGGGACCAGAGATGCCCCTGCAGCCCCTGGGGGTCAGGAGGGACCAGAGATGCCCCTGCAGCCCCTGGGGGNCCCAGGGAAAGGGACCAGGCTGGAGCAGCTCCTGAAGGACTGACTGCACCCAGGGAAAGGGACCAGGCTGGAGCAGCTCCTGAAGGACTGCAGCCCATGGGAGGCTCTCAGGCTGGAGAAGTTCATGGAGTTCACGGTCTCCTGTGGGAGGGACCCCACACTGGAGCACGGGAGGAGTGTGAGGAGCCCTTCCCCTGAGGAGGAAGGAGCAGCAGAGACAGCCTGGGATGAGCTGAGCACAGCCCCCATTCCCCGTCCCCCTGCACCACTCGGGGGAGGAGATGGAGAAAGCTGGGAGTAAAGTTAAGCCCAGGAAGCAAGCAGGGGTGAGGAGAAACTGTTTTAGGATTTAGTTTTTATTTCTCATTATCCTACTCTGATTTGGTTGTTAATAGATTTTTTTGTTTTGCTGTGTCAGTACTGGTGTGGGATCTCTCCCTGCCCTTATCCCAACCCATGAGCCTTTCCTTACATTTTCTCTCCTCGTCCAGCTGAGGAGGGAAGGGATGGAGTGGCTTTGGTGGGCACCTGGTGTCCAGCCAGGGCCAACCACCACATAAATATGCACAGGAACTACAGCACAGACACTGGTTTAGGCAGAGAGAACCAATGGACTTCTCTACTCTCCTGTCAAAGGCTCAGAAGGAGCACCAGCATGTGTGTTGTGACCCTTGGCCTAACAAAGATCATTAATGATCACCCAATTACCTAAAGCTTGGCTCAACTGAAAACATTCTCCAAAGGGACATTTAGTCTTAATTTGAAAACAAAGAAGAATAGAGAATCTGCCACTACTCTTGCTATTTTGTTCCAGCAGTTCATCATCCTCATTGTAGAAAAACTGTCTTTGATTTCCTATTTGAGTTGTGTAATTTCAGCCTCCAGGAAAGATCTCTCTTGTGTTTGTCTCTAGCAAATATGAGACCACTTTCTAATGCTGTTTTATGGTTCAAGTACTTACAAGCTCCAGCCACATGTCCCTCCCATAATTTCAGATACACAAAATACACTGGGCTCTTCTGATTAGCTTTTCTCCAGCCTTTAATCATCTACTGAAGTTCTTCTGGGCCCTTTCTAGTTACTCTTATCCATTTAAAGGTGGGCACCAAACCTACAGCTCAGGATTCTCGCATGGGTCCCAGCAATGTCACAAAATGAACTCCCTGTTCATAAACTGCAGTAGTGTAAGAAGTTTCCATTTGGTTGCTTGTCCCGGAGCTCCTGTAAAGCCTTTTCAGCATCATTCTCAAGGGTGCAGTTCCCACAGACAGGACCTGCATGCCTTGGTCCCAAGGTCTGGATCTGCTGCTACTGAACACTCTGGGTTTTCCATTTGCACAGCCCAAAATATAGTGAGAAACGAAAGAGTTAATGCAACACCCTCTTCCCAGCTATGCTCACGTTGATCCTATTTCAGAGCTGAGCTGAGAGGAAAAGCTCTGCTCTGGACTCACCCTGGAACAGCTGAACCACAGCTTTGGTCGGGTGTTTCACCTGCCCCCAGGCACTGCTGCCACAGCAGCAGCACAGCCCCTCTCCGCTGCCTAAGGAAGTGCCCAAACGCTCCCCTTCCAACGGGCTTGTGCCAGAGGCTGCAGACAGAAGGAAATCCAAGCCCTTCTCACTTGTGAACCATCCTGGTGGATGACAGCTGGGCCCTCCAGCCGGGAGCAGCACAATGAGAGGCTCGGAAGACAACCTGGGCATCTCCCTGTGCGTGTGGTGACTCAGGGGAAGCCTCAATCACCAAATTCCAGGGCACTGTGGGGTGGGGCAAACGATGCTCCAAGTGGACATGTCTCAAGCTGCCCCATGGTAGGTGGACACTGGCCTCACACACCTCTCCAGGCCAGCCAGAAAAGCCTGTTGCGTGTTTAAAAAATTGAGTTTGTATTTTGCTATTAAAATACACTTCTCGTCCCTTATACATTTTTCTAAGGAACAATGACCTGCATACAGAACCCCATGGCAGCAAACATGCAGCCTGAGTACTTAAAAACAACACTTCTGCCCCAGAGAGGAAGCTGGAATTCACCCATGCAATTAGGTTATCCAATGCTGTGGATAGACATTATCTGATATCCTATTTTGTAATCCTTTGCTAAGCAGGATGCTGTTCACTTTGGGAGCCAACAAAAACAGCTACTCACTGTCAGTCCTGAGCAGAGTCAGGAGCAATCCCTGAAGGTTTGAGATGAGTTCAGCCCCGCATCTGGTAACGGTCCAGAGTAATTTAGAAAGGTCACTAAATTCTACATTCAGGTTGAAGGTTTCTTTAAACCAATATATACCAGTACAAATCTCAGGAGAAAAGACAACACTTCTCCTGTCAGAAGTGACCTTACAATGTTCTTTTGATTATCAACTTATTTGGTTCTATGCCAATAATCTTTTACTCTTTTTCTAATCCTTAACTGATCCTTTTTATAAACAATCTGTGCTCAGCACATTCTGCTCAGAATAAATCTTTTGCTGTGTATATGTATCATACCAAGATCTTCAATATCCAGGCAAATATTTTCATATATAAGGAACCTCACCAGACATGTACATAAAACAAGAAAAATCACCTGACTCCTGAAAATTGAGCTCTCACACTTCCCTTGAGCTTGGTGGGAATTTGTGAGCTCTCAGAAGTTACAGACAAGACACTGAGGAAGTCTCCAACTTAAGTCCATAATGCCTGACTTAAGGCACACTTCTGAAACTGCTGCCCTGAATTTTCCATTTCCCCCAGCAAAGCCAGGACTTCCCAAATCACACACAGAAACATCTCTTTCAGATTAAAAGGGAAACCTAAAAAGGTCCTGAGAACAGCAAGGAGGAAACAGTGATTTATCGTCTACTCTTCCCCTACAAAAATAAAATCTTGTAATAGCCTAAGACATTTCAGCACACAGTTTCTATTTGTTCTTGTCACATTCAACCATAAGTGAACAATTTTTGAGCACTGTGCACACACAGAAATGACAAATACACATGCCTGACTAGACTTGCATTTGCAAATAGAAAGTGACAAAAATATGGTTTTTGCTGCACAAATTCTACCACTTTTCTCTATAAAAATGATACATGCACATTACAGTTCTATAAACACAAGTGATTTAAAGCATATAGTGCTCCTAACAGCCAGGTTGAAGCCATTTTGTAAATGCAGCCCTTCAAACAACCAAACACAACTTTTCTGGGCTGCTGCTTAGCAAAACACCACTGAACACTTACAGATGGCAAATAAAAAACAACTTTTGAAGCTGGAGCCTTGCGTGGGAATTTTGCCTGGGGAAGCAGGCAAGATGAGGTCTCACTTTGTACACTGGTTGCTAAAGGAATATATATTACAAAAGGAAGCCACATAACAAGGGCATGGCAGATCTGACTTACCACAAGAGCAGCACGTGAAGCAGTTGGTATGATAGAGGTTACCCATTGCTTGGCAAGCCTGGCTCGCTCCATACACACCTTTTCCACATTTTATACAAATACCTACAAAGCAGAAAGAGAATCAAAGTTAAAATCCTCCACAGCTCCTAAAACCAGCTCCAGGCCGTTGGTTCACAACACTCACAACATCCCCCATCAGGCCCTAAATCAATGAGCTCCTCACCCTGAATAGATTCAAGTACTCAAGAGAGCAGCAGGCGGCTGCAGTGAAACAAATGCATGGAAATTAACCCAAAATTAAGGGGGGGGGCCAAGCCTGTGCTGGTGTTTCAATGTAGGGAGACTGAGGGTGGCTACAGACAGAAACCCAGAGGAGGCAGGTGCAAGCAGAAAGGACAGAGAAATCCACACACTCCCTGCAAACAACTCTGTCAGCCCAAGAAATCATCTAGTGAGACCTTCACAACTAAATGCTCCACCACATGACATTCAACAATCACTGATAAAACAATTCAGTCCAAACCCAAAAGACTTCTCCTTGGCCCTCTCCACAAAGGCAACACCAGGCGCGTTTGTCCGCAGTGAAAGCCACTGGAAAATGGATCTGCCAGTCACATCTGGTAATTGTTTAATCCCCCGTGAACAGAGGATGTAACCTCATAAACACAACCTGGCACCTTACCACAGCCAACAGGAAAGCCTCTGCCTTCCTTATGGTCTCAGGGCAGGAATTCTGGCTCACAGTTCTGAATTTCAGTGGGAAATTCAGCTTCACTGCCCAGGCCTGCTCCTGGTGATGCCAGGGGTGACTCCCATGGAGTCCTCAGGAGACCAAAGCACCAGGAGCCAACAAGTCAGTGGTTAGCTCTACACATGGCTGACTCACAGGGCAGGTCATGATTTCAGTAAGCTCTACAAAGACATTTTTTCTCTACAAGAGATAGTTTGGTTTTTGGGAGTATTTAAACCTATTTCCTCAAAGTTTTAAGAGTCATTTGCCTATGCGTTTATTTCTACCTATGCATAACCCCTCCAAATTCAAACCAAGAAAGAGAGGTAATTCAAGGATCACTTTGGTTCTGTGTCCCTATGAAGAAAAAACTAAACTCTGGGGAATCCATGTCCTTCTGTCACACAACTGGGACTACTGATTCTTAAGTTTTCCTGAGATGTCCATAGGTCTCTATTCAATTCTAGCAGGACAGTCCATCAAGACAAGGCTGGTGATATTTTTCAAATACTACAGTAGAAAATAAAAATGGAGATTTTTTTGCTTCAAACAACTCTAAAGAAACTGCTGTGTTCCATGTGTTGTTTGAGGCTTTATTTCTACAACTGCATGCACAAGCCTGGCATTAATCACTGGCACCAATAAAACTGATACTACACCTAAGAAACCAGGAACTAGAAAACTACAAAACCAGGCTTTTATCTTCCAGAATTCTTCCTTGCTGTGCTGTGAACATTCTGTGTAAGTACATGGAAAATAAAAATGCAAGTTCTTTGGGGGAAGATCAGCATATTATGAACAGGTGTCCCTCTCTTGTCCTGGGAGGCATCCCTCCATGAATTTCTCCAGTGTGAGAGCTTCCCATGGGCTGCAGTCCTTCAGGAGCTGCTCCAGCCTGGTCCCTTTCCCTGGGTGCAGTCAGTCCTTCAGGAGCTGCNGCTCCCCGGGCTCAGGGGAGCCTCAGCTCCAGCACCTGGAGCAGCTCCTGCCCCTCCTGCCCTGCCCTGGGGGTTGCAGAGCTGCTCCTCTCACAGATTCTCACTCCTGTCACCCAGCTGCAATCCCACGGGGATTTCCTCCCCCTTCCTAAATGTTGCCCAGAGGTGCTGCCGCTGTCACTGCTGGGCCCAGCCCTGGCCAGGGGTGGGTCTGTCCTGGAGCCGGCTGGAATTGGCTCTGCCAGACACAGGGGAAGCTTCTGGCAGCTTCTCACAGAAGCCACCCCCCACCAAAACCTGGCCATGCCAGCCCAGTACAACACCCTTTCCAGAACTGAACTGCTTCTGTGCAGAGCAGCATCAACACACCATCAGTGTGAGTTGTGGAGTGTGATCAGATTAACTGAGATACTGACAATTAAAAAGAAAGTATATTTCCTATAGTATGAATTCCAATACTGAAATGGAAAGACCATTCAATCATGGGTTTTATTGGTGTTTATACCTTTAACTCCCCCATTTCATGTCATGAAGGAAGATTAGCCTTTCATTCAGCTAGCTCAACATCCTGGCACATTTTAGACCATTTGTCAAATGAAATTATAACTTTAAAACCCAATACATATATTAATATTCTTTAAAATCTTAAACCTGATTTCAGAAATGCAGAGAAGCAAAACCTGTAACTTTAAGATTAAGAGCTACCCAAGCTAAAGCTGTGAGACAAACTAGGTGCCATCCAGATCCATCACGTTATTGCAAACGTGTTAAGAAAATGCCAGTCCTTGGGCAAGCTCAGCCCTGACACAAGAAATGGGAATTTCAGAACATTTGTTGACTTATTCAAGGCTGCCAAGTCTATTCATTTATTTGTAGCCAAACGTTATGGAAAATATCTGCTATTTGCCATGAGTTAAAGGTTAACTGATCAAAGATGGCTATCGATTACTGTGGACACTGTGACTGGAAAAGGTGTCCTGTGAGCCAGCAGCTGCAGGAATTCCTCCCTCCTGGCAGCAGCACAGAGCCCAGCAACCTGCTCGCTGTCCCACCACATCCCAGGGGCTCTGCAGGGACCCTGGGGCAGGAGGGGCTGCAGAGAACAGGGCGGGCACACCTGGAATAAGCCAATGGCACTTCAGCATCAGGCCCTGGTCCAACATCTCGGTTCATTCTTGGCCCTGGGGACAGGGGAAGCCCCTTCAGAGCCCCCCAGCTCCCTGGGCACTCCTTGCCCATCCTTTATGCCAACACTGGCAGCTACTGATGATCTGTCTGGCTGGGAGGTTATGCTGACAGAACTACGTTTTCCCATCTACACTTAATGCTATTCAAAAAGAGAGCAGGAATCCACAGTCTGTAATTCTGGCAATTCTGTCTCTGAGCTCTTGTGCACAAATCTACTACAGTCCAAACTGCTTTGATAGATGAAAGTTATTACCTCATTTCTTTGCCATGGCTGCACTGAACCGTCAGAAGCAAAAGAAGGATTTATTGTGGATGTTAAACACGCATTGGCCTCTCCAAGCAAGTGATTTGTTAGGAGCAGCTGTCAGTTTGTTAACTTGTTTTCTCCAAGAGAGTAGTCATTAACTCCAGGAATGAATGACCACAGAGATGATTAGCATACTAAAAAAGACTATGTAAAATTCCAAAAGTGTATTTTGGAAAATATATATGCAGCTGCAGTGTGAGTTTAGTGTGAGCTCATAACTGCCTAGGAAAAGCCCTGATTCCATGGCTGCTCAGGTCTGCTTTTCCACCAGTCGCAGCCCAGACTGCACACTGCAAGCTTGTGAAGCCCTGACATAACAGCTACATCACTTTCCTGCCCCCCCCCCGATTTAATTCCAAGGCTTGTTAAACCGCCTATGAAGAATGTTCTGTTGCAGAGCAAGCATGTCTCGTTTCTCACACTTCTCTTGACATGACTTCAGATCAACTCCTGCCTTTATACAATGCCTTGCCCCTCCTGACACCTTGATTCTGAGCAGTCAGCTGTACCCCAGCTCTGTAACACATCACCTGCTATGTTTCTACCCAGGTCATCAGCTCTCCTACAGATCTGGTGTCTCTACCCAGAAAAAGACATTACAAGATGTTGCATAGACTCAAAGTTGCCATGAAGGTTGGCTGAGCCAGGAGCACAGTGTCACAGCAGTCCTTGGCTGGGGTGGAGAGATGTTCACACCCTCACAGAGTGTTTAACCAAACGGGAGAGTAGAGACTGAACAAACACTCTGCAGACCACAGCAAAAGACCACCAACAAAAGTGGTACTAGAAAGAGAAGGAGCTCCCAGAGACTCCCTGCTGGACTCCAGCACATGGCCAGTGCTCCCCACACCTTTAACCAGTCCACTTCACTGAGCTTGACCACGTCAGTGAGAACATCATCTCTGGACACAAGCCAGGCAAGCCTCCAGCACTGCATGGCAACAGAGCTGTCAGAGGCATGATGCTCTCTGGGCAACTCACACACCAGCAAAC
Source organism: Edolisoma coerulescens (assembly GCA_013397115.1). Lineage (NCBI taxonomy): Eukaryota > Metazoa > Chordata > Aves > Passeriformes > Campephagidae > Edolisoma > Edolisoma coerulescens. The sequence continues at coordinate 133,599 of VWZW01004120.1, forward strand.
ACGAATATCAGCACCAGCAGAAGGTCAGACAGGTATTTTCTGATGCGCTCAGTGACTTTGCTCAAGACTTGAGACCATTATAATGAGCAAAGGTATCAGCAACAACCTAGAGAAGATATTGAAACTATACAATTTTTCAGCCTGCTGTAGTAGCCTGTGCATTACAAGAAGTTCAGTTTGGGACCTGTACATCAAATCCTGGAATGCTCTTTTGGCCATGCCAGTGCAGGCTGCTACTTCATAGAGACTTCACCAGGCAGCCAGAATTAGGAAAAGGGCTGTTAAATACAGTGCATTCATCACAGCAGATATTTAACCACCTCTCGGCCAAGCTTCATCCTCAGACACATGTTGAATCCAGCCTGTGCTTAATGCCATCCTTTTGTAACCTGAAGGCAAAGATTTAGCACAAATGCAAGAAAAATGGTACCATGTGGCCTCTCAACTCCAGCAGGCAGCAGCTGTGAGAGCTGGGAGAATCCAGCTACCACAGACAGAGCTCAGGGATGAGCTGCAGCTTTACTGTCTTACAGCCACACCGTATCTCCAGGATAACTGCTACATGCTGCCTACAGTAGGGAACAACCAAGCCCTGTCATCAAGAGTTATGGTAAAGCTAAAATTAACAACTAACACATGGCACAGATGACTCCCTCCCTGCCTCTGCAGTTCTGGGAAAAGGGCGGATGAACGTCACGCTGGGCCACTGCAAAATCCCCTTTTCTTCTCTCAGACAGCAAAAGACCATCTTTACATAAGCCCCAAACAAGATCTTCCACACCTGCAGCCTTTCCATGGCACAGGGGCAGGGAAATGGAAACCTACTGCCATGGAGCAGGAAGAACAAACGAGGAGGGAAGCCTCAGCTCCAAACAAGAAGCCAAACTGCAGCAGGAGCTGCGAGAGCACGGGGGGCTGTGTCAGACACCTGCAGGTGCCCCTGGCCAGGGGAGGTGCTCCCACGCTGCCTGCAGCCAGTGATCTCACACGGGGCGTTGCTGCTGCCTGTCAGACGTGTTCTGCTGAGCAGCCAGGCAAACAGGGAAGCCCCAGAGCTGCCCTGAGCCCAGGCTGCTGTGCCACTGCTGCCGCCGTACCTGCTGAGCTCCCGGCAGCTCCCGTGCACGTCCTGGGCTGCGGCAGCTCGGATCCGAGAGGTGACTTCAGGGGAGAAAAATGCTCCTTTCCTTCCAACAACCACAGGAGGAGGGATCTTCCGACACACACGTCATCCCTCAGTCAGGCACAGATAGAAGACACGAGGCACCTGCAGGGAGCAGAGCCAGGCAGGGCAGCCCAGGGAACCCTCCCAGCCCTCGCCACCATGGGTAGCTCTCACTGCAGGGCTTCCATCTGTTACCTGGCAGATACCTTGCAAATGTACCAATGATTCAATATCTAACACCAAATGAAAGCTGGTACATACAAGTTATAAATAAATACAACCTGGACATGCTCAGCAGCAACATCCCGTGATAGGAATGATGGAGGGACTGCCTGGCTAAGCTACCAGCACTGCCTCTGCCCCAGGAAAGACACCATGACATGAATTAAGGTTGAAAATGACAGGCTAAAAAAAGTGAGAAAAGCTCAGGTAAATATTTTAGGCTCCCCTGCCAAGCCCCAGCCCATCCACACCTGGCACCCCAACACCCAGGAGCGAGCTGACTCCGTCTGGCAACACAACTCCAACTCCAGCCTGGAATCCCCACGTGCTCCCTGCACTGACTGTGCTGGAGTACACTGAACTGGAGGAACATGGGCCACAACACCTAACACAAATCACAGCTTAAGCAAAGCAAGGCAAGAAGCAGCCTGTGGAGCAGGAAACCTCTTTTTGTCACTGTTAAACCTTGTTGAGATTGCCCCCGACCTTCCTCCTCGAGGAATAAACAATAAACTATTTAGGCCCTCGAGATATGCATCTGCTGACTTAAAAAAATCTCCATCCCTTCAGTGCCTGCCTGCTACAGGAGGCTTTACTCAACACACAGGAGGGATGCGCGTGTAGAACTTTATTCAGAAAAATCAAAATTTGAGATTAATTTATGTTTGGTTACAAATGCAGCAAAGTTCACACTCACTGGAAGTTTTGCAGAAGCAATGCTCTAGGTTCTGAAATGACTTTCATTACCTCCACTCTGCCTGTTTCTTAATGAGGCTTGCGTAGGACAAAGCTGCTGGGAGAGGTCATGGCCACAAAGGAAGGCACTGGGACCAGTTCCAGGAGCAGCAGTGCTGATCAGAGCACAGGAGCCAAGCTCTACCTGCCTGAGGGATCGGCGCTGCCAGCAGGACTCAGCCTGTTCCTGCTTGCTCTGACAGCAGCCATACATGCTGTCTGTTCTGCTTTGTCCTTAACCTTCTGGAGTTTCAAACGCAGGCTGAGGTGATGGGCAAACATTTGGGAACAGAAGGCCACAGAAGCAATTCACAAATACCACCTTCCCCCTCTCCCTATTTAGCAGCTCTGAGCCCAAGGCATGTCAGTGCTGGTGAATTAAACCAGCTCCAGGCCAGCACTGCAGAGTGAAGATGCCATGGGAGCCAGTATCGGCTCTGATCAGCAGCTGCTGGAAACTGGGAGGCTTTTGTTACTGCTGAAGTAGATCCACCCCCGTCGCACAGTGAAAGCCCGAAGCCAGCACAGCAAATGCTTATTGCTTCATACAGTATGTGAAATTACTGCTCTGAAGCATGAAATTACTGACACTATCTGCAGGATTCATCCCTCTGCAGAGCTCCCCTTTGTGCGGAGCCTCCCGACGGCACAAGGCCGAGCATGGCCCCATTGTTCCTGCCCTGTTCTAGCTACACTGACACTCGCTTTACAAATATTCACTCATTTCTCTGTGTCTTGATTTAGTGCGTGGCAGTTCCAGGGTGACTTATACTTCTTATTTGGCATTTGTAGAAAAATCTTTTGCCACTGAGGCACTGAAGTGGAAGACAGAGGAGCTCTCGTGGCTGCTCCATGGGCTTTGGGTTGCTTTGTCTGGGATTCAGAGCTCAGCTGACTGCTCGAGGCTCATGCTCACATTCACAACCACAGCACAAGGGGACTTGCAGATAACTTTATCAACCAAAGTATTACTCAAAAATAAAAAGAGTGATAAAAATCCTGTTTCTAAAAGTACCTTGTGATGACTGGGATTTTTAAAGCTGGGAGACAAATATAGCTGCGGTGGTAAAGGAGAGCACCACTGGGAATTAATAACTCAGAGGGAAAAGTCTGTAAATCACATTCCCTGTCCTACTGCCCCTCCACTGCTGAATACCTGAGTGTCTCGCTGTGGACATGAGCCCTCTCACAGCCCAAAGGGACCAGGTCAACAAGGCCCTTCAGCTCAAACCACACTTATTTTGCCTGGAGCACAGTGAGCGTAATCACATTAATAACGCAGCCAATTGAGGAGTGTTGAATTTCTAGCAGAGTGTAGTAGCAGTCAGGGGAGGACAGGCTAGGGCCAAAAACTGGAGCTTGTACAGCTGCTGGCAGAGGAGGACACAGCTCCACAGCCAGAGGAGTCTCGGGTGAGCCCAGCACACACAGGTAGGGCCCAGAGCCAGCAGACGCGAGCAATGCTCCTGCAGCTCCTGGTTTCAGAACAGACAGACCCAATACCAACATCCGAAGCCCCACAGTGCTCCTGGGCAAATGCCCCCTTGGGAAGCTGGTGAGAAGCACTAGGGGCATTCAGCCCAGCTCTGTACTCAAACTGACCGAGGAAGAGGGCAGACCATCACACTGCACATCCCAATATAATGGGCAACAGAAGAAGTGGCAGTTCACAGAGGGTGATAGAGGAGATTTTCCAAAAACATTTACTTGGTTTTAAATTAGCATGGATACTGCAATTTATACCAGTTGCTGGTTATACCAGCTGGAGATCACCTGAGCTCTGGGGTGAGATGTTTGCCCATGTCATTACTTCAGACTTTGGCACAATGCAGGTCAAACAGCAGACCTTTTATGTTGGATTTAAACTTTTATTAAGTTTTATTTTCCAGTGACAGGTTTACAGACATTGAGACAGTTTTATTACAGCAAATAAACAATAAACTGAATATTTAAAGCTCATGTTGCCATCTTCTTTCCTTTCTGCTGATGCCACACATTAATAATAGTATATTTATCTACACATCGCAGATTTTTTCCATATAAGTGACAGTGTTCACAGTACAGAACCAATCAGAAAACCTACTGTACCAGCTCCCTTTTCCAGTTTTGATGTTCTTAGTTACCTTTAGTTTCTGTCTTGGCTCTTTTCTATAGTAAATGTGAGTCACTGACACCTCTGTAGTCTTCAGAGAAAAAACCTTCTGAGATGACATGGAAAAGACAGAATCAATTTAAATACTTCACCTTACAAAAATCGGTGCAACCAGGTAACAACAGCGATACTGAAAGCACCAATGATGCAGCCCAAATACCCTGAACTGCACAGCATGTCAGAGCTGCACACAGAGCTGCACAGACGTCAAGCTGGAGAGACTTTTCATTACATTCTCCTGACATCGCACCTATGAGTCATCACTCTAATATATGGCAGAAAAAGGTCATATATTACAGCTGCCTTCCTTGACATATTTAAAATGGGTTCATGATTAAACAAGGAGACTAGTCTAAAAGTTTCCAGGTGCACTTTCCTATTTTCTTAGATAACGGTCTATTTCCAGCACGAGCATGACAGTCTGGAAAAGGCATGGAATTACGTAACCACACTTGGTGACAAACTCAGCAGCTCCTTCCACAAGCAGTTCCCAGTCCCACACGGACACCACAGCCCCACAGTTCCAGCACCCACCCAGCAAAGGTGCTGACTCCTCTCCATAGTTCTCACCTGCCCCAGGGATGTTCTTTAGTATCCCCAGAAGCATAAACAGGTTTGCTTAAACACAAACATGCATATTGGTAGGTATTATACCAAGCTAATATTTAGAAAGACAGAACTATTCACTTAAGAAAAGCTTGAAGTGACTTAAAAATCTCTGTTACCTCAACCCTCTGAATGAGTTTTTTTTCCGCCACTCCAAGTCCAGTGACTCAAGGGTGCTTTGAGAACATCAGGAGGAGGAATGTACCTTCCTGTAAGGCACAGGAACAACCATTTCAGAAAGTCACTGGCCATAGGTTCTCCCACCTTTAGTCATGAAGGACTTTAGTTCTGAAGTATCAGCAAGCCTCAGCTTCCCCACCTTGGCAAGAGAGAAAAGCTGTCTCCTCTGCAGGCTCGGCCCAGGGAGGCGCTCAGTGCAAACAGCCGCACTCCACTCAGACAGGAAGATGCTCAGACTGTAAGAAAAGCCTGTCCTGATCTAGCAAGCTGAAAACCCTTGGGACAGCTGGTCAAATACAGCTCAAGCGACATGTAAACAGGATATTCTAATTTTGCCTCCTCTACCTTCAGGAAACAGCAACACTAAATGCTGTAGATGTAGGCCCATTTCCTGCCTCTCAATTCAACTCGGGGGGGGGGGAAAGTAAAAGTTAGAAAATCAACAGACTGCCCACATGTTCAACTGCTCTCCAGGGCAGACCCAGGTGGGCAAGGGGTTGCTCCAGGCTTCTGTCAGACTCCTGCCTACAATGATTCCTGCAAGAGGGCAACTCCTCCCATAACCACGAGCAGACCTGAGCTCCATCCTCACCTTCAGGAACTTGCTCCCCCCCAGCACCACCCAGAGCTGCAGGAGTGGACAGGTCTCACTCGGACTGACACTGAACCTTCCACTGACAGGGGGAGCAGCACAGGAGGCCATGTTCCAACACCTGAATAAATCCAGCTTTACAACTCTCAGTACCATATAAAAAGATGCCACGCAGTGTAAAGTACTGATAGTTAACTTGATGTTGGTGGGATTTCTGCTAGGTCAGGTATCTTCTGTCTGGACTGCTTTGACTTTTTGCTGGATCAGGTATTGTCAGTCCTGGATCAGGTAACAGTCTGCTCTCCAGCAGCTGGAATGAACTCCAGGGTATGTGGGCTGTCTGGCTAATTCGACACAAATGTGAACACACACTTGATCCCCATCCAAATAGTATCAATGAATGATCCAGAAAGGCACAAATATTACACTCAGGACCATCCCTCTCCCCTACTTTGACCTAGACTGTCATCTTGACAAGAAACAGGAGCAAAGTGGGTATTAAAGGGCAGAAATTGGAGGGAAAAAAGAAAAAAAAAAACCAAACAAACCCGTAGTGCTACCTTTCTCCAATGGAAAAAGTGTGAAATGGGCATGGTCACAGCACCCAACCAAGAAGCACATGTTGGCTCTGCTCATGCCCTCAGTTATGAGCTGTCTCCCAGACAGTGACAAACCACCAGCCAGAGCTGGCAGACTGTGTCTAAAAGCACACTTTTTTTTGCCACCCACCTGTTCTGTTCTCGCAGACAGACCAGTGACACAAGTGCCCGGCTGCTCTGCAAAACCTGGGTGCCGAGGGAACAACGCCCAAGACACTGACTTAGCTGGGAAAGGACCTGGCACAGAAGGGAACCCCCACCTGTAACAGGGTTTTGGCATCATCAGCTCCTTTCACAACCTGCCCACTGCACCTGCAGCCAAAGCCTTGGCCCACAGCCCCTACAGAGAAACCTGCAGCCACTCAGCTGCAGTGCTGAGCTGCTGCTAGTAAAGAACACGTGTGCTGCAAGAGCACTTGGCACTGAGATGCAAACAGGGAAACACCCCTGCCCTCAATGGCTCGGTCAAAGAGCAATTTGCTTGAGGGGGAAAGGATTTGTCTTTCCTAATGACCCCTGTGCACAGGGCTGGCACTGGTGCCCACGAGTTTTGTCTTCACAAAACAGCTGCCACCCAGCACTGCAGCACCCAACCACAGAGCAGAGAGGCCCGTCCCCAGAACTACACTGGGTGCCTTCTCCACACTCACCCCACTCACCATCTCCATGCCAAGACAGCCAGGCATCCTCTTTTTAGAATGATTTTTGGAAGATGGATGCCAGACTCAAGTCAAAGTGAGGAACAAGACACCAGATGCTCTACTCTCCCACTCCTGACACCTCACCACCCAAACATCTCTTATTTAGTGAGTAACTCATCAGCTTCACCACCCACAGTCATAAGACAGCAAAGGGGTTGTGGCTGAATTCCTAGCAACTCTTACAAAAACACAACTAAAGCACAGTTGAAGAACAAACTCCCCTGGTATAATTATTCTTTAAAAATCTTTCTAGAAACACCTCCTCAAGAACTCCATAACCAGGGAAAGAGTGAGCAGATATAAAGGGTTAAGAAGGTAACTTTTCACTTTGTTAATTACAGTAAACATCTCCAAATAAACATGATCTTATGAATTCCATCAGCCAAACCTCCCTTCTCCGTTTTGAAAGGTTACATGAAGTGGTGAAATGTTAGTTAATTTATGTCTTAGAGGACTGGCTAAAAAATAACAGAAACCTGTAATCTTTTCATAATTATAAGTCAACACTTAACTGATATGAGAAGCCTCTATTCATAGCCAGTAAAAGGAGCATTCATTCCTCTTTACATCATCCCTTTACCGTTATGTCTTGATGCAATTTTCAACAGCAGGTGAAACCACTAAAAATTGGAAACTGTGTGAGAAATTTTCCTCTATCTGGTTTTAATTAAAACACTCAGCAAAACAGAGAAGTGATAAAGAGAGGCAACCCTTTCCACCTCAACTGCAGCCTGTGCACCCATCCTCAGAGAGCCCAGTGGAAACCTCACGTGCAACGTCAGTGGTATTTTCCCGACTGCTAAAGCAGTGGCTCAGATTAGGATCATGGCAAAAGCAATAAAAGATAATTCACATCTGACTATGAACTATGTGGTAGTTGTTTGTGCCCTTTTAGGTTTCAGGGGACCCACCTGAGAAGTGGGCACTGGAGGGGCTGCCTTTGGAAGCCTGGATGGGACCCGAGCTCCCCACAGGCTCCCAGCACACAGAGGGGACCCTCCATCTGGGCACTGGGTGGGAGCTGGAGTGTCTCCCACCAGAAGTTGACACACCCCACTCCCAGCCCCTGGTTCAGACACAGCTTTTGTGGGCAAACTGCCCAGAGACTGAGGCTGGACCGAGCACGTGGGTGCCCAGGACACGCATGCAGCTTCAGTGTCCCCATGATCCAGGACGGGCAGCCTGAACTCCAGCTCAAGCTGCTGTCAGCTTCCTTTGCCAAATGCACACCCTGGACTCCACAGGTCCTTTCTGCAGAGCTGCTTCCAGCCAGTGGGCTCCCAGCTCCCAGCACTGCATGGAGACTGTGGCTCCCCAGGTGCAGGACTTGGCTTTTCCCTGTGTTGGATTTCATGGGGTTCCCATTCCCCCATTTCTGCGGCCTGTCAGGCTCCTGCTGAGCACCACCACGTCCATCCAGTCTATCAAGCAGTCCTCCCATGGTGGTACAATCCACAGGCTGGCTAGAGGGGTACTCTGTCCCATCACCCCAGTCATTAAGATGTCAAACACTACTGACTCCAGAACTGGCTCCAGCACGGACTTCTGAGGTGCACCACTAGTGATTGGCTCCAACTCAACCTCATCCTGCTGGTCACACCTGAGCTCAGCCAGTTTTCAGTCCATCTCACAGCCTGTACTTCACCAGTTTGCCCAGAGGGATGTTACAGGTGACAGCATCAAAAGCTTTCCTAAAGCTGACCTCAAGCACCACTGCTCTCCCCTAATTCCCCAGGCTTTTTATCACAGAAGGCCAACCCAGCACCCCTGCTCCATGTTTTCCCTGGTCTTCCCATCATTCACGCATCTGCAGAAGCACTTCTTGACTTCCCTGTCTTCCACCAGGGCCAGCTCCAGACAAGCCTTGTGTCTCCTGACCCCACCCATGTGTACTCTGGCAGTGTTCCTATATTCCCCCCAGGTTACCTGTCCCTGCTCCCACCCCTTACACATCACACATATCCTTTCCATTGCTTTCTTCGGAACCCTTTGCTCCTCCATTCAGGCCTCTTGCCACTTCCTGCTGTCAGGATAGATCATTCCTGAGCCTGGAGACTGCAATCCTTGAAAAACCAACCAGTTTTCCTGACCCCTTTTCACTTCTCCCTACCTACTTTAGAACTCCTGTAAGTCAGTAAAGTACAGAATTTATATATGAAATATTCAAAGTCAGTTCAGTCTACAGAAAAGCTCTCCCCTGTTGCATGTACTGGTGGAATCCGGACTTCAGCTTCCAAGTAAATCTCGCCCTATCTAAATTCACAGCAAAATGACATGGCTAAGTAAAGAGCTACCTGTGAATATTTACACATTTGGTGCCTATTTAGAGATTTAACTCCCCACTGGATTCTCTTTGGACTTAAAAATAAGCATAAATGCATTTCTGAGTGTGACCTTTGATCAAAACGTTTGAGATCAGTGTGTAAATCACTCAGTTGGGATTTTTCCTTCTCATGTGTTAAATCACTGCAGCATAACCTAAGGCAAACATTCCCTTAATTGCACAAAAGCCCTTTTGGAATCTCTCCTTTCACTGTATTCACCAAGAAATAGGTTCCTCAATGCTCCCTTGGAAAAAAACCCAACAAAGCAACTGACACAACCCACAAAACTTATCTTCTGAAAACTAGCTAAAAGAATTAGTTTAGTTGTTGGGGGTTTTAAATTTATTTCTGCTTTTTAAAAAAAATTAGTAGAGCCTTTGTTTGCAGATGAATGTAACCTCTTCTGTAATTATGCCCATGAAAATAAGAGTGGCTTTTACCAAATCAATGATGAAACTCTCTACTGTGCTTTCTCTGTAAGGTTAAGAATGAAGTACAGAGCTGGTACTGAGCCGGTGCCTGCACATCCCTTGCTTCTCTCACTGGTGCCTTTGACAGATGAAGGATTTTATCATTTCTGCAGAGGAGCTAATTGTCCCTTTTAGAGAAGGAATCATTGTTGATCCTCAATTAAAACAGACTGCTTCACTCTAATACCAGTCATACAACATCTTCTCTGGTTGTCTTCCACCACAGCGAGAGAGATGTTTCTTCAAGCAAAGCAAAAAAAACCCCAAACCCTAAGAGATCACCAAAAATGGTTGTTCCCCATTGGTTTTCAGCTGGTGGAGCCACAGCTTTTACCCTGCAGCGGAGTCAATGACACAGGCCGGCAGGAATGGCTGCGCAAGGAGGAACATGCATCCCTTTCCCTGTCCTTCCCTGCACCAGCAGCCGCCCCCCAGGCTGGGCTGTCGAGGCAGCTCAGCACCCCGCTGCGACAGCCGCGGCCTCTGCAGGGCCAGGCTGGAATCCCAGCCAGCGCCGCAGCCCTTCACCTGCTGGACACGGCAACAGCTCAGCACCTGCTGACAACAGAAGGACCTTTGGCTCAGACCTGAAACACTGGCTGTCCCCCAGGCTCCAAACGCTTCTTCCCCTGCACGACACTTGCCACTGTTTCTTCACAACCTGATCATGGAGCTCTTTGAGAGAAGAAAATCTGAACTATTTTATTCCTATTTAGGACTAAACATGGGGAATGTCACCTGTTCTGATCTCTACACTCCAGCCTGCGCAGAACAACCTTATCCCAGTTCTTCCCTCCCCCTTGTGCTTCCAAGTTTGTGCCCTGCCCTGGGCTGCAGGATGAGCACAAACATGCAACTGTTTGTTCCCCAATGGTCACACTTGACCTTGAGTCAGTTTTACTCTGACTTAGACTCCGAGACAACACTTACTTTGCTGTCTTAGGTCAACTGCTTGGTGAGAAACTGCAAGCTGCATGGTCCAAAAAATTCAAAACAGCTATTTATTTGCAGGCTTATTGGACACTTTTTCTGGCTGGTAGCTATTTTTCTGGGAACAGTAATGCTCCAGCAGGAAACGATGCATGCAGAACTGAGCCTGCACCAGCAGCACACCCAGCTCCCAGATCTTCCTTCAAAACAGGAATTAATGTCCACTCTTTAGGGAGATTTTTTACACATCATTGTCACCCGGGTGTGCAGCTCTTACCCCTTGAGAAGGGCACACTCTCATTCATCTCACTGCATTTTGGTTGCACTCTCAATCAAATTTACAACGTGTACAAGCAAAATTGAAGTAATGACCTAACATTCCCCCACAGTGCCCCTATAATTTGGTTCCCTGGTCAAAATGAAAATGGTTCAAATTAAAAACAAAGTGAGTTTATACCACTTTCAGCTCAGCCCTGGTGCCGGCAGCTCTGGACCAACAAACATTGCCTTGAAATGGCAAAAGCCCAGAAAACACTTAGGGGGATGCAAATACACAGGCATAAGCTTCATAATAAAGGTGAAATAATGTATTTCTCAGAAACTTGAGCAAATATTACCATGTATCTGCCAGAACTCTCAGCAGCCCTGCCTTTTTTTGTTTTTTTTTTTTAATCAAATTGTTCTCTTGCCTTTTCCACATTGTATGGGAATATTAAGTTAGAAGCTCCCCAAATGCACTCACTGGTGAGCCACCCAGTCGCAGGGAGCACTCCCTTGGCCCTCTGAAGAGATGTTCCCACACACTGCACATCTCTTCCTCTCTGCTTTTAAATATCACAGCAAAATTCACAGCAACCTTGAGGACCAGAGCAGCCAAGTCCTTGAAGAAGTCGTGGTCTCTGAACAAGCCCACACAGACCTCGCACTTGGATGTTGAGAGGGAACAGGCGTCAAAGTAGGCACAACCCCACCCAAAGGAGGAGAAGACAGGAACTCTGACTATTTGGATCAGCCAGTGCACATCACCCTTAACCAGCGATGTGGGCTGAGAGTTGGAGGAAGTGACACCTGGAGCAGGGCTAGAAACTCCCCAGGCAGGCACTGACCCAGCTGGGAACGGAAGAGCTCTAAGTCAATGCTCATTATTCAAGGGGTACTTTGTCAGAAAAACGAAATGAAGTCCTTCCCCCCAACCCTGAAATGCACTATTTCTCTGACCTTACAATAATCTAACACTGGGGTTCCCAATTCTGCCAGTCCAACCAAGTAAAACACCCAGTAATTTCAAAGGAAGTTCTGCCTCAAAGGAAGTTCTGCCACAAAGGAGTCCAGGATTTGTCCTCCAGCTCAGAAGCACGAGTGTTTTGTTTTGTGGGTTTGTTTTTTCCCTTTTCACGAGCTACAGCAGTAAATCAGACAGACCAAGCCAGATGTGGTGTCCAGCCAGAGCGAGGCCACCGCTGCGGCCACAAGGGTTTGAGCTGCTCCTCCCTGCTCCTGCCTGCCATCCCTCCTGGTCCCTCCCACCACCCCTGTGGGGAGCCAGGCAAAGCCCCTGGAGGTGGGAAGCAGGGAAAAGCAGAGCTTCACACACTTGGCACACCAGGAAGCTGATTTGCAAGTCTGCACTTGGCACAGCTTCAAAGAGCTTTCTCCTAGGTGGCCTCAATCACCTCTTTCTGGGCTGGTTCTTCACCGGCCTGGATTCCTCCCAGGTGGGAAAGAGGGGCTGAGAAAGCCTTTTCCCAAAAGACTTAACATCAGTTTGCTCTGAGACAGCATGCAAGGCTATTTCAGCCTAACCCAAGCTATCACTTCTCTTCTTACATTTTCTTAATGGGTATGGGAGGTTTTTTGGGTTTGCTTTCTTAAAAGGCGTGGTCTGGCACTCCAGAGTCATTCTACCCCATGTGGAATTGCCCCATGGCTCTCAGGCAACGTGGGATTTGGTGAGCGAACTGCCACATCTCCACTCTGCCAGAAACTCCTGCAAGGGGCAAACCTTGTCCATGCTGCTCAAAGCCCCAAGCCCAAGCCTGCCGTGGATTTCTTCCCTCTCTCTGAACCAGGTAGTGCCCAATTGCAGGTGTTGCTGGTGTGGCTGCCGGGAAGTCCTGCACCGCTCTCCACGACCAGGCAACACCTCCCAACACCGTCACTCTCACCACCCTCGCACAGGAACATCTCCCTCAAAACCAACACACAGAAAGACTGGGAGATTCTCTCTCCAGGCGAAGCAAAACACCATGTTTGTAAAACACCATCTGAGACCAGCACCTGATGACTGCCAAAATTTCAGTATGTGTGTTGGTTTTGCATGGCCTGGTTTTGGTAGTGGGGGAAGGCCACAGAGGTGGCTTCTGTGAGAAGCTGCTGGAAGCTTCCACTGTGTCTGGCAGAGCCAACCCCTGATGGCTCTGAAGATAGACACGCTGCTGGCCAAACCTGGGCCAGTCAGAGAGGTTGGTAACGCCTCTGTGATAACAGATTGAAGAAGAAAATCAAAACAAAGAGGGGCACTGTTAATTCCAGCTATAGAAGAGGAGGTGAGAACATGTGAGGGAAACAACATGGAGACACCAGGGTCAGAGGAG
>VWZW01004120.1:147155-159059 GCA_013397115.1 Edolisoma coerulescens
GGAGAGAGAGGGCCCTGCTCCCAGGCTGCAGCAGCCTGTCCTTGGGGGACTGACCCCGTGGCAGAGCGACCCACGCCACAGCAGTTTTGGGAGGACTGCTGCTCCTGAGAGTGGACCCACGCTGGAGAAGTTGGTGGAGAGCTGTCTCCCGTGGGAAGGGACCCCACAGTGCAGCGGGGGAAGGATTCCTCTCCCTGAGCAGCGGAAGAAGAGCTCGGGTGATGAACTGACCAAAGCACCCACACCCTGTCTCCTGCGCTGTCGGTGGGAAGGAGGGAGGGGCTGGGGAAGAAAAGGTGTTTCAAGGGCTCATTTTACTTCTCATTATCCTCCTCTGACTCTGTTAGTAATAAATTCACTTTGCAACTTTAAGTTGAGCCTGTTTTGCCCTTGGAGTGTTTTCTCCCTGTCCTTATCTCACTCATGAACCCTTTGTCAATTTTTTTCTCTCCTCTGCCCAGCTGTGGCAGGGGAGGGCGAGCGAGCAGCTCTCGTGGGTGCCTGGCATCGGGCCAGTGTCAAACCAGGACAGTATGAATAAGCTGGACCTATTATTTTGCTGAAAAAAAAAAAAAAAGCAACCAAAGGAAGAAAATAGCAAGAGTCCTCAGAGCCCCAGCACCTCACTCAGCATCAGGGTGATCTCTAGAACCACCTGCAGGTCATGTGCATCACCCCTGCCTGTGTCTGTAACTGTGCTGTACATCCAGCCTTAGCTCTTGATACCTTTAAGGACCCCTGCTCTGGGCAGAAGATAACAAGGAGAAGAAAAGCAAAGGATGCACAACTCACATCTGGTCACAGCCTCTATCCCATCACACTCATCTTCCACCCCTGTCCTGCGAGTGAAGCAACCTGGGAACTCTGTGCCCAGAAGTGACTTTGTACAGGCTGAAGGAGGTCAGCAGGACACAGAGCATCACAGCCCTCTCCCACACCACTGACTCCCCCTGCTCATGGTTACCTGTATCACAGTTTGCAGGAAATTGGTGTTTATCTGTCACAATACCAGGTTCCCAGACAAACAGCACATGGCTTTTACAGCCCCAGCACAAAGCAGTGATGCACCTGACCATTCCATGGTGGGCATGGCCTGGGAGGTGCAGGGGCTGCTGGACAGCCAAGAGGAGAAACACAGCCAGGGAAAAACACTGATGTCAATTTACTTACTCCCTGATCTCTGTGGTGTAATAAAAACAACTAGAGATGACTCCCAGCTGTCAGAAATAAGTGACTTATGCCCCCATGACCCAAACAGGACTGTCATTCATGAGGCACCACTGGGTTTATCAGATGTGTTCCATCTTCTAAATAACATTGTGCTAGTAAATACCTTGCATGAATTTTATTTTGAGATGTCTTGAGGGTTTCCCCCCCTGAGCTGAGCCACCAAGGTCTGCACCCAGGTCATGGGGGGTTTCCAAAAGAGCAAGTGCATCACTTGCTCTGCATCACTGCAGCTTTGCAGGGCTGCACTGCAGAGGCCCAGCCCTGCTCTAGCCAGGAACAGGTACAACAAGCCAAGAGACTTTCCAAGACAACCAGCTACTGACCTACACTTCAAAAAATTACATGCTTATTTCTGAAACCGGCTCAAACTCTGGACTCTAACACACTTGATTGGTTTGCAGGTCTGTTTTCTATTGAGTGTTTAGATCTGGGAAACATGGCTTTGATTAAAAATGGGCAACCCACCAACTGCAGAGAATTTTCACATAACTGCCTGGCAAAAACCAAAAAAAAAAAAAAATAGAGCTGCAACAGTTATTACCATTCATCAAAACTTCTGCCTTGTTCCCTGAGGAATTGCCTGTTTGCCCCACCTACACCTGAGAGCTCAAGGTTAAGAGCAACTGCCACAACACAGAGAAACATGGAGAATCCAAGATTTTACCGATTCCAGCTCTTTCCACTGCCTACTATACAGTTGTTTTCTCTTAGCTGATACTGCACTCCAGTATCCTTTACTTCTTCTCCCCTTTTCCTTTAAACAAAACGAAAAATCAACATTCCCTTTGAACCAGCACAGTTACGGAGAGTTGGAAAGAGTGACAGGTGAGACCATTCACAGACAGCAGGTCTGATCCTGCTGCATTTCATGTCCATGACAAGAAGAGGCAGGGCAGCAGAGAGCAGCACATGGCCAGGTTAACATACTTTTGTGAGCAGGGGAAGCCACAGACAAGTGACAAAGTTTATTCACTATCCCCTTGCTCACAACCACTCCGTCAGTGATTATTTTCCAGTCGTTCAATATTTGACCCAAACAAACAGATTTAGTAGGAATTTCACACCAGCAAAAGACAGAAAACCAAGATCCTGCTCAAACACTACAGAAGGCAATGTCATATCCACAAGGCCAAGAAAACAGAACCAAGCCAAAGCAGCAGAGCCCTTGGCTGTCTCATTTCAGCCAAGTCTATGTTTGATTTATTACATTCACTATCATACTTCCCCCACCCGGTTAGAAATCCCTTCCTACCAAAGGTTTCCAATCAACACACACACATGCTGCAGTTTTACCCTTGCCAGAGAGACACACAAAAAGGAGCCTCAAATTACTGGCATTTAAATGTGGGACATCCATGAACTGTGTTTCACCAACAGCTGACCCAACCACGGACCCTACTCAGGACTGACCTTACCTGATGCTCCCCAAAACCCTCGGGTGGCAGGGCCAGCACAGAGGGAGACTGAGAAAGTGCAGCAGGACCACCCAGCTCCCATCCCGGGAGCTTCACCCCTGGCATCCCTGTTCCCTGCACTCTGCACGCCTGGGGACGAGCTGCAGCACAGGGGAAAGGTTTGTGCCATGACCACCAGAACAAAAGGGTATTTCCCATGCCTGGGAGAGGCCACAGGCTCGGACCACAGGAAATATCATCCAAGCCAGCTGAAGCATCTAAACATGCACAACTGTCAAACTACATTTAGGAATGGCTTTTTGTTTCTCTTTATTTTAACTTTGAAATTTTCTAATTTTTTCAAGTGACCACATTAAAAGAAGAAAACATCTTGTTTTCTCTTTCCAGGAGTTCTGAGGTGTCAGAAGCTAAACAGCTCACCAATTAAATAACTGTCTGGATGGCTGGGAAACAATGAAAGTCCCTAGCAGTTCTTCCACAATAGCCATCTACTTTTCACAAAAACTATAAATACACTCTGAACTGAAACAAGCCTTGTTCCGCCAAATTCTTAAAAGAGCAATGTTACATATGAGACACGACCTTTTGTAACCTATTAAATGCCTCCTGGTTGTCCACTTGATCCACTCCCTATTTCATGACAACCTATGACATTAACAATCTTTACACTTGCCCTCTGCCTTCCCTGCACTTCTCCCAACATGCCCAAACACACACGTTAACCCTCCTGGGACACCAGATGCATTTCACTGCTGCTGCCTGCAATTAAAGACTTTACAATTAAGGCTGGATTTGGGGGAGATGATTAAGTATTTGTGCTGTCATTCCAACCCAATCACATCCCTCTCTCAAAGTCGTTTGACTTCTCATCCCTGGCACCTGAGGAACTCAGCTCTCTGCTGGGTAGCTCAGCCCCTAAGAGCTCATCAGGGGGTCCCTGAGCCCACCTGCACATGTGGCACCATCAGGGGGCCCAGGGCAGCTCAGTCCTGGTGGGCAGCACCAACCCCATCAGCCCAACATGGTTTTTTTCCCAGGAGCTGCCCCTGGTGCCCCTTCCCTCAGCAGCAGCAGGGTCAGACGGGGCCCTCGTGCCCCACCCCAGAGACAGAACAGAGGCTCAAACCCAACTGCCTACAGATTTTCATGCAAAACCTGCCAATAAGAACTTTTCCAGCATCTCCAATTTGGAAATAGGTGTCCCTAGCAATAAATCCTCAAAATAAACCCCCAGCTGAGTCCCCCTGTGCAAGCCCTTCCATGTTTTAATGCACGGTAGTTCTCAGCTGAGCAGTAAATGAGTGTTTGTGCTCTGGGGTGCTGGGGTTTTTTCCTTAATGAGTCATAGGCCTTTTCTTAAAAGTTTGCTGGAACACATAAATGTGACATTAGAGATTTAGTAAAAACTGCTCCAAAAAACAAGGAATGAAGTTTCAGACACCGTGAAATACTCCAGCTGGAAGAGATACATGACTTGCTTGGCCGCTTTTTTGTGCTCAGTCTCAGCACAGTAACAAGCAAGGCTATGCTGATAGGGAGCTAAAACAACCCAGTGAGGTTAATAAGAAGAGTTAACACATACCACAGAAAGGAACCATCTGCTCCAGTGTACAAAAAAAACGGAGAAAATCCACTTCCAGAGACAACACCCACACAGGCACAGTGAAAAATTGCATAAAAATCCAGCTGGACACCACATTTATTGGTCGATCATTAGCACATTTGCTAATTTTGTTCAGAGCTGAAGGCAAATAAGCCAGCAGGAATCCTGCTGCCAGCCTCAGGAGCTGTCACACCCCTGGAGCAGCTCCAAGCAATGCCACATCACAACCCCAGGTACCAATGTCCTGTCAGGACTTGAACCTTTCAGGCAGCTGAACACAGCCCTCCAAAGTGAGCTTTTCTAAGCTCATAATAAAACTTACAGACAAAATGCACATTCCTGCATCCCATCCTGCTGGCTGCTTCAGTTTTGCTTTATATCACACGTCCCCATCCCTGCCACAGAGGAGGCACTTTGTCCAGGATGGGCATAAAAATCAACCACCACATCATACTCTAAGACACTCAGTTTCTCCAGCCTCAGAATACAAAATTATTTTGGACACAACCAACCAGACTCTGCCAACGTGCTGTGAGGTGCTGTCCTGAGATATTTGGGACATATGATGTAGGTAGAAGGCCAAGCCCAGAACTTATTAAATGCCTGCATAAATGTTCTGATTTTAGCAAAACTATTTGGCTGTTAGTTTATTTTCTTTCCATTGCTGAACGGCCCTACTATACACCTGACAATTATCTTGCCAAGTCTGGGACGTTTTTAAATAATCATTTTAGCATTTTTAAAAAATAATCACTTTTAGTATTAGACAAATTCTCTTCCTTTGAGAGTGTTTTCTAAGCATCTGATACCCACACAGCTTAAGAGATATTTACATCCCAATTTATTAACTGTGGATATTAAGGATTTCAGCCTAGATCTGCTGCCACGAAGCCATCAGTGGTAACACACAAACTTGCACCATTTACACATTTCAGATGTAAAAATGATACAACTTCAGGGATGTTTTCCACTAAAAGAATCAACTTCAATCACATTATAACAAGAGCTACTTTGACAGTTACCTGTTCCTTCACAGCAGGGTCACATTTCTATTCTGCAAACTGCAGTGTCCACTGAACCCTTCCAAGCCATTAAACTGGGATTTACTCCCAGTTCACCCACCACCACGTCTGAATCTCCAGTGAGTGACTGGACCTCAAACGGGACATTCATACCCACAAACCTTTGTGGGAGATCCAGCACAGAGGTGAGGGAAACAACTGCCAATACAAGTCCAACTCTGCCACAGAACCATTTCTGACTTTCAGTCTTGCTTCGGATGTCTCCCTGACCCCCCCAGAGAGCAGAGCTGACTGGGCTGGGGCTTTTTTTGGGTGAGGGGGTAGGCAAAGGGGGAAGGGTGTGTTCAAAAGCCTGACGGTACTTCTGGGATTGTGAGGGCTTTACACTTGAGAAAAGCAACACGGCCTTGGCCTGGAGGTTGTGGCAGCCCTAAAAGCTGAGCAGAAGCAATGAATTGCTCAGTGTTTCTCGTTCCCACTCCAAACCGAACTGCAACGCAGGCTCCCCTCAGCCCCTGCAAACCCTCCCTCCCCTTGGCACACTGCTGCACAGCCCGCTGGGTACACACAGGAGCATCTCCCAGGCCGTGGGGCAGCAGAGGAGGGGCACAAACCAGGTCACAGCACAGCCGTGCTCACGCCTCCACCAGCTCTTGAGCTGCAGACCTAAACCTCTCTACTGGAACCTCACCTTGGTACCTCTAATCAGACACGTGGCAGTTCTTCAGAAGAATGTTTTCCTTCTTTCCCTTTTACAACAGAGTAAAAGCATACGCAATAAAAAGAAACAAAAAAAATACTTGCTACCGAACAATGCCACAGTCACGTTTCCTGAAGGTAAGAAAACATTTGTCCCCACTCATAACCCAGGATTCCATCTGAGTTAGAGTCATCCAAGTTCCCATTTCATGTTAATTGTACATGTTACATGCATCTACTACTTAATAAAATAAAAATACACATATTCCACAGCTCTCTCCTGCTGTTATTGTATCACTTCCCAGCTTCAAGGAGAGCCATAAGGGCGTGCATGGCTAGCAGGGACTGCAAGAAGCCATCCCAGGAGCATCCCTCGGAGCACATTTCATAGCACAGACAAGATTCCTTTTTCCCAGCTCTGTAGATTTGTGTTATCCCATGCTTCTTTCATGTTAATTCCTTCTACTTTCTCTCCCCCCACCTTCCTACTCCTTCCTCCCCCTGGATGACTTTATCACTATTTACCATGAATTTCTTGCCTCATCCAGGGGACAGGCTCCTGGTAGCTGTGAGCCACAAGGATGCTGCTGCTTCACAGGTACCCCAGCACCTCCCCCTGCAGCCCCTCCTGCACCCTCCCCGTGAACACACCCCTCCCCTGCCCGACCCCTTTTTGAGGGCTTTGTTGCATTTTGGCCAGAAAAGCCTGACCACTCTCAAATCCATTTCAGCAATCTATTTTCCAGCTGTAATAGGGAGATTAGACAAAACCAGAACTCTGAGGTGCATGGCCTGTTTGAACATTTCAGGAGACCCCACCATGCGAGTTTATTTCTATTTAGATGTTTGTCTACTGAAGGCAAATTTTTCACAGGACAGCCTCAACTGCAAATGCTGAAGGATCTCAGCTACTTACCAACACCGAATTGATTTCTAAGCCAAGCTAAAGGGAAATATAAAGTGATTACCAGACAATAAATCTTTGCTTATCCCCCCAAACAATACGATGTATTAATCGTTACCTCTACTTTGATGCAAACAGGAAAGATCTAATATTTCACAAAGAAACCTTCAGGAACTCCTGAGACTGAAAACAACTCCACAGCAAATCTCTCAAGTGTTCTGGTCACCAACTGCAAGTTCATCTAAATTTCATTCAAATTTTCAAATTTCATCTCTAAGCAATACAGCTTCTAGAGACTCACCACTGTTACCTGTCTTAACTTTGATCTGACTTGCGTAAACACCCTTCCATCACATCCACCTGCACACCCAGAACAAGCACAAACATACAACTCTGAATTCACAAGCATACTGTAGGGCTCAAATCCAGATTTACATGGATGACTATGCACATGAAGGGCAGAGATGGCCTGGATGGGTCTAGAGATCTACTTCTTCTCTTCACCTGGTCTTCCCTTCCCTCACCTACCAGGCCAAAGGCTTTTCAACACCATGTTATCAGCAGCATTTCTTGGTGGTGCTCCAAAACACATGTGCTGGTACTGCTGGGTGGCTTTCTGGAAAGACAGGAGCTCTCAAAAGTCTAGGCTACTTGCCAGGGTAGGCACAGGCTGTGCTAGAGGCCAGGAGTTATTAACAGAAACCAGGCTTTGTGTCTCATTCTGAGACATCCCTGCTTCCCTTGGCAAACCTCGTTCAGGTCCCGAGGAAGGGGCCTTTTCCTGCAGGGTGCAGACAAAGATGCTCATGGAAGACAGGGAAGGTGACAGCTCTGTGACAGGATCACTTGTTCTCGCTGAGGAGCACCACACGTGCTATGAGCTCACTGTGTTCTGCATCCCAGCTGTGAGAGAGGTGGCAGGAAGGGGTGGGGAAGGCTCTGGATGTGCAGAGATGGGGAAAAGCACCTTCACAAAGGGCACTCCCGGCACAAGGGGAGCTGAAGGACAGGGGCAGAAGTGCTGACTTGCTTGTCTCTCTAGACGGCTTTGCACAGGAACCACCTCCCCAGGGTCAGATGCCTCTTGCACCTTTAGTGGAGGACAATGAGAATTAAGTCACTTCTTATGCTGGATGCCACCACCCTGGCCAGGAAGAGCATCTCCCTTGTTGGGGGATGGCTGTGGCACAGCAGGGGCTGCCAGCAGCGTGTGACTGCTGCCTGCACCCCTCCATGCCCCCTCCTGCCAGCACACCAGCAGAGAAATCTGCGTCAAAAATAACACTCAAATCAGCATCGTGTCCAACACAGCCACTTCCCTGCCTGGCAGATGACAAGCCACAGGTTTACAGTCAGTCCCACAAGGATGCGTGACTCGCATGGGTGTGCCAAAATCCAACTTTTGCCTCACACTTTTTTCAACACCTAGATATCAGACTGAAGTATTCTGCAGAGAAAATAGAAATTAAGGCAGAGCCTGAGCTCACGACTTTCCAACACCCACAAATGTCCTGCTGACACCTCAGGATGAACATTCAATTTAAAAAACATTCCTGAAACAACTTTCACCTCACCTTATATCAATGTTCAGCTCAAAAGACTTATGAAAATCAGTGAAAGTACTTTTTTATTACCTCACTTCTCAGCATCTGCCACTAAAACAAGCACTTTACTAAACTGTCAGTACCTTAACAGGGGACAGACAGGGTCTCAGAGGGTTGAGGAGGAAGAGTTTTGGGCAGAGAACGCACAGGAAGCAGCTACAAGGGAACAAAGTCTCACAGCTTTACCCAATTCAGCTGCTGCCAAAGGAAGGGTCTCAGCTTCCTGGAGCCCTCTGTCTGCACCCTCTGCCTTGGGTCAGCTCCAGCCATCTCTTTGACAAGGATGAATAGGAGCAGCTCACCAATCCAATCCCAAACAACCCTCCCTCTTCTCCCTCTTTCTCTGCAGGCTTTGTTTTCATCAGATCAGTGAGTGCAGGTGGCTGCAAGGTGTTGGTGGGAGCACTTGGGTGTGGAAGGGTGCCTCCCCTCACCTGTGCAACTGGGCAGATGCAGAGCCTTCCTTTGGCAGCACTGGCATCTTTACTCAGATTAAAGCAAGTGTAGGAGGGCATCTTCCTTCTCCCTACAGGTGCGCTGAAGCCTGGGAGAAGAAAGGGGAGGATGGAGAAGATGAAGCAGTAAAGCAAAGCTCCCAGCACAGCACTGCTCAGGCCCTGCAGACCAGCTCGGGCAGACAGCTCTGAGTCCACCAGACCTGAGGGCTTGCACCCTGCTTGGCTCGGCTCCCCCAGAGCCTCTCCGGAGCTCAGACCCTGCACTTCTCCTCCATCTGGTATTTATCTGTCCCAGGCTATGGGTGCCTCCTGAGGCAGAGCAGAGAGGTGTGGGAAAGCAGCCAGGGCCTGCCAGCACCAGCAGCCTTAGGGGAGCACTCACACAAACTAACCCACAACCAGGATGAAGGCAGAGCAGAGCTGTTTCTCCTCCAAGCAGACCTGGCTAGTCCCTTGACCTCAGTTTCAAAATAGCACGCTGCTCAATTTTTAATCTTACTGGGGGTGTGGGGGCCAGACAACAACAACATGATGACAGGACACGGAGCACAGTAAACACCCGGTGTCCTCATATCAGCACTTACTCACTAGACAATTGAGCTCATCTAATTAAGAAGCAGTAAACCATCTCCTCTGTTCCCTCTACCTTGTTGGACCTATTGGCTCAACCACTTCTGCTCTCCACAGGCATCACAGGACACCCACCACTGTCTCTGGGGTGTGCCAGACACCAGTGCTAAGCAGAGACTTCACAGCTGCAGCATGTACAAACTGCAATGAAAATCAATGGATTTTCCTTGCTTCCTTTTATTAACTTAAGACACTCTCAGGTAAGTCAAACTAAAAACAGACTTCCCCTATTCTATTCTCACTCTCCTTGATGCTGACCCAGTACAGCCTGTGGTCAGCCCTGCCAGCCTCTCATGCACTGGCTTGGCCAAAACTCAGCATTTACCTGCATGGATCATCTGAACCAAAAACGTGGGATCAAATCCTCCACGATTTATCAAAACCTCAACAACTCACAGAAATCAACTTTCTCTTTCAAAGCACCCCAGTTTTCCAGGTTTCATCTGCTTCCAGGGTGGCAGCCACAGCAGTGGTCCTTCGTGCTGCCACGGCACGAGCCTCCAGAGCAGCCCAGAGGCTCTCCAGGCACAGGCTCCCTGCTCAGCCTGCACTGGGGGCATCCCCCGAGGTCTGGGGGCTGCTGCAGCACACTGCGAAGGAACACACATGCAAGCAGGGACACTTGCAACAGCCAAACTCCACTGAATAAGAAAATCTATCCACAACACGGATTCCGCACAATTGCTCCCAGAGGCCCTGATCACACACCCAGCTTTCCCAGGCCACTGGAAACACATCCCAGAGGCTCAGGACAGATAACTTGTTTCTTACTTTTATATATTATTCCTCAGTCTCTCAGTGTATACCGTGGAAACTTTGAAGGTACCATTTCCCGCAGCTGGTGTGTTAAAGCCCCATCCAGCTTCTGCACGTCCTCAGAAGGGAACCACAGCTGTCCTCAGCGGGATCCCCTCAGCTGCTGAGGGGCATCGTGCCAGGTGCCAGCACTGCAAAAGATGCAGCGGGTGATCCATCAGCTTTCTTATCAGCCCTAGACGGATGAAGGACGGCAGTAAGCACGGCATTCAACCTCCTTTGTCTGGGCACAAAAGGTCGGAGAAACTCTGCCACTGCAGTTTACAGAAAGGTTTTCCTGGTAGAGAGGTTACTGCTCACTTAGCTACCTCCACTGATCGGCCCAGGTCTCTCTCCCAGACAATGAAGGGAGCCCTGCATCTCCTTCCTTCCCTGCAGAGCTCACCAGTGCTGCGCCAAAAGCACGCGGAGCCTCGCGATTCAACCAGCGACCAAAGTAACACAGGTCTCCATCCTCAGGAACGCACACGGCCACGCAGCCTCTCCCCACACAAAGCACGGAGATAACCATTCCCTCAAAGGCCTCAGACGGGGCTGGCTCGTCCTCACCCCCTCACCTTCCTCGGCCTCTTCCTCCCTCCCCCGCGGGAGCCCTGGCACCCCCGCACGGGAGCCCTGGCTCCGCGCTGAAGCAGGGAGCGAACGCGCAGTGCCGAGGGCTGCCCGGGTCCGGCAGCTGCCGGCTCACCCGCAGTGCCCAGCGCAGGAGAGCCAGGGCAGTGTTTGCACGCTCCAGGATCAACTTTTCACAGGTGTTTTTAGCCTTTGCCATCCAGTACAAAGTGAGAAAGACAGGGGAGCCTAATCCTAACTAGTGTGGTTATAAAACACGTGCACTCATCCGCATTTCAAGAAGTTACTTTTCTTCTATAGAGAAGCAACAAAAACTCAGGCGACGACCAACAGGCCGATTTAACCTCGGCAAGGACCGAGGGCTCTCCTCTCCTCCAAACTCCCCTCTGGTCCCAGGGATGTCCCTGCGTGCTGAGCAGACCCTGCGAGGCCTCGCGGGGCGGGAACAACGCTGGGCTCCCACAGGTACTCTGAACCAACACAAAGATTTCGTTGAACGAGGCACTAAGAACTGCTCCACCAGCCCTACTCATCATCTACAGGTTAGCACAGACTGAGAGCACGATCGCAAACACCACAGCCTCTGGGATGCTGGAGGTTAACAGGGAAGCTTCAGCGGCCCGTGAGGAAGGGAGACAAATGAGAGTCCCTGTAAGCCCCGACTACACGAACACTTCTTGTCACACTACAGACAAGTCTCCCATCTGCACGTAGAAAGGGAAGAATCGCGCATCCCGGCAAACTGCATTAGGAAGAGACGGGAGAGAGTTCACATACCGGGAGTGAACTATGGCGCAAGCGCTTCGGACAGCAGACAGTGTCTGTGGCCATGTGAGACTTCAGCAGGCACCTGGTCCAGAGCAGCCCCGGGCATCGCACACCCGCCTTCTCCACGGCCGAAGCCGCCCGGCTCGGCAGGCCCCGCACACCGCCGCCCTCCTGCCGCCCCC